>JAKWJA010002491.1:19294643-19851185 GCA_027704765.1 Solanum habrochaites
CCTTAAACACAAGACGTTGAACCAACAATAAACAATTTGAAAATTGCAATGCGAAAATAGAACGAACATTATACTAATTTATCTTGCAATTAAATAGTAGTCAATACTTGTTGTTCTATTCAAGATTCATACCAACAACAACCACACACAATAAGTGATTTACGAAAATTCGACCAAAAACAACATCAGAATATACGTCAACAATACCCCAACATCACATAACTATCCAAATACGATTTTCCCATCGTTTGTTCGTGATCTTTCTTGTATAGAATAGCTATAACTTGGAATCACTCAAAAAGCAGCAACGGATCCTAAAAATGAGACTCCTTTACCACTAAAAATCCTTCAAATCACAACCTACGAGGAGGAAAGAAGTAACACAATCTCTATGAACGTTTCGAGGGTTAAACCACATGTAAATCTTGTAGATACTCTCTTGGATGATCTGGAACGTTTAGAGATTATTTAGGACTTTTTCAACTTATTTTGTCAAAGAAATGAGATAAAAAGAAGATAAAACCTGATCTTATAATGCTAAACCGTCATAGGGGCGACGGACCCACCTTCACGTGCCTAGTTGTGCAGTCTCACTAAAATAATAATATCTCTCAATTCTTAAATCGTATGAAAAAAGTGGTCTAGTGCGTTGGAAAGTACACTGGTAAACCTTGGATTCCATATATTGGGGCCCTGTAAAGGTTTATATGTTGGGATAAAAGCTCCAAGATTTTTAAGAAAAATTTCAGAAGGTTTATCGATGAAACTTACTCTAACCTTTGTGAACAAATATTTCCCAACTTGCTTGACTTCAAAACATAACTTACGATCATTTGGCAACTACATCACCTTATAAAACATCCTTATTAACATATAAAACACTATTTACATTATACCCAAAGGTACCACTTAACTAAAACATTCCGAACGGATGGGGTGTTCGAATAGACATTCTTTAACTCAAACTTGTTTGAGGACATTCTTAACGCATAAAGTTAGTCTAATTCTTTCATTTTTATCACCCCTTTGAAAAATAGTCATCCTTACGTGATACACCAAGTTGTATGAACCTCGTAAACTCATGTAATACTATGTCTATTATGCAAAAGAACCATAGGGGTCCCACACATGGAGTGGTTTAAGCCAGCACATTGTGATGTTTCAACTTTGAGATCACGTAGGTCATTTTATTTATGGGCCTTGAATGTGACCCCTTAACTTGCGATCTCGATGTGTTGTGTGACTATTTTTAAAAAAAAGAGACTATTCACAACCAACTTTGATTTATTATTTCCATCTTTAATCTCTTAAGACTTAAGTGTTAAAATTGGGTGAGTTCAAGTCCTATGCATCTGAGAAGTTTGAGGCTCTATTTTGGAGTTGGGAAGTGTCGTAAATTGCTCATTTGAGGAATCTTACTCCCTGAACGAGCTGCCTTGCCTCCCTTTTCTTTAATGGTGAATTATTAGATAAATTGTTGTGTTTTGAGCCATGAATTGTGTCCATTTTTGGGATGTAAGTTCGACCTTTTGAAAAAGTTAATTTCAAGTTTCTGATATGCACCGAACATACATAAGTCAACTTAATTTTTTATTCTTTTCTAGTTATAGTGATTTTAGTGTCAGTATATATGTATTGACGTGATTATGTTTTATTAGTCTGACAACATTAAGAGATCACTTGAAAGGAAAAACCTCCATAACTGAGAAGTTGGAGCACGCGTAATATTCATTAAGGTATGTTGTGGATTCAAGACCTTATGATTGTTCTTGAGAAATTCAATCCATGACTATTAGCTTGATTGTGGGTTGGATAGCTAGTTGATCATGCTTAGTTAGTCAAAAATCATGGTTTGTATTTTTATTAGATTTTTAGGATTGGTAGTGCGTTGTTTCTTCTGTTCACGATCATTCATGCCTTTTGTCATGTGTTCTGATTTTTATGGTCGATGTTGGAATTATATGTGGACATAGTTTAGGCGTAGACTAGTGCTTTCCTTAGACTTGCTTGTTCTAGAAGAGATATGGCATAATTTTGCTCCCGATGCTGCTTCATTCTTTTAACTCCCTATAGACTAATGTAGAAGTCTGAGGTCTAATAGATGAGCCTTAGTTAGGCGGTAACTCAATTTTGATGATCTTCTATCCATAGCTCGTCATTATGACCCTAGCCATTCACAATTAAGACAATATTTTTCCTTCGACGACTTGGGACATAATTTTTTTTTAAATCTAGAAGGATTATATTTATTTTCTGATAGTGGACTTCATCCGACAGTGGTACAATGATGATGATTTTAAATTGGATTCATTGTCAAATCATTTGGTCGCAGATTCGAACTTTGGTCATGTTTCCTTGTGCTAGTTTCACAATCAAGGTCTAGTCATGATACCCTATTTTAGTAGAATATTCTAGGTGTAGACATACGATCTTTAGACACAACCAGCGATTCTGGACATTACCATTTACACATTTGATATATTTTGAATTTGTTTTATTGGTTCATTTAGGAGAATATCCATGGTTCAAGGTCCATGCGATGAATTTCTCGACTCTGGATTCACCCAATTCAATCCTTAGTTTGTATAGTCATTATGTGTACCTATAAGGCTTATAAGGACATGTTCACGTTTTTCTTTGAACTTACGCATGAGTGTACCTTTTGGTTAATAGGGCCCAGTTAGGTTTTAGTTAGCTAGTGTTTACTTTCATTTACATTTTTTACACTCGAGTGCATTCTTTCTAGACTTTCGCACTTTTGACATCTCTTATATTTAGTTATTGTTTTTCTAGTACCTTTCATTTTCATCTTAGTCAGTGTATGATGCCCACTAAGTACCTGTTACATTGTAAAAATTCTACACTCTGCATCTTTGTTGTGATTCATGTACGAGCACCAATATTTTGTGCCAACTTCCATCATATTTGGAGACAAGGAGAGCTTATGGCTACTTGTATCATACATTTCTCCCTATGTATTGTTTGCTAGTCATTAGGATTTAAAATAAGTCTTTATATCTTGGTACACTTTTGGAACATGTACTTTTTATAGTAGCTCTGTACTCCTGACTTCCAGGTTCTACTTTGGATCTTTTGCATTGTATATATATGTTGCTTCCTCCTTATTCTTCTGTTAGTTTTTTTTAACTTTGTTGTTATTGTGTTGTTTTTACCCTTATACACATTGCATGATATTATGGGTTACAAGTTGGCTTACTTATTGGTGGGTTAGTAGGTATATTCATGACTTCAAAAATTAGGTCATGAGAAGTTGGTAGTAAAACACCTGGTTCACTTGTGTCACTTATACAGAGCGAGTGCATAGTAGAATAATGCGGATCGGCACAAAAATGTTCACATCTTACCTTTAGAATGCTACATGGCATCATTAGGAAGATTTTCTCTATTTATCACTTTTGTGCATCATCTATCAATTGGGTTCTTTGAATCTCTCTTATTTACTTCATTCACTCGATGGAGCATACACACATTTTTTCAATCAAGGTTGATCTACTTGGTCCTGCAAATAGATCCAATTGAGATAAAGATATATCGGTGTCATTTAAAGGCTACGATAGTAGCCTATGATATATAGAGAACTCTAGAGCCAATGCTAGAGCCTCAGAAAACTCTAGTTGTTTCTCATTCGCTAGAGTTGGGGCTAGCGCATCAACTACCCTGAAAAATTATGGTTCTCGAGATTCAAGAGTCCATTACTTAGTTTCTTACCGTTCTAGTGGGCCTGTAATAAGAATCGTCTCCACTTGCACCAGTACTAGAATTCTAAAGTGAATTCATAGGTTAATGTTTAACAACACTCGCCATTATCCATACAAGCTATGTTATTAAAGAGTTAAAAGTTACTCAAAGAGTTCTTGCGACTAACACCTCTGAGGTTTTCAAGGGCTGTTGGAGAGGATTATCATGAGTTTAAAAAGATGTTTCCTCAGAGGCTTTGTACTTTGGGTTTCATGGAGTAAAAAATAGACGACTTCAACATATATCAGCATCATAGGCTATCTAGGTAGTGGTGGCATTTGTATTTAGATACTAGACCAACTATTTTTCTCTATTTACATAGGCTATGTTCTTAGAGGCCTTCTTGGTTGAGTTAATTCTATAGAGTGCTACACATAAACATAGTGATCAAATCTCATGGTTGTAGTAGGTCTTTGTGATGACATATAAGAATAAGATGAGGTTTCACGTGCTCCCTTACCATGCTACGATGATAATGTTAAATGAGAAGGAGAGGGTTCATTATTTTATTTGTGGTTGAGGCTTCAGTTAAGGATTGATACCAAGTCCACGATTTCATTGGGTTGTTATTTATTTGAAGTAGTCGACCATTCATGTGCCATGAAAAAATTCCCTCACAAGGCTAGATGGTACAACAACAACAGTGCTCAGAAACAGGGCATCTATAGTAGATACCATTCAAGACCCATGGATTCATATAATAGACCTTACTAGTGGTTATTATCAAGGTTATTCTAGATGACTTGTTCATGTGGCACTTTATACTTTAAAAGAAATCAATATAGTCAGGGTGATGCTAGTGTAGGTAAGAATTCAAGGGGATTGTAGTAGAGTGCTTTAGGTCGTTGTGAATATTAATTTGGAATATTATCTTTATAGGGTTTCTATAGCTCTAGTAAACTCTATCATTAGTCCATGGACTATCCTCAGTGAGGAATGATTGCATCTTCTCCATATTCAGCGAGACAAGTTGCAACAACATACTATCTCACTAGAGGTTGTGCGCGAGGTTAGGATCGATGAGGCAATTATTTGGAAACTCATGGTGGACCCTATGGAGGTAGGTTTGGTGGTAGGTTGTATGTTTAGGCTAGACATAAACATGCTTTTCAATATCCATATCCAGCAAGGGTACTACAACGACCCGTGAGTACCCATTAGACGTCACACGACGTATTAGACCTCTCGGAGGTCTTATACAATCCCTTAACATACTTTCATCGCATAAATCTAACATAGCGGAAAATTTTAAAATTTTCCATACCATAACACAAAACTAAAAGTCATGTTAGTTTAATTCCAATAATACAAAGCTAGGACACTAAGTCTCATTATGCTTTCTTAGACACGAGTTCCATGTATACTTAGGGACACTAACCTTATAATACAAAAAGAAACATTAATAATCTATTACAATAACTTTAAGAAACTATTGGCATAAGGTCCTTGAATCTTTAAAGACACACTCGAATATGGGAATACTAATCCAAGCTTTTCATTCTAGTAAAGGTCCATAAGTAACCACCACCTACTAATTGTGTAAAAATATGAAAAATGATAGTGTTAGTAAAAGAATGTACTAAGTATGATAACCATGCAAAAACGTGTTTAAAATGGACATTTGGTTAGAAACCATGCATTATGCCTTTTTAGAAAAACTTCATGAACATTGATACAATAGGCACAACATATACCACATATGTCATCATACACATGGAAACCATTCATAGTCACTCATAAAGCCATTTATCACATTTGAGGCTCATTCAATACATACAATTTAATACCTTTCTTTTTACCTTAACTCCTTTCCTCATGCAACCCTTAAGTTATACTTAGTACAACGTATCATCTTAAGGTCATCAAAGATAAACTTTCATATATGCTTCATCAATCCAACTACATATATTCATAAAGTCACAAGCACATCATAAGACATAATCTTCACATAAGAAACATCACCTAAGACAACCCCCAAGTCACACTAGTGCATTGTGCATGTAGCATCCCATAATACTACTCACACCAAGTGTTCCTAGGAAGTCACCCTAGACTAGGCACATCATATTCAACAAGTCATAAGATCTTAATTTAATATTAGAAATAAGACCCACATACTTCATATGATCATATAGGAACTCAGTTATTGACTACATCTTTAGTCATAACCCGTTTAGTTCATATCATAGGTAAACCACCCACTCTCATTTTTCATTTTCACTCGGCGCTAAGTTCAAACTCCCTGTTTAACCATCTTTAAGCCTTTATTTAACATTAGTTCATAAAGTAAGATTTAGGGACTTAATTCCCTCATACATTATATATCTCAAAGGTTACTAAGATGAGAATGAACTTTCATCATAGAACCTACATTATGTGAGAATTTCTTTTCACATGATCATAACATATTCATAAAATAGTCTAGTATAAAGTACACTTGAGGAAACCTTTCAAGAGACTCACTTTCACTAGATTATCAGAAACCTTCTTCATTTATACATTCATGTGTGTATATACATATGTGAGAAATCCTCTCAAATAAACACCTTTAGACAACACATGTTCATACTACAACAATCATACACTTTTCATGCATAAGAAGATATAAAAGTGCATATGATAATTATACTTTCAATCGACACCCTAAATATATCATACTTATAGTTATGCATAGGGCGTGTGTATATGTACTGGTCCTCATAATGATGTAATAACACCCGCTTTGGTATTGAGGGAAACTTCCTCTCAAAGGATTACAACAAATTTACAATATTCCTCTAGTCATGAACAACTCACATGTAGAGCACTCTAGGGATTATAGACTACACACCATGTTTTGTCATAGATAACAAGATCACATTCCACATTTGAATAGACAACTCTTAACACACATAAAATCACAAATTCATATAGGTTTAATATGGGTAGGGGTCATTCCAACATAGCACTTAACATAATCAACAAAGTAGACAACACCTTATCCCTAAAATAATCATTCACATTATACTCCTCCACATCAACATATTTTAAACATCATGATAGCGTTGAGGATTTCCTTACATAAACTCTTTATCCAACCTCATAAGCATGTTCATCATAATAAAATATTCATTTTACATTTATTGCCTTCAAGGTCATGATCACAATATGCATAGATAGACAAGGAATAAACACTGCCACAAGTGGATCATACCACACAACATTAATTCCTAACTATAGATTAAAGATTAGGTTACTTAAAAATTCTCCAAGACATGATAAATATAGGTCAATCCTCAAAAATTCATATGCAATGGATACATATAAAAATCAAATATAACAATACAATCTAATTCAAGTACAATTCATTAACATAAAATCATATTCACAAAGACCAATATTGTAGGCCAATTTTGAGAATTAGGAGAGTCATAAAGTCTTCCATTAACTTTATAGGAAATTATCATAAAAAGAACTAAGCATTTATTCATCGAGAATGACTTATAAAATCGTTTGGCAAGGAACCCATGCTTAGATTGAGAATTGGGATTTTAGTCTTTGTATCACTTTTAAAAATCTTAGATAGAACTCCTTGAATGAAAGGTTATTCAAGAATCAAGAGTTATCATACCTTATTGATTGAAGACCCATGAAGATTGAAAAGAAAGCAATTAAAAATCCATCTTCTAGCTTGAGATTGAGCTTGGTCTCCAATGGAGTTTTAAGAGTTTTGTGGAAGAGAAATACGTACCAGAATGTTTTGATCCTAAACATTATTATTAAGACACTAAGGTCACCTTTACCGATTTTAGACTCCAAACAACACCTAAGAACATGGCAATATACTAGGACACACTAGCACTGAATAATTTGGGCAACATCTTTTAGTGACAGTTGTATATGTGATTAAGCTTCACTCTTGAGACTACACTTTGACACCTCGTCGTGTGATTTTCGTTTCAAATAAAGACTAAGAACCTTAGAGTTAAACCGTTTCATTCAAATTCACAGGAGAAAAAATTGTTCCTACTGACCTGAATTTGTGATACACATTTCACTTTGGTAAGTGATGAAAAATCTATTTCCATGTTGGGTAGTGTTTGGTGTTTTAAGGATTCATCATTCTATATAACTTTGTTTACAGATAATAAATATGATTTAGAAAGCTACTTCGTATATCAACTATTCTTATGCATGTAAAAATATATTTTATCTTTTTGGGATTCAACATATGGGATGCAACATAGGATATGTTCTGTCTAGATTTTGAAATTAGAAATCATGTATAGACAATTGTTAGTGCTTCGAATATATCATTTTGTAAAAAATATATTTTGCGACAATTATTATTTATTTACAAACTTAAGAGGTGTACCTACATCTTTCATGAAGGTGATAATGTCTACTTTTTGTTTTCCTCTTCAAATCTAAGTTGCGAATGAGGTATTAGGCTGGACAAAATCACTGTTTTTGAAGCAAAGTCGTATTTATAAAGGTTTATCTTACTTGCGATGATTATTATATTTTACTTTGACATTATTGAGATACTAGGAATTAAAAAAGTTATTTTATTTTATTTTAAGGTTGTATATACTCATAAATAAGTTGAGAACCTTTATACATTGGTTGGTTTATAGTTTGAACTCGTGAAGGTGTGTTAGACTGTTTCTATGCTAAAGCATTGAGTTTTATGGATAAACATGTATTTGTAATGTTTTTATCTACTGGTATATCTTAAAATCCATCTTGGTACCTTGGTTACCTCTTGTCACTTTGCGTTGTTGTGTTTGTATCATTCATGGCATTAACCACACTTGTGTAACTCCCACCTGTACGAATTGTTTTATCACTTGGCACTCTTGTTGGTACCTAGTCCTTCTTGTGGCTGTGACTTTGTTGCTATTGATTCGAATCATTTCCATTTTGATGCTTGATTTTTAGTCCATCTTCAGAATGAAAATTGTCCATTTTAAGTACGACATGGAAAGCCATTTTTAATATGGTTCTTGGTTCTCTTGATTATTGGGTTTTTACAATTCTTGATACAGGGCATCGGGCCTTCATGGTACCTACTTGTTCTTGGTGTGACAACATCATGTATATCTTGGGCAAGCCTTGTTATTAAATCTCTTGGAAAATGGTGCTATGATGATTCTTGACATTTGAGTCTTTACATATCAAACTTGATACTATAATTATACTGTTTAATTGATTTACTTATAATGTTTCAATTATGCTTACCATAACTTGAGAAAGGTATCTTGACAAATCTGAAGGCCCTGAACCTATAGTAGTTACACCACTAATCTATATGCTTAGCGAAAGTTGTTTCTATCATAGGGATTGTTCGAGAGGATGCATGAATATGGCCATTGGAGATTAAGATTTTGAGAGCTTTAAGGAGGATCACATTTGCATATAGGAATCTATATTTTCAATAAACCTTGGACTTGTACATGATCTGTATGTTGTATATTCACATAATGTTTTCAGAGCTGATTTTATCATGTCAACATATGTTGTAATATAAGTATAGCTATATGTTATGATTTTTTTGGGGTGTGTAAACCCAAGTCTTTAAATATACTAAAGTTACTATTTTTTTTTGAAAGTTTGTGTGAAGTATGAACTGACTGATATTGGTACTCAGGAATTGGTAATATTCTTGTTATTTAATCCTTAAGTGTGAGGATAATATATGCATGAAAATATCATCGATTATTTTCCTTAAATTATTTTGGGAGGGTCTTTCGTCATAAGTTGAAATCCCACGCCACAACAATTTTGACATAAAATAAATGTTTTGATGGGAAAGATGCACATCCTTAACCAAATTATTCATTATAAACCTAATCCCTATACTAGATTATAATTAATATTCCCTTGCTAATTGCTTTTGAATGTGACAAGTATTAATTAGGTCTCTTCATTAAAGGGTAGTATACTTCCGAAAGGAGGTCACTACATATATCCCCTAAAAGCATTGAATTTTTGCACTCGGTCTTCACAAAATCTGATATCCCAAACAAAAACTTGCTCATTTGTGTCGTTATATTGGCAACCATGTGTTGATCATACTTGGAGAATTTCGTTAACTTCAGTACATACGCTTCGACGACTAACATGGTAGCCTACCTTAAATTCATAAAAACTGAGCCTTACCATCCCTTAAATCTCTTGGGAAGAACCTGTCTAGAATAGCTCCAATAAAACAATCGCAAGTCACAAGATCTGCATCCGCACCACAGTTGTCTCTCTAAAGTGAGAACTATATGTGAGTCACATCCTTATGTTGGTATGATGCCAACTCCACCCTATCACTCCTAGTCAGTGGCATCGCCCCGAAAATGATCTAGACATCATAAATGATGTTTTGTGGGTCCTCACCAAACTTTGACCCTAGAAATTTTGGTGGATTTTTACGTAAATATTCTTGAACACTAGTTGCAGGAGATCCACCATTAGTTTTTGTGGGAACTATGCCTTCCGATTGTTATGAATTCCTACACTATGTGCAAGGAGATGGATTGCATTCTGAAATTGAACATTGGAGACCTTATAACCTGGGACAAGAGGGAATGGGTTAACATTGTTTGCATCAACTTTCATGTGTAAGCTTTATAAGGAGGTATGATATATAACACATAACAATGTATTGTAAATGAGAAGTTGGATCATATCCATGCATAATATGAATAATAAAAAGGTGATGTTTTTCTTAGATCACTTCATAGCCTCCCTCTCATATATGTGGTGGAGTTCACACCTATAAAAGAGACTCTACTTAGTGCGAATTTCCTAGGACTCTTGAACTTAATGCTCTGATACCATGTTTGTGTCACCCCAAGGCTACCCTCTTGGCGTAGCACAGGTCCTAGAATCACAAATGAATCAAAATTAAACCTGAAGTTGCTTATGAGATACATACTACAATATATCTAACTGAAAACAAGAACTTATGCGGAAGTTAAATAAATTGATAACTAAAAGTGGGGAATACCACACTACTCAAAAGTATAATAACATACCAAAAGTTTAACAATGCGGAAAGATAAACTAAACAAGTTAAGCTGATTTAGTACTATATCTGAAAAGCCTCTAACTAACTATAGTTGATGGGACATGACCCCATCTAACTCTTGTAAAACTAAAAAATAAATAAAAGACTAAAAATAAATGTATGTCTATACTCCTC
Source organism: Solanum habrochaites (assembly GCA_027704765.1). Classification (NCBI taxonomy): domain Eukaryota; kingdom Viridiplantae; phylum Streptophyta; class Magnoliopsida; order Solanales; family Solanaceae; genus Solanum; species Solanum habrochaites. The sequence continues at coordinate 19,305,577 of JAKWJA010002491.1, forward strand.
GAAAGATGAGAACTCGTGTGATATAGATTTTGAGTACCTGAACCTACATCATGAATGGATGTAGCGCAGATTATGTGTTAGTACTTGAAATATACTTGAAATGTAGGAAACATATAATAGTTGAACAAAATATAGTTGATCAATAATATAATTTTAATAGAAGATAAATATTGAATACAACTAAAAACAAAGCTAAATGTAATGACCAAGTACTAATAATGAACATAATATGCTGAAATTGAAGTATAAACTCAAAAACTGGTCATATGCACTAGAATCTGAGAATGGGAGCTACTATTTAATCGACATAAAACCAAATGAGATAAATTTGTAGTCCGATGTATGAACCCCCTAGAGAGGACAAAATACACCTTGTCAGGGGTATAAAGGCATAACTTGCATGATCACTAAATTTGATGTCAAACAAAGGGGACTTATATACCTATGGGTGAACATAGTTTTGGGACTATGAAGGTAAATTAAACCCTTGTCCAACTTAGTGTTAATCCTATTACCAAATGTAAATTTATATGATACAACATAAATAAAATATTGGATAGCTCATTGTTCTGACATGCTAATCTAAGAATGCAACATTTAAGAGCTTATAATGTGACAGTCAAAAATCAGAGCATGCTATCAGTTTAATTTAACCTAGCAATTGTAAATCATGAACTAAGAGAATCTAAACAACTAGGGTTGTGAATTTCATACAAAGAACTAATCACTATTCCAAGAACATATGATAAGTAGATTACGAATACCACAACAACTAAGTCTACACTATTTTACAAGAGTTTAGAAACCCTGGGCCTAAATAATATATATAGAGAATAAAGAATCACACTAAGTTCTAGGGACATGTGGATGAAAGTAACCCACTAGTGAAATCCTACATACCTAATGACAAAATCTACAGAGGATTTCTTCGATTCTAAGGCAGGAACTTAAAAAAACATAATTTGTGTTCATGAGAGGGGTGTCAAATTTTCTCTCCTTTTCGGCTATAATTTTAATTAATTTCTGTGAATAATATTTAAGTTATGTTCTAAATAGTTTATTAGGCTTAAATTGCGTAAATTAACGTAGTTTAGATGCCCAATGCATAGGGGAAAAGATCAAAACGCCCCTAACTTAAAAGTTGACGAGGGCCGAACACGAAACTACTGATGATTCGTCATTAGGACCACAACCCATCAAGTGGGTAGTGGTTCTTGGATAGAGCTACTGATTCTTTAGGAAGTCCTTCCACGAGCCTGACTACATCTTGTTTGAAGGACCACATACCATGGTGTCCACTGTGGTTCATCAATTGGGATGGGGGTTTGCTGGCTTAGGAGGACTGACCCTCCCATGGCCCCTTATCACGACCAAGACATTTGGTGGGCTCCGTGGTCTAAGTTATGAGATTGGGTTCTTTCTTCCTAGACTTCATAAGAATTTCCATCGCTTGTGTTGTGTTCCACATCCCGTGAAGGGTCTCGAGGTTCACCCCTTCTATGTGAATGTTAACAACGGGCATGTCAAAGGGTTAAATTGTTAAGATCTTGCAAATCTTTTCACAATGCAAAAACAAAAGATCCTATTCGGGTTACTAAAATAAATCATGGACTTATAATTAGAATAGATAAAGCACACACCAATAAACTTACCAAGTTTTAAGGTTGAAGTTCCTACTTGGATTACCAATCACTTATGGATACCTAACTTTATTAGCCTTGCATGTCAAACACTAGTCCTATAATGGTGGAAGACTCTAGATCAAAGATGCATAAGTTTGTCATAGGAATATCTGATCTTCTGGTGAATGACTGTAAGTCCGTTATGCTTACTCCAATCATATACATCTCTCGCCTTATGATCCAAGAAAAACAAATTGAATAAGAAAAGCTTAAACAAGGTGGTATAGAGTTGAATAGGTCAATTCCCGATGAGGGAAATTTCTCCAAATCTAGGTTTGAAGTACAAGACAGAACAAGGTTAAAAAATAGGTCTTCTAATCCAAGTCCCTCCAATGTTCTAAAGCCAAATAAAGGGAGGAGGACTACACCTAATCCTTTGTTTAAAGAACTATTTGATCAAAGTGTGGTCAAAATCATGAAGGGAAATGTCCTGTGTGTATGGGCACTTTCTATTGGATGTGGAAAAAGTGATCACCAATTGAATGTTTGTCCAATCCGTACGGACAAAAGGAAGGAAAGCACCCAAGCTCCAACTAATGCTCCCAAGAAGAATCACGTCTGTAACCTCTTGTCTCAAGGTAATCAAGAGAGCTTTCTAGATGTTGTTAGTGGTATGTTTCAAGTATTTTCAATTAATATTAATGCATTGTTGGATCTCGATGCCACATTGTCTTTTGTAACTCTGTTAGTGGCTCAGAAATTTAATATGCTTCCCGATGTGTTAAATGAACTTTGTTCGGTTTCTACCCCCGTAGATGATTCCATAATTTCCAAAAGAGTCTATAGAGTGTTGTCCCATTTTACATTGCTTGATTCACTGTAACTTGATGTGTTGAACTTTGATGTCATTTTTGTGATGAACTGGTTACATGCTTGTTTTGCTTCCATGGATTGTAGAACTCATTGAGTAATATTTCAATTTCCTAATGAACCAATTTTAGAGTGGAAGGTGGGAAACATAGCTCCAAAAATCTGAATCATTTCATCTCTAAAAGCTTGTAAGTTGATCTCAAAGGGTTTTTTCTATCAAATATTGAATGTCAGGGATCTTTAGACCAAGACACATTCATTAGAGTCGGTCTAGCAGTGATGTATTTTTTGGAAGTCTTTCCCGACAACTTTCCCAGGATTCCTCCCAAATGGGAAATAGATTTCAGCATTGATTTATTGTCGGATACAAACTGCATCTCAGTACCTCCTTACCGAATGGCCCCAGCCGAGCTGAAGGAGTTAAAGGCTTAACTCAAGGATTTGATAGATTAGAGTTTTATTCAACAAAGCATATCTCCATGGGGTGCCCCAGTGTTATTTGTGTAAAATATAGATGGGTCTCTTCGAATGTGTATTGTCTATCGGTAATTGAACTAGGTCACTATAAAGAATAAGTATCCACTCCGTATGATCGATAATTTGTTTGACAAACTCCAAGGAGTGAGTTAATTTTCAAATATTGACCTAAGTTCGGGTTATCACATACTTATAGTGAGATGAGTTGATATTCCTAAAATGGCATTTCAAACAAGATATGGTCATTTTGGATTCCGAGTCATGTCTTTTGGTCTAATAAATGCCACAACAGGTTTTATGGACCTTATGAATAGAGCTTTTAAAATCTATGTTGATTTTTTTGTTATTATTTTATTGATGACATCTTCATGTACTCTAAGAGTGAGAGTGATCATGTGAACCATTAAGCATAGTTTGTCAAGTTCTCAAGGATAACCAACTATTTGCCAAATATAGTAAGTGCAAATTTTGATTGAGATTGGTAATTTTCCTTTTTCACATTGTCTCTAGTGAAGGGGTAAAGGTAGATCCTAGAAAAAAGAAGTTGTAAAAAGTTTTTCTAAACCTTTGAGTCTTACCAACATCCGATACTTTTTGAGTTTGTCCGGGTAATATAGGAGGTTTTTTATGAGGGATTTTCATCCATCGCATATCTATTAACAACCTTGATTCCTAAGAAGGCTAAGTTTGAATGGTTAGAGTCATGTAAGAAGAACTTTTAATTGTTGAAAGACAAGCTTACCTCTTCTCCCGTATGGCCTTCATGAAGGGAAAAAAGGTTTGTTATCTTTTGTGACCCTTCTCAAGTAGGTTAGAGTTGTGTCCTCATGCAACATTGTAAGGTGATAGCATATAAACTCAAGTTCCATTAGATGAACTACCCCACTCATGATCTTGAACTAGAGGCCTTAGTGTTTGCTTTGAAAATATGTAGACACTATCTATATGAAGTGCATGAAGATCGGTTCACCGACCCTAAGAGTCTCCAATATGTGTTCACCCAAAAAGAGTTAAATCTCTGACAAAGAAGGTGGTTAGAACTTTTGAAAGATTATGATATAAGTGTCATGTACCACACTGGAAAATCCAATATGGTTGTAGATTCTTTGAGTCGTATGTCTATGTGTAGTGTAGCCCATGTTGATGATAATAATAAAGAGTTAGTAAAATATGTACATAGGTTGGCCCGGTTGGGTGTTCGAATTGAACATTCTCCAAAAGGGGGTTTCATGGTTTACCATATATCTGAATAATCTTTAGTGATTGAGGTCAAGTCTAAGAAACATCTTGATCCTCTATTTACGGATTTGAAGGAATCAGTTCTTAGAAAATCTAATGAATCCTTCTGCAATAGGGGATGGGGTACTTAGGTACCAAGGTAGGTTGTGTGTGCTGGATGACGAAGACAAATTTTGAAAGAGGCTAATGGTTCCCATTATTCCATTCATTCGAGTGCCACCAAAGTGTGTGGTGATCTACAAGATATGTATTGGTGGAATGGTTTGAAGAGGGATATAGAGGAATATGTGGCCATAAGTCCTAATTGTCAACAATTCAAGGCCGAACATCAAAGACCGAGAGGTTTAACTAAAGATATATCTATACCCACTCGAAAGTGGGAAGATGTTAATAAGGATTTCATTGCGGGTGTTACTCATACACAAAGGAAAAATGATTCTATATGGGTTATTGATGATATATTGACAAAGACAACCCATTTTAATACCGTCAAAGCTACTTATTTGGAAGAAGATTATGCTATGTTGTATCTAAAAGAGATTGTGAGAGTTCATGGAGTTCCCTTGTCCATCATCTTGGATAGGGGCACTCAATTCACTTCTCCTTTTTCAAAAGCATTCCAAAGTGGTCTCGGTACCAAGGTAAAACCTAGTACTGCACTAAATCTACAAACGGACGGTTTGGTAGGACAAAAAATTCAACACTTAGAAGATATGTTCAGGGAATGAATAATCGACTTCAAGGGTAATTGGGATGACCATCTACCATTAATCAAATTCGCCTACAATTATATCTATAATTCTAGTATCGCCATGGCAGCCTTTGTGGCTCTTTATGGGTGGAGATGTATATCTCCAATGGGGTGGTTTAACATAGGTGAGTTTTCTCTTATAGGTCTCGAACAAATTGATGAAGTGTTGGAGAAAGTCCGACTCAGAAGAGATCGTTTAAACACGGCCCAAAGTCAACAAAAATCTTATGCTGACAATAGAAAAAGGGCCTTGAATATATGGTAGGTGAATTTGTTTATGAGATTTTGCAACGCGTGGGAAGTGTTGCCAATAAATTTAAATTACATATGGAATTGTCTTTGGTAAACCATTGAAATACTTCTGGAATTGGCTTCCGTACCCGGTGTTCAATGTGTCAATGTTTAAAAAGTGCATAGGTGATCTTGTGTCTATCCTTCCTATAAAAGGTTTATGGATTGATGCTAAACTTTCCTATGAATAGTCCCCGAATGAGATTTTAGACCGGCAGGTGAAGTGTTTGAAAAATAAGTAAATAGCTTCCGTTAATGTTCTATGGAAAAAGCATCTTATGGAAAAGTGCTACTTGGGAGGCGCAGGCTGATATGATGTCCCGTTATTCTCATTGTTTTTCCTTTTACTCCTATTCCAACATGATATAACAAGTTCATCTTTAATTTAGTATTTTTGGGAGTCATGTGTGCTATGTATAGGATTACATGATTTTCCATGTGTGTGGCATGTTCTTGTGAAGTGAAACTGCTCGTATAATGAAAGTCACATTTTAATTCATGAGGTGAGCACATTGTAGAGGCGTAAAAGGATCACACTTTTTCTATAAATTGTTGTATTGAGTATAAATGATGTGGGAGAAGTTAGTTCCTCCCATACTTATGCATGTTAATGAATGCTTATTTAGTTAGTAATAGTTCCTACCTACTTGAGTTCTATGGACATCTTGTGGTTTGATGGGAATTTTATCCCATAACAATGAGGTTAAGAGGTGAAAGGTGAAAATTCTTGTTGTGCACATTTTTCATGTTATGAGTTGTGTGGGCTGCTGGTAGGAAACTTTAATTTAGTTTAATGCCTTGCTCGACATACGGGAATGAATGTTCCCAAGGGGGGGATAATGTAAAACCCTATATGTCTAATGACAAATACTAAAGCCTAAGTCATAGCCTAACGTCCACCAACTTTCCCCCCCAAAATAAGGACTCAGTCCCAAATATCGAGTGACCAGGACAATAAGTTGATGCATCGACGCCCTGTTAATGGGGACTTGTCGATTGGTGCTTTCTTCACAAGTCTAAGTGAAAGTTCCTTAGGTACTTAGTTAATTGTTAACTTAACCCTAATTATGACTTGCATTAGTCAATTAAGTATATTAAAAGTTATTAAAACACTAAAACAAGTTTTCCACCTTATAACTCCCAATGAAAAATAAAAACCATCTTCATTCTCTCACAAATTCTCCCTCTAACAAGCCATTGAAGAAGAAACAGAACTCAACCTAGGGCACTCAAGATTCACTTTCTATCACTTCAAACTCATGGAATAATCTGAAAGAAGGTATGGTGATGTTGATTCCTGCATTAATTCCTCCGTGAAGCCCTTCAAAACTTCAATTCTTGAAATTGAAATTGTGATAAAAAAAAAAAAACTACTCCTTGTGATCTAGACATGGATTCACTCCAAAACTATTTTCTTATGTTATGTGCCTTATATTGTGAATATATTTGGATTAACAGATGATTTGTATTGTGAAAATATTCCAAGAACTCATCTGCACCGTATGACATAATTTAATGAATAATAATGATTGAATTCAGTGGATATGAACATCATACATTTAATTGATGATTATCTAGTCATACAGCCTTGTTTACATGCCTACTATGATGAATATAGGGGTAATTATGATACTTGATTTTTAACCTTGAAAGGGGGTTAAACTCTATGATTTTTCTATATGTTGAATAATGTTATATATGGACTTTAAATTTGCTTTCAAGGTACATGTCTTATGAAAGGATGCAAGTAAGGTAGTGTGGGATGGGTTCCAGTACCCTCTCGAACCTTACCTATTGTGTTGCATGAATTATGTATACTGGAGTTTGTCTCTTGTGTTGAATGAAAGTATAGGTCTCATGAAAACAATATGATTGATGTTGTGAAAGTGTAATCACACCTAATGAATCTAAGAGTTTTATGTTGGATTGTATTGAATTAAGAGGGAAAACTTCTTCACAAATTTAAATACAGTTAAAAAGACTAAGAGTAGTAAATTAGGAAAGTATACTAAGCACTGAGAGGATATGGTCAATGAGGAAAAGACCCTCCCTTTAATGTAAGAGGTTGGGTCATCCTAGAGATACTCATGAGATGGGGACTCCTCCGTTAATACAATATCTAGAATCTCTAGGAGCAATACCCTGTCCCTTAACTACGTGTCCCCATAGGACTTAGCTAGTTGACCCAATTAGTAGCTAATATGTAGGTTATACCTTGGCAAGCAGAACATCCTTTTTCAGTGTGGGGATTTACGACACCGGATTCCATGGAGGCTTTCATGGTCTATGTCATTTGTGGTTGATCCTCCCAATATAATGACGTAACAAATGAAGTATGAACTTGTCTATGATATCTTAATAGGTTTAATAAGTAGAAGTGGGGTATGGGACTTCACTTGTACATTGCACTAGTAGTCTAAAAAGGTTGTTGTGGGAGGTTATTTGTAGTTATTAAATGATATGGAAACATGTATGTTGAATGTATAATGGTTGTAATGAGCACATTCCTATATTCAATTGTAGTTCATGATTCATGTTCTTCACGTATGATTATGCAATGAAATAGAATGTGAAAGTAATGGGCGTGGCCAAGGTGGTTTCTAATGGATGCTTGGTAGAGTTGGTATTATGGGATGATAACTTTACATTAAACAAGTGGACATTAGGAAGTGCTAAAGTGATAACTATATTATAGTTGGACATTGTTGGGAGTTTTGTCCTATGTGTAGTGTTGTTGATGTAAATGGCTTTTAAAAACCTTACAAATGTATACTTTCATATAAATATAATTTTTTTCATATTCTTAACGTTTTCATGCATTTCACCATACTTAGTGCATCAATTGTACAAGCCTTTTATCCTTTTCTATTATGAGTATAGGTTTTGGATTAGGGGTTAGCTTTTACATCCTTGAAGAAAGATTGGACTTCTTATCTCCAAGATCTATGGTACTTCCTCAAAAATTCGAGGGTTAGAGAATTTGATGCGATATTATGATTTTCTTATTGATGTAATAGACTTATTAGTCTTTTCTAGTTACTTTTGTTTTATAAAACTATTGTGTCTAAAGGGCTAACGACCCTACCTGAAGACTTTATGTTGTACTCATATTATAAGATGGTGTTTGTGTGACAATGGTATTAGATTCCTACAATATTGCTAATTAAAATGAGGTTTGAACTTCTAGTGTAAAAAGTTTTATATTCTGCATTATTTCCAGCTCATTATGAAGTGACGATTATGTTAAAGTCTTGTATAAGACCTCATTGAGGTCGAGTACGCCGGTAACGTCTAGGTCGTAATATCTGGTCATTACAATGGGGTATTAGGTTTGCATGCCATATTTGTGCTTCGAGAGTTTGGGGTTAAATCCAAATGATACATCGTAAGGCCTATGATTTTGAGGTATTTTATCCATCTAGGAATGCAAAGATTTATCATGACTTGACGCAACATTACTGATGGGACAACACAAGGAAAAATATTGTAGACAATGTGTCCTATTATCTTAGTGCTAGAAGGTGAAGGCCTAACAATTAATATCTGGTGGTGAGTTGCAGAGATTACTCATTCCGGAATGAAAGTAGGATCACATCACTATTGACTTTGTGGTAGGTTTATCTTTGACTTCTAGAGGTATTTATAGCATTTGGGTCATCATTGATTGATTGTCCAAGTCAGCACACTTTGTTCTTGTTCGATATTTATTTAGTGACAAGAGATTAGCCCAAATCTACATTGGAGAGGTGGTCCGTCTTAATGGTATGCCAATCCTTATTATATTTGATTCAGGAGCTCCATTTCCTTCTAGTTTTTGGAGGACTTTTCAGGAAGAGCTGGGCATTTTCATTGTCCTTAGCCAAATTTTCCACCCACATACAAATGGTCAGTCAGAAAGTATAATCCATTCCCTTGAGGACATGTTCTGTAACAACCCAAAGTACCCCCTAGGCGTTGTCTTCCTCGGAGAGGACTAAGACAAGTCTCTTAGAATTCGTCATAGCACGTCATAAGTCAAAAATGTAGAAAAAATAAAAATTTTGCTTATATAGCAAGGAGGTTTACATATACCTCTACATAGGAAACATGCATAGGATTTTCTCAATAGACAACGTACAACATATAGAAATTTAGTATAATACTTTATCACATATCAACCATCTAAGTGAAGTCAAACAATCCAGGAAAAGCCCTTACACAAATCCATATTTTCCACATAGGGCTTAAATAAATATCTTCAACAATAGGAAAGAAATGAATGTTTGTTAGACAATACAAGTACTACTAAAATAGAGTGTGTGGTAGCATCCTAGAACTAGAGGGCACAACAAAACTTGGAGAGTCTAGTCCAATTTTCTTGTTTTAGCCTCAATGATATCTCAACGGCCCGAACCTACAATGTTGGGTAAAAAGGAAGAGATATGGGTTAGTACAAAACACATGTACTAAGTATGGTCCCTATGCATAAAGAATGTTAATGCATGAGAAAAGGCACCATTTAGTCAAAACCATGCACAATGACCAACAATTAAATATACACATATAAGGAACATCATAATCATATCAACATATAAGTAACTCAAGCAACACTTGAGCAATGCCAACAATAGAGTCTCATAACCCTATCCAAAGCTAAGTATCACAATAAGCAACCCATTTCTTACTTATAACATATTCTCATATATATATATCATGCTTCATACATCAATACTACTCATAGATTATCACTATTGTCATAATCATAATCATAATCATAAAAGAACACTACTAGAATCATCCCATAGGATGTCACATGTGCAATGTGCAAGAGAAGTTCAATACCCTCCCTCACACTATTTAGTAACCTTTAAGACAACCCTAATAAGAGTTCACATACTTAAATTATTCATACATTTAATTTAGGTTAAGAAGTGATATAACCGACATGAGTCCATGTGAGCTACATGGAATCCGATATTCTACTCCCACATCGAAAAGAGAGGGTTGACAGTTGCCTAAGGTGCAACCATTCGAACGTAGTTATCTAGGTGGATCCACTAAGCCAGAGTCCTACGTGGGCACATAGTTAAGGGACAAGGATAATGTTTCTAGAAACCTTAACTTACTAACGTGAGGGTTTCCATCTCACGAGACAACATATATTGCGAATCTGAACTTACTAACGTGAAGAAGCTCATGTGCGAGGTCGGAATTATTAACTTTAGACCTCCATATAATTTACATGACCTTTAAGTGATAAGAAAATATTCCCTTTAGTAATCATCTTATAGCATCATACAAATTCACATTAGCCTCTTCTAGACCCTTATGTAAACATCTTATCATAATAGCTCAAGGTGATCACAAAGTGAGAACTATTTTTTCACTTTACACACTTTATTATAATCGTGAGAAACTACATTATATCATATAATAATCACATAGTAACATACATACATACTTCATGTCCAATTCATGATTTTAGAGTAAGGGATGAGGGATTTTTGTCATCAAAACACATTAACTTTAGCATCATTACCATCTAACTAGTTTAACCTTCCACAATTGAGATCAAAGAAGGATCAAGATCATACCTCATTTACCTTCATGGGAATTCATACTTCAACACTCAATAACTCACAACCAACATATGAAATAGGGAAATTCATGAAGTATTAACATAAGTAAAATCAAGGTAACGAGTGACATGTTCATCATTTTCAACAATTCACCTTTATCAATCCAGAAAGTTAGGGATTCGGGGGAAAGACATGGGTCAAGTTTAATCTCATTTAAATTCATCAATTAACAATCATTTTATACTTAAACAACATTAATTCATCACAATTTATTCACAATTTCATTTTTCAAAGAAGACTCTTGTAAATAGAAAACCCCTTGTTTTGGGGGAATCTAGAAATCATCTTTTGATAGACCTTTTGGGGAAAGAAACCCAAAGAGTGAAAGAAATCATACCTTATAGACGAGAAATCCATAAAATTGGGTTGAAAAACTTGAAGATTTGTTCTTCTTCTTGGAGCTCTATTGGTCTTAAATGGAGTTTTGGAGGAAGAGAGAGTGACTTTTTATTTCAACTTTTGGTACTTGTTTTGAGTGATCAAAATGAACTAAAACTAACCCTAAGACCTTATATAATCACCCATTAAATTACCCAAAATAAGCTTCTCTTAAATGGGTCTTTTTGTGAAGTCAAAACACTAAAAATATGAGTTTTTAGAATCTGGTAAGTAAATGCGCATCACGAGGTTGATTTCCCATTTTATTTTTGAATTTTTGGTTGATTCAGTGGACCTCGTCTCATCCCCGCGTCACGAGGAAAACTCAAAATCTCCTCATAATTATTGTGCGTCTAGCAGCAGCCACCAGATTTTGCCTACGCGCAGCTGCCTTGGCAGCTTGCTCGCCCAAGTTCGGGTCCCCCAAGGACCCTTCCGGTGTTCCATGGTGTGTTTTAACCGTACGTTTTGACCTTATATACTACCTTATACCTATTAAATGTCTTTTCAAAAGTTTTGTACTTCATACAATCCTTTGAAACCTCATGTCGACAAGTTAAATTTCGCTAGTTTACGAAGGTTAAGGCTTTTGTTTAATGCTATGGATCCAATAATTCTCAAACCAGTTATTTATACTTATTTAGGTCTAATACAATCAGTAATAAACATATTAGGCTCTAGTATAGGATAAGGAATATACGGGGCGTTACATGTTCAAGGCTTATGTTTGGAGGTCAAAAGAAAATAGGATCACTTTTTGCCTTTGATGGAATTTATGTACGATAAAAATTACCATTGTAGCATCCAGATAGTCCAATGGCCTTATATTGTAGGAATTGTTGCTCTTTGGTTTGTTAGTTTAAGTCCACAGATCCTAGACCCCTTGGTATAAACTTAATATAAGGAGTTTGGAGTAGGTGAGGGTGACTCAAACCAGACTTAAGATAGCCTAGAGTAGGCACAGAAGTTGTGTTGACCGTAGGTAGAAGGTCTTTGATATTTCAATGTTTGCATAGTATGTTCTAGATTATTCTCATGTACTCCATTATGATGTAGTGGTTGCACTGGTATGTTCTACATGAGTATCATGTGCTCCATTATAATGCACTAGAGTTGGATGATTATTTTACCTTCGTGGAAGAGCTAGTTTCCATTTTATTTAAATGTGTGATGGTTGCATTTGAGATCCTTTCCTATTGTTAAATTAAGTTGGAGGCATTGTTAAGTTGAGAAGGCTACCCGAAAGACCGAGCATGATATGCGGGAGCAATTTCCAAGATTATAATAACTTCTAGGTCATTTCTTTATTTATGCTTCCTTTCATCATTTCGAGCTTGCTTGTAGAGGCCCCAAGTCAATTATGACTTGTTGGGACTGACATTTATGTCACCTGGTCGTTCATTTAATTTAAGAGTGAGATTTAGTGTTTTGGAGTTCTTAACCTTGAACGGTCAATTTTGATCAAAAGTATAAGAAAATGACCTCAAATCTAATTTCAAAGATTTAATAAACTCCACAGGGTTGTTTTAGGCTAGTAGCATAGTCAGCATAACTTTTCAAGGCCTTCACTACAAGTAGGTGTGATTAGGCATTTAAATTTTCAAGTTAATCCCTAAGTTTTACTTTAGTCAGCGTTCAAAGTAAATGAGCTCAGTTTAATATTCCATTAACTTGGTGAGCTCCGAATGTAGAGTTTTGTTTAGAAGATCCATAGGTTGTATTTTGAGGCTACTAAGTTGATTTTGAACCCCCTTGTAGATTTTTACTTAAAATAGAGTTTGGGTATAGGACCCACTTTTTTCCAAGATAACCTCATAAAAGAACTTTGACTGCTTCATTGAGTATGAAGTATCTAATATTGTATGGTTGCATATCTTAATTGCATGAATGTGTTTTTGAATGAATTTGGAACACCCTATTAGATATTTTGAATCTTTTCAAACGAGTTGATATGCATCAACTAGTGGAGATCATTTGGTCTTTGAATTTGTAGTCCCTTAGCTTCGATCATAAAGTTAAATTAACCCAAGGTTCGTATTTAAAGAGCCTTCTCCACAATTGTGGAGGTCACATTTACGCGACCCACACCGCAAATGTGTGGATTTTCTTAGAAACCATATATTAGGGTTTATTTACACTATTCTGAGAGTAGAACAATTCTATTGGGGTTATATGTGTGTTATTGCATGCTACTACATATTACTTGTGTAATTACTTGTTTTTTGAAGCATGTTCGACCTTAGTAAAAGATGGACTAGTACTGTCTTAGACTAACGAGCCCTGTAGCTTTATTATGTCACCAATGTTGTTCCAGGCAGACTAGGTCCTTGTATACTAGAATGGCATACTTAGATATGATAGTATGAGCCTTAGTGTGGGAATTTGTGCATATTCTTAGCCCTAACTATATACCCTTCCTATTTTTGCAGCTTTGATGTGTTACCAAAGGTTTTACGCTTTCTTGGGATTTATTTTGTTTATTCTTGGAGCCTTTTAATGATATTTCAAAAGTGAATGTAGATCCACGATGTGTTGAATCCTTTTAATGATCTTTTTGGAGTAGACACGACTCCAGTAACTATTTCTACATTGACGTCTTATGCCCTAGAAGTTGACTATCTGCGTGTGTGTCCTTGATATATAAGATCCTATACAAAGTCCACATGCCCTTTGGTGACTCTAGTTAGTTAATTGGATACCTCCACTGAGGCTGGGCAGCCTAAATTTGTTGTCACACCTTCTAGTTAGTCTAAGAGTTGACTAATTCTAGGTTGAATACTACTTGGCCTAAGATCTCGTTTATGTCGTCAGTTTTGTATTTGAGTTACTCTTCGTTCTTGTAGTCTTAGATTTTTTTACACCTATCGAACTTATAAGGGTTCTTTTGGTTTTTTATTAAACTTTCGCATGAGTGTGCCTTCTAGTCTTACGGGGTCTAGTTACGTTTAATTTAGTTGTACTTAAATTAAATTTCAATAGGCTCGTATGATTCCTTTTATATATTTTATTTGACGTTTGTTACCTAGATACTCTCTTTTCATATTGTTTTTTACATTTATTGCCTAGTCGACATGTGATGTCAACTTAGAAACTTTTATTTTATACATATATTATATTCTACATCTTTACAGGATGTAGATCCTAGTATCAGTTACCAGTGGTGGTCATTGGTGGAATTTTTTAAAGCTTGTGGATATAGGAAACGAGGTTGAGCAATTGGCGTCCTGAGTTAACCTGTCTTCTTCTGTACATACGTTAGTGCCTTTGATATTTCTTCTTGTGGTCAACTTTTTCAGACTTGTATTAAATCATATGAGACAACTCTGTACTCGTGAATTCCAGGTTTTGAAAGAGTTTTAATTATATATAGTTTTTGTTTAGCTATGTTTATAGATCATTTAAGTGTTCTTACATTTTTTTAGTTATTTGTACCCTTGTTCTCATTACTTTTCGTTATGGATATGGACTGCCTTATACACAAGTGGGTTATAGCAGGTGTCAATATGACTTAGGAAGTCAAACAGTGACAAGTGTAAAAAATTTTAATATAGTCTCCTTCTTGGGGAGTTCATATGTCACGCCCCGATTCCACATCCTGAGTGTGGTGGCACTTACAACCATCTCAGGTCCCAGCAAACCTTCACCTAGCTTATTTCTATATCAAATACTACCATAATTATGTGAATGTTTTTAAAATATGAACATGCAATAACTTTAGAAAACAAAGTGAAATACTATGTAGATTAGAAATTCCTTATAACGATGCTTGTGGTAAAACTGAAACTGTTACGATCCAACCCATTAGATCGTACGAGCGCCTACTCTAACAGCTATATAAGTGAAGCCTTACCTCCCAGTTTTAAATACAGACAATGAAAAATTAAATAAAAACATAATGTGACATCCTCGTTAAATATGAAAATATTCTTAACATGGTTTGAAACAAGTTCTTTGTAAAGAAATACACTAAACACTTCCCCAATGAAAAAGTCTAAGAAGGGACAAGATTTCTATAAGACTACAATTTATAAAAGGACAAGACACAACTCCCAACATAATAAAATAGGCGTAAAATCATTCAAAGGTGATCAACATCTTCACCTATAAAACTTCACTAAATCCTACGTGGCATAGAAAAAGTATTATAAGTATAACAACACGTAGTGGTAAGCATCATCAATCGACCTAATCCCATACATTGTATCACACAACTTATCCAAGAAATTTTCAACTTTAATATAATAACAGGACCCCGACCTTTCAATCACCCACCTCTTTCATTGCCAACTTTAAATCTAAGTCATTTCTTCCTTATGTGAAGTCATATACTAACTTTTCTACCACATAGCGTTCTTCCGAAACATGAAACTGACTTAAATCCATTGAACTTGTTGGGCATGTATAAATATTTGAATTTCCCAAAATATGTCTTGATTTCAATAGATTGGGTGATTTACACTTTATGACTAACTTTTCTTTAATGTCAATAGTGTTTTTTTGCATAATTTAAACAAACACTATAGAGGTGGAGGAGGACGATAGGAGGGGATGGATAATGGAAGCGATTAAACTAATTGGTAGGCTGCAATATTTGGTTGTTCTTAAATATTATGAAGATTTTTTTTGAAATTTGAGGGTGTCATCTTCATTGTCGACTTTACTTCTATGTTTTTCGTTTCTTTTATATGTCATCATTATAATTCTATTTTTCAGCATTCATTATGTGGATTACACGTGTGATGCACAATATGTATGTGTACAACATGGAAAACACATGTGACAAACAAAAAAAAAGTATCTACCATCTTTCTATAGGAGAATGGTCAAGATTAGTTTTGAGGTTCGGTTCAAGGCACAGATGTGTACGCGTGATGTACAAGAGCTAATATGATATGAATTTATATTAATTTGGTGGGAAAAACTTACTAAATTGAAAAAAATTAGATAAGGATAATTTAGTCAGATAACCATTTGTGTTATTGTTTTTAAGGAGTGTGGAAAAGTAACAAACATGATAAGTTAAATGGACCAAAAAAATAATCAATTTGGTGGTGTGGGGATGAAATATATAATCAATATAATATGTTCTTAGAAGTAAATGGGATTGTAAAGATAATGATATTTGAGACATAAATTTATTACAATGTTAAATTTCTAATTAAATATTACAATACTCTAATGTCTTCTACAACTATCTGTCAAAATCTCTCATTCAGACTAAATGTTGTCTGGACATGACTGATTGAATTTGTTTTAAATATATTACTTCACGTTCTATTGAAAATGTAATTGTTCATATTTTGTAATTTACTTCTTCGTTTGGTTTCGTTATTGAATATAGTAAGAGGAAGGCAACATAGTCTCTATTTTGATCATTTTAAGAATCTGCATTTTATCGAGAATAATTTCACATTGTGTTCTTTAATCAATCATCATAATTGTTTGATTCACTCTTCACAAGATATCTTCATAAATCATAATTTTTAATTTCTTACACAAAAGATTTCATCATAAAGACTTTTTTTATGTTTTTTGAAAATAGTTAAATTCTTGGACAATACATATGATTTTCTCAAAGAAGCTACATATTAACCTGATAATCGTCATGATTTATTCACTTAAAGAAATGTTATTTTTTGAAAAAATTAGAAGAATATATGTATGATATTTGATAAGATTTTCATTACAATATTTTTTCCATTATATGCATTTACTTAATAAATAATATGATTAAGATTATGTGCTTAGACGCACAATTATCATATATATATATAAATATATATATATACCATCTGTGTCTCGTACATATAAATATAGGCTATAGGCCTCATATTTCACGATTATAGGTTGGAAGTAGAACGTATGGCATACAATGTAATGGATTTGTAATGCACTTGTGTTACCTTAACTATGTTGCCAATCTTGGCTCGTTGGTACATTTGTCCTCATAATCTCGTAATCACATGTAATATCTATTATAACCATACACTTTATATTGAACTAAAACACAAATCAAATATTGAAAGGTAACTTAAAGCCTAATTTATTTATTAACAGATTAAAGTTATTCACTTAGAATCTATACAAGCTCCTTAGTAGTGTGTAAAAGAAAGTATTTCAGAAAAACTCTTACTATAGTAGTTTAAACATAAAATTTGCATTTGAGAGTTTTGGAGAGCGACATATTATTTTAAAGTTTTTCAAAAATATAAATTATTGAGGAAGGAAGACTGACTTCAAAATCATAATGTTCATCCCTAATTTTTTTAATTTACTACACGTAAAGAAGAACAAGAACTTGTATAGATGGACCTATAGTCAAGAGAATCCACAAAATGACATAAAGACGTTGAATAACATATCTAACCAAACGAATGGAATAGCAACATAATGGAGTAAAAAAATTGTCAGCTGCAATATCAATGCCTTCCACAAAAGGTCATTCTAGTAATAGAGTAAGAAAACAATAATTAATGATTTAGGATACAAAAATTTGTGCTCAATGAAAGTACGGTGCTTTGCCTTATCATACTTCAAGTATTGTCATTATTGTATCAATATAGATTGTACCCCTTCTTTAGAGTATGTAATCTATATAAAATCATGTCACACAACCATTATAGGCAGAATATTAACATGAGAGGGTCAATTTATCAATTTAGAGCTCACTAGTAGTGTGATTAACTCGCCAGACCATTCTTAAATGTATGCTTTGTTAGCTACTTTTCTCCAAATTACAATTCCAAACTAATGACATAACATAAACTTTTGCGGGAGCTATTAACAGGTGGAGGCCTGCGCAATAGCCAACAACAACAAACTAGAGTATGCCTACACAATAATAAAAACTCGACGTATCGCCACACCCTTCTTTTCTAACCCCAAAATAAGCGTAACCAAATCCTAACCTCAAGTCTTCAAACCTCTTAATCCATAAAATATATATGTAATGCAGTCCTGTAATTGTTCAATATAGCCATAATATCGTGAACTCACCGCTTCAAATCATCATCCTATACGTTTGTCCAATAATTACATTTGGAATCATATATTTATCTTCATAAGTAATAAAAAGTAAAAAGTCAAAATCTAAAATTAAACAGTACATTACCATGTATTGCCAATAACAAACAGTCTCCTTAAATATAAGACGTTGAACCAACAACAAACAATTTGAAAATTGCATTGCGAAAATAGAACCAACATTATACTAACTTATCTAGCAATTAAAATGCCCATCAATACTTCTTCTGCTCTTCGAGATTCATACCAACAACAACCACACACAATAAGTCATTTTAAAAAAATTCCAGCAACAACATCATAAAATACTTGAAAAATAGCCAAACATCACATAACTATCAACATACGATTTTCCCATTGTCTATTCGTGTTCTTGCTTCTACAACATTGCTATTACTTGGAATAACTCAATAAATTAAAGGGTGAGAATTATTACCTCCAAAACAGAAGCAACACCTCCTAAAAAATGAGACTCTTTTACCACAAAAAATTCTTCAAATCACAACCAACGAGGAGGAATCAAGTAACAAAATCTCTATGAATGTTCCGAGGGCTAAACCACGTGCAAATCTTGTAGATACTTTCCTGGATGATAAGGGAACCTTCAGAGAATATTAAGGATTGTTTTCTTATTATTTTTCCCGAAAATGAGATAAAAAAAAATAGAGATCTAATATTATAATGCTAAACCGACTTAGGGGCGAGGAACCCACCTTCACGTGGCTGATTGCTCAGTCTCACTAAAATCTAAATATCTCTCGATTCTGAAGTCGTATGGACAAATGGTTTAGTGCGCCAGAAATTAGACTGGTAGACTTTAGATCCCATATAGTGGGGTCCTTCTAAAGTTTTATATTTCGGGAGAATAGATCTGAGATATTTAAGACAAATTTCAGAAGGTTTAGCAAAGAAACTTATTCTAACCTTTTTGAACATTTATTTCCCAACTTGCTTGACTTCAAAACATAACTTGTAAACATTTGGCGACTATACAACCTTATAAAAAATCCTTATTAGCATGTAAAACACTCTTTATCTTATCCCCAAAGGTACAACTTAACTTAAACATTCCAACCAGACGGGGTGTTAGAATAGACATTCTTTAACTCAAACTTGTTTAAGGACATCCTTGACCCATAACGTTAGTCTAATTCTTTATTTTCTATCACCCCTTTGCAAAATATTTATCCTTACTTGATACACCAAGTTGTATAAACCTTATGCAATACTATGCCCATTATGCAAAAAAAACCATGAGGGTCTCACAGGTTGATTGTTTTAAGTCAGCGCATTGTGATGTTTCAACTTTGAGATCACATAGGACATTTTCTTTATGGGCCTTGATTGTGACCCCTTGACTTGCAATCTCAATGTGTTTTATTACTATTTTTTTCAAATAAAAGACTAGTCGTGCCCAAATTCGATTTAATATTTCATCTTCAATCTCTTAAGACACGAGTGTTAAAATAGGGTGAGTTCAATTCCTATGCATTGGAGAAGTTTGAGGCTCTATGTTACAATTGGGAAGTGCCACAAATTGCTCATTTATGGTAAAATAAGACCTTAATTAGCTACCTTGCCTCTTCTTTTTATCTTTAATGGTGAACTATTGGATAATTATTGTGTTTTGAGCCTGAATTGTGTCCTGTTTTGGAATATAAGTTTTAACTTTTGACATAATTAATTTCAATTTTCTGATATGCGCCGCACATACATAATTTAACTTAATTTTTATTCATTCAAGTTATTGTAATGACATTGTGATTCTATTTTATTAGTGTGACAACATTAAGAGTTCACTTGAAAGGGAAAACCTCCATAACCGTGAAATTGGAGCACGCATAATTTTATTTAAGGTAGGCTATGTCTTCCAGTCCTTCTGATTGTGCTTGAGAACGTGAATTCATGACTATAAGTTTGAATGTGGGTAGGATAGCTAGTTTGTTACACTCTCAAAATGAACTAAGGTAGCTAGAGTCTCACATGTGCCTAAAATGGTTAGTAACATGTTAAAAAAAGTGTTTTACAATTTGTACAATTAATTTGAAGAGGTTTAGAGGTCAAACATTCAAGAACGTCCAAGACGTTAAAAAGTTGATCTTTAGACGTGCTAGTGTGTCCTTGTATGTTTGCCTTGTTTTTATGTGTGTTTTAGGTTGAAAAACAGTGTACTTGACCCTAGAATCTTAATAGATATGTTAAGGGTTAAAATGTTCGCGAACAAATCCTCGAGGACCACCCTAAGGACCCCAAGGAGGACCCTAATATTGGACAAAAAGGCTTCCCAAGGCAGCCAGCATACAAAGATTTGGATCTTTTTGTGCGACTCGCGCCTACCACGCACCTCACTGCCTCAAAAATTATTTGGGCCAAAATTTCGAGGCTTCCAATGGGGTACCCTCGGGTCGTAACAAACTTTGTATCAGAGCATAAGGTTTCGTGTTTTGTCCTTGGGTTTTAAAGTCTCCTATTGCCATGTCTAGTAGAGTCTTGTTCAGCGGTGATGAGTCGTGACACATCTATCAGCGAGAGGCTATAGGAGATAGAGTTTCCCTACTTCACTATTCTCATGTCCTGCCATAGAACTTAATTCTATATGATATCTCTCTTAAGTTTCCTTGTCCAATGGTCTTTTATATGTGATTTCTTGGATTGGGATTATGTATCAATGCTGGAGAGAGAATAGGTGAGTTTTAATGCTTACCTTGGTTTTATGGTTTGATGTGTATATGTGAAAGTGAATTTAGTAATTTTGAGGTGATGTTATGTATGGATATAGGTGGTTTATGTGGAAGGAGATGTTATGTTGAAAAGTCATGATATGATATGAATGTAGCATGTTAGTAGTTGTTATGGTTAAATGGAGTTCCCCTTGGAGTGATAGAATGCCTTATGATTATGTAGGATGGTAGCATGATTTTATGATATAGGCTTGAAAAGTCTTGGAGAATGTGGTAAATAGTAAGAAAGATGAATGTTACCTTGGCATATGAGGAATGCTTCATAAATGTCCTATTGTGGATTGGGAACTTTTGTATAGGCTTGCTCCTGAAGAGGAGATACTGTGTTGATCCTTGTAATGTGATTGTGAAGTATGCTAGTTAATGGGAAAACACTTATGACTAGTTAATGATTCCCTCTATGAACCTACTCTAAGAGTTGTAAAAAAGGGAAAGGGAGTTTTATTCCATAAGTTGGAAGAATGATTACCTTAAGGTTACTTAGGGTGATATATGGTATGTACCCCTTAGCTCTTTAAGAGAAGGAGAGAATTGAGGTTGGCCTACATTGAAGTGTTTAGTTGTCTTAAGCTTGAATGTCAGTAGGGTCGATTGAATAAATGCTTGGATTTTCCTAGGCATGGTTGGTTGGGAAGTTCCACCAAAAGTGATGAACATTTTAGGTTGTTCTTGACTTGCCTCAATCTTGGTGTCTAATGGAATGATGTTATTTGGCTCACCCCAAGTAAAGGACAATGTGCATAGATGTAAGATTTTTAAGTGACCTTTGATATCCCTAAGTTGAGTTCCCTTGAATTTCTCTAGGTTGAAAATCACTTTGAATTTATGGTAAGAAGGGTGTTCATAATCTAATTAACATCCCAATAGAGGGTTGACATGCTTAGTTAAGAAGGGTTGTAAGCTAAAATTTCCCTAGAGTTGAGATAAGTCACTCTTAAATAGGTTTAGGCTAAGTGGGGGAGGATGATTTGAGTAGTAAAGTTGTAGATATGCCTATCTTTTCCTTCTACTTTTACTCAAGCTTGAAACCAAAGAGTTCCAAAGTAGCTTGTTCATGATAGGAGTCTTGCATAAATGGATAAGTTGCATATTCTCCATATGATATGCATATTATGAAAGGTCATTATTGCAGAAAAGGAATTTTTTGATAAATTGCATGTTTCTCATGTTTTTGTGCATCCTTATATGATAAATATGCATTTTGATCTCATGAGATGTCTTAGTGATAATGTTTTATGTCACTTTAATATGGGGTGTCTTAGCCCCATAATGAGAAGTTGAGTCTCCTTTAAATGAGATAAGATGATTCTCTTTGAAAATGTGTAACTATTGAGATTTGGGGATTGTTATGATAGTCTCACACTTGAGCAGTGATGGTTTGTCTAGCTTATTTCATTTGGTCTGCCTGTAAATTGTGATAAATTTCCCTAAATGATGCATGTTTATGAAAGCTAGTTATGTGCTAGAAATAGAAAGCTATAAATTTACTTCCTAATATTGTGATATGCTTGGTGTGAACTACCATGTTGATTTCATAAGGAAGGAAGTATAAGCAAAATGTTGTTTAGAGTAAAGAAATCCTCCTTAGTATGAATTAACCTTTATGCATTGCTTTTCTCTGAACTTTATGAAGCCATGTGTGTATGTTGTGACTAGGAGTAGGTAGTTCCTCCTTGACCAAAAATTTAAATATGGTAAATTTTTATGTATGAAATTTATGATTTTAGGTATAATATATAAGATTGTAGTTGATCTACATTATTCATGATTCTTGTGCAACTAAATGAAGTGTTTAAATTTTCTCATTAGTTGAAGTATGGATTATACCTAAGGGAGAAATTGAAATCCGTAGTATGTTAAACCTTGTGATGAAATAATGAACATGCCAAAGGTTGGAGAAGGTAGTTCCTCCAAATGGCAATGAATATGAAAAAGTATGTATGCATGGAAAGAATTATAAAAGTAGTCCTTATTTGATTATGTTGATTTGAATGAATGTTAGTATGAAGTTGGTGTTCCTTGCAATTTTTCGTCATTGACTATTATGTGATGACACATTGAAGTGTTGTGAGCTGCTATGGGAGTCATTGAGTCCTTGAAAGTGTTTAAAATGTGTCAAATGTCATTCGAGGAGGAATGTTTTTCCAAGTTGGGGAGCATTGTTACACCCTCAAAATGAACTAAGGTAAATAGATCCTCATATGTCCCTAAAAGGTTAATAACATGTTAATAAGGTGTTTTACATCTTGTATAATCAATTTGAAGACGTTTGGAGGTAAAACGTCCAAGAACGTCTAAGACATTCGAAAGTTGGTCTTTAGACGTGCTAGTGAGTCCTTGTATGTTTGCCTTGTTTATATGTGTTATTAGAAGTTCAAAAGTATTTTAGTTGACCCTAGTATCTTAATAGACATGTAAAGGGTCAAAACGTTTGGGAACGACTCTCTTAGGACCACCCTAAGGGCTCCAAGGACGACCAAAATGTTGGACAAGGAGGCTGCCCAAGGCAGCAAGAAAACCAAGATTTAACCCTTCATGTGCAACGCGCGCCTAGCACGCACCTCATTGCCTCAAAAATTATTTGGGGAAAAATTCAGAGGCTTCCTCATGATACGCAGCGACATAACATGTCTAAAAATCCCAATGAGTATGGGGTGTTTTAATAATTTAGTGGACGTTTATTAACTGTTTTTAAGACCTTTTTAAACCCTTTCCCAATCCAAAACCCCAACACCCATTAAGAAATCGAGATCCTCAAAGCTATCTTCTCTTCCAAAAACCCCAAAACCTCCATTGAAGACCAAACTCAAGAACAAGTTATGGGGGTGGATTCTTAGAGCTTTCTTCTCAGATTTTCATGATTTTTTTTTTGATGTATAAGGTATGGTTATGATTTATTACTAGATAACCATTCATCTATTGAGTCCTTTCAAAGCTTTTTCTAAACATGATTCTATGTAAAAAAAATACTATCTTTCAATCTAATGATGGGTTCATTCTCAAATCGATTTAAAAAGCATTCGAATGATGAAAATATGTTTAGCTACTGAATTTATAATGAATTTTT
This sequence comes from Solanum habrochaites, assembly GCA_027704765.1. Lineage (NCBI taxonomy): Eukaryota > Viridiplantae > Streptophyta > Magnoliopsida > Solanales > Solanaceae > Solanum > Solanum habrochaites. The sequence goes on from JAKWJA010002491.1 coordinate 19,329,654, forward strand.
ATTTAATTTCATGAAGAACCCATGATCCTCTTAGTTTTTCAAATTGTTGTATAATGTGGATCTTGTGATCTTGATTTCTTGTTTATAGAATCGTGATTACATTATATTAAATTGCTTATTGTTATTATTATATATATTAATTGAATATGAATTGTGGATTAATGATCAAATATGATCATTCGCTTGGAAATTTGGTAAGTTGAACTGTTTCCTCTTATTAGCTTAGAATGTATATTGAATTGTGTTGATTTGTATGGTCAACTTATGGTGGCGGTGTTTACATTTTTATACATGTGTATGTATTAAGATCATGTACCTTAAGGAATTAGATGAAATATGAATTTATATGATGATTTCCATGTTTAGGAAATTGAAGGATTTTCCCTTGATTCTAATATCATGTTTCAATTCATGTTATGTAAAGTTATATATATAGACTTCCACACTAGTTATATGATTTAGGTGCGTATGATGTTATATATATATCTATATGATGATAATGTTAGGGTTAGGAGTGGTCTATATGGCTAATGATGATTATTACTCTTGTAGCATTACCCCTAGCGATATGAACCCTATATGAATGTGTGATCGAAGTATGATGGGAGTCTTCTATTCTAATGTTGAATATGTTCTTGCCTCCTATAATGTATTGTGAGTATATGTAATGTACAGTCTTAAATAATCTAAATGTATTTGACTCAAGACTTGAAGGATGTTGTACATGTGTTGTGATCTTCTGAGGGTGGCTTCCTCAATACTACATGATAGCAATTATGTGGTCATGTCGACTAATGTACACACACCCTTCATGCATGACTATAAATAGGATAGATTCATGATCATTAAGGAAATGGTAGTTCTCATATACATCATTACCTATTTCTATGCATGTAAGTAGATGATTAATGAAATTCTGAACATGTGTTGATTAGAGGTTTTATGTGAAGGTAGATCTCACATTCTATGCACAAGCACATGATGTATGATTGTATGATTATGTTAAAGGACATTCTCACATGATGTAGGTTCTATGATAAAAGACATTATCATAATCTATACCTTTGAGCTATATGATGTATGAGGGAGCAAGTCCCTACACCTAATCCTTATTAACTAATGCTAACTAAAGGCTTAATGGCATTTAAAAATGGAGTTTGAGCTTAACACCGAGTGAACATGACAAATGAGAGTGGGAGCTTCACGTTTAGTATGTCCGGCTTCCCACAAAGAGAACCTTTACATTAACATGTCTGGGTTCCCAACATAGATGTTGTCTCATGAGATGGAAACCTCCACACCAGTAACTCAAGGTTTCTAGAAGCAATCTCCATGTTCCATAACTATGTGCCCCCATAAATTATAGCTTATGGATACTACTTATATATCTATGAATGATTGGTTACACCTTAGGAAAGTGTTTATCCTTTATTTTCGGTGTGGGAATAGAACACAGGATTCCATGTAGCTTACATGGTCTATGTCAGTTATTGCTAAATATCCCAAAGTAAAAAATGAACTAAGATAAGATTATGGACTTTAATCACAACTCCTTGAGAGGATTACTTAGTATAGGTAGGATTATGTCGCCTACCCATGCATTGCACAAGTGAACTTCAAGAAAGGATAAGATTAGTACACGTATACAAGTAAGATTTATGTGATGTTATGTATGAATTGTATGAATGCACTGTTAAGTGACTTTTCTATGATTAAAACATGAATTATGTGTATGTATGTGAATTACGCTTATGACTTCTAAATGGGTTTAATTATTATACGTGAGGGTATGAGACTCTATGAGTACATTTCACAAGTCGATTGTAAGGGTGGTTTATGTATTATATTAACTAAGTGAGTTTAGGAATAAAGTGTAGGAAGTTTGATGAGTCTTCGTATGATGTTATGAAGTAGTATGAGTCCTTATATGATGTTACGCAGTATGCGGCCTTATGTCTAGTTGTTAATGAAAGTTTTATGACTTGTTAAATATGTTATGCCTAGTGTAGGGTGAGTTCTTAGGTACATTTGGTGGAAGTAGTATTATGGGATGCTACCTACACAATGCAGTAGTATGACTAAAGAGTTGTCTTAGTTGATGGTATTTATGTGAAGTTGATGTCTATGATGTGTTTGAGTCTTATTAATATATGTGGTTGTGTTTTGAATCATATTATGAAAAACATGACCTCAAGGTGATATATTGTACTAAGTATACTTGAGGGTTTCTTTAGGAAAGAAGTAAAATAAAAGAAAGGTAATGTATTGTATATATTTAATATGCCTCAAAGTATGATAAAATGGCTTTATGTTCTATTATGAGTAGTATCCATGTCTATACGATGTATGTGAACTACATTGAGCTTATATATGCCTATGTTCATGAAGTTTACTAGAAAGACATGTTGCATGATTTCAAATGAAATGTCCTCTTTAAATGCATGTTTTTTAATGTTTGTCATACTTAGTGCATTCTTGTACTAGTACCATTCTTCTTCATATTTTTACACAAAACGTAGGAGGTGATCGCTAGAGGATGTATCTTAACTGAAGAGATTGGATAGATCTCCCAAGTTAAAGTAAAGGGATTGTTATGATTCAAGGGTTTCCTATGTCAAGATGTTCTTTAAGTTGATGTAATAGCTTAGACTTTTATTTTATGTAGTAAGGGTGTATCCCTATTCAATTCTATTGAGTTGTGTCGAAATATGGAATAGAGACATAGAGTCTACTTAAGTACTTATGATTATGTATATACATATATATATATATATATATATATATATATATATCATGTTCTATGAAAATATGTCGTGTGGCGATCTAAGAATACCTTAAATTCTAGGGAGTACCCTCGAGTCGTAACATAGGTTATCATGCTTAGTAAGTCAAAAATCATGGTTTGGGCTTTTATTAGATTTTTAGGATTGTTAGTGTGTGTTTTCTTCTGTTCATGATCATTCATACCTTCTAGCATCTGTTGTTATTTTTATGGTTGATGTCGGAAGCATATATGGACTTAGTTTAGGTGTAGACTAGTGCTTTCTTTATACTTGATCTATAGAGGCGATATAGCATAACTTTGGTCTGATGCTGCTTCATACTTTTAACTCCCTATAGACTAATGTAGAAGACTTAGGTCTAATTAAATGAGCCTTAGTTAGGTGGTAACTCAATTTTAATGACCTTCTATCCATAGCTCCTCATTATGACCCTAGTGATTTACATTTAAGATATTATTCTTCCTTTGACGACTTGGAACATAATTTTGTTAAAGCTATATGTATTATATATATTACCGCATAGTGGACTTCATCACACAGTGGTACAATAATGATGATTTGAAATGGGATTCTTTCTAAACTCATTTGATCGCACGCTCGAGTTTTGTCGTGTTGTCTTGTTCTAATTGCACAATCAAGGTCTAGTCATGTGCCCTATTATAGTAGAATATTCGAGGTTTCGACATACGATCTTCAGATGTAGTTAGTGATTCTGTACATTATCATTTACAGAGTTGATATATTTTGAATTAGTTTTATTGGTTCATTTAGGAGGCTATCCATGTTTCAAGGTCCAAGCTATGCATTTCTCTACTCTTGATTCACCCGATTCTATTCTTAGTAGATATAGTCATTATGTGTACCTAATTGACTTATAAGGGTCTGTTCAGGTTTTACTTTAAACTTGCGCACGAGTGTACCTTTTGGGTTGGTAGGGCCCAGTAAGGTTATAGTTAGCTAGTACTTTCTTTCATTTACTTTTTTTTTTATAATTGAGTGCATTCCTTCTAGAATTTCACACCTTTGACATCTCTTATATTTAATTATTGTTTTTTCTATTGCCTTGAATTTTCTATCTTTGTCGAACTATGATGCCTACTGAGTACCTGTTATTTTGTGCTAATGCTATACTCCAAATATATGTTATGATACATGTACGAGCACCAGTGTTATTTTGTGCCAACTTTTATCAGAATTTTGAGAAAATGGATAGCTTACAGAAACTTGTATCATACATTTCTTCCTATGTATCATTTGTCTAGTCATTAGGATTTGAGATAAGTCTTTAAATCTTGTTCCACTTTTGGAACGTGTACTATTTATAGTAGCTCTGTACTCCTGACTTACAGGTTCTACGTTGTATCAAATGCATTGTATATATATGTTGTTTCCGCCTTATTCTTCTGTTATTTTTGTTAACTTTGTTGTTATTGTGTTATTTATACCCTTATACACATTACTTGAAATTCTGGGTTACGAGTTGGCTTACTTATTAATGGTTTATAGTAGGTGTAATCATGACTTCAAAAGTAAGGTCAGGAGAAGTTGGTATTAAAGCACCTAGTTCACCAGTCTCACTTATACAAAGCAAGTGCCTAGTAAAATCATGCGGATTGGCACAAAATGTTCACATCCTATCTTTAGAAGGCTACATGTCATCACCAGGAAGATTCTCTCTTTTTATCACTTTTGGGCATCATCTATCTAATTGGTTTCTTGGAATCTTACTTGTTTTCTTCTTTCATTATAAGGGTGATACGTGCATTTTTTCGGCCAGGGTTAATCCACTTGGGCCAGCAAATAGATCCTAGTTAAGATAAAGGATGATCTTAGTGTCATTTAAAGGTTGAAGCAGTAGCCTGTGATAGATAGAGAACTCTAGAACCAATGTTGTGGCCTTATACATCTCTAGTTTCTTCTCATTTGCTAGAGCTGGGGCTATCCCAGCAACAACCCAGACCAATTATGGTTCTCAAGCTTCAAGAGGCCATTACTCAGTTGCTTACCATTCTAGTGGGCATGCAATAATGCTCTTCTCCAATTGCACCAGTACTAGCATGCCATAGTAATGCCATAGGTTAAGATTACACAACCACCCACCACTACATATATAGTTATTATGTTTGAAACTATGTCGTTAGAGAACCAGAAGATACTCGAATAGTTCTTGAGATTGTTACCTTTGAGGTTTTCAAGGGCGGTTGAAGAGGATGCCCATGAGTATTAAATTACTTTTCCTCAGAGGCTATATAGTTTGGGGATAGTGGAGTTAAAAGGAGACGACTTCAACACATGTCATCTTCATAGACCCTCTAAGTAGTGGTGGCTTTTGTACTTAGGTACTAGACCAACTGGTTTCCTTTATTTACATAGGTTTTGTTCTTAGATGCCTTCGTGGTTGAGTTCATTCTATGGGGTGATAGAGATAAACATAGTGATCAAATATCATGGTTGGAGTATGAATCTGTGATTGTATATATGAATAAAACGAGGTTTCACATGCTGCCCGACCATGCTATGAAAATAATGACAAATGAGAAGGAGAGAGTTCGCTTTTTATTTGTGGGTTGAGGCTTCAGCTAATAATTGAGACCAAGTCCATGATTTCAGTGAGCCATTATTTCTTGGAAGTAGTCGACCATTCATGTACCATGAAAAAATTCCCTTACAAGGCTAGATGGGTCAACATTAAGAGGGCTCAGCACCAGGGCATCTATAGTGGATCAAATTCTAGACCCATGGATTCATCTAGTAGACCTTACGGGTAGTTATAGTGAGGTCATACTAGCCGACTTGTTAAGGTGGCACTTTATACTTTTAAGGGAGACCGGTATAGTCAGGGTGATGCTATTATGGATAAGAATTCAAGGGGTTTGTAGTTGGGTGCTTTATGTCGTGGTGATTATTATTTTGTTATATGATCTTCATAGGGAATTTATAACTCTAGGAAGCTCTACCATTAGTCCATGGACTATCCTCAGTGAGTAATGATTGCACCTGCTCCATAATAAGTTATACAAGTCGTAACAGCAGCCCATCTCGCTAGAGGTTGTGCTCAAGGTTAGGATCGATGAGGCAATTATTAGGAAACTCATAGTAGATCCTAAGGAGGAAGGTCTGGTTATAGGTGTTATGCTTGGGGTAGACTTAGACATTCTTTTCTATATCCATATCCAGAAAGGGTAGTGTAACGACCCATTAGTACCCCCTTGACGTCACACAACATAAATTCGACCTCTCGGAGGTCTTATACAAGCCCTTAGCAGACATTAATCACATAAACATAAAATACCGGAAAAATTTTAAATATTGTCATACTACACAATACTAAATTCATCATATTTGAATTCCACTAATACAAAGCTAGGACACTAAGTATCATTATTCCATCTTGGACACGACTTCCATGTATACTTAGGGACACTGCCTTGCAATAAAAAAAGAAACATTACTAATTTAGTAGAAGAACTTTAAGAAACCATTGACATAAGGTCCTTGAATCTTTAAATACACACCCAAACTTCGGCATAGTAATCCAAGCTCTTCATTCTTGAAAAGTTCCATAAGCCACAATCACCTACAATTTGTATAAAAAGATGAAGAAGAATGGTGTTAGTACAATAATGCACTAAGTATGATAACCATGCAAAAACATGCTTTAAAAGGTACATTTGGTTAGAAACCATGCACCATGCTTTTTTAGAAAAAGTTCATGAACATTATTACAATAGGCACAACATAGACCACATATGTTAGTTCATAGTAACTCATGAACACATTTATCACATTTGAGGAACATTCAATACATAGAATTCACTACCTTTCTTTTAACCTTTAACTCCTCTACTCAAGCACCCCCTTAAGTGATATTTAGTACAATGTATCATCTAAGGTCACCAAAGATGAACTTTCATATATGCTTCATCTATCTTACCACATATATTCATAATGTTATAAGTACAACATAAGACATAATCTTCACATGATAAAAAACATCTAAGACAACCCCCAATACACACTAGTGCAATGTGCAAATATCATCCTAATATACTACTCACACCTAGTGTTCCTAGGAAGTCACCCTATACTAGGCACATCACATTCAACAAGTCATAAAATCTTCATTTAATATTAGACATAAGACCCACAGACTTCATATCATCATATAAGAACTCATTCATTGACTACATCTTAGTCATAACCCATTTAGTTCATATCATATGTAGACCATCCTCACAACCCCTTCACAAGCTCATTTGTGTAATGTACACATAGAGTCTCATTCCCCACCTATACTAATCAAACGTATTGAAAAGTAAAAAATATAATTCACTTGTATAATCATACTTCATGTATTGACATATGAAAGTCACATTAACATATATCCATAGTAACCATACATAATCATAAGTTTGTATTTGATAAGAGGCTCTAATCCTATCTTTTCTTTAAGTCCACTTGAGCAATGCATGAGCACGGTCCATAGTCCTACCTATACTAAGTAAGGTTCTTCAAGAGTTATGTTTAGAGTTCATATTCTTACTTCTTGGGAGAGCCATAACCGACATAAACAATGTGAGCTATATGGAATCAGGTGTTTTACTCCCAGATCATAAATAAAGGGTACTACTTTCCAAGGTAGGACCTTCACACATAATGGCTATCTAGTGGATCCACTAAGATAAGACCTACGGGATCACATAGTTATGGGACAAGGAGATTGCTATTAGAAACCTTGACTTAGTAGAGTGGAGGTTTCCATCTCATGAGACAATGTCTATGTTGGGAACCCGGACTCTCTAAACGTGAAGGTTCTCTTGTGGGAAGCCCGACTTACAGGTGTCAAGAACCCACTCGCATTTTTCATATTCCCTCTATGCTATGATCAAACTCCATTTTTAACCATTTTTAAGCCTTTATTTAACAAAAGTTCATAAAGTAGGCTTCAGGGACTTTATTCCCTCATAAATTATATGGGTCAAAGGTTACCAATATGAGAATGACCTTTCATTATAGATCCTACATTATGTGAGAATAACATAGTCTAGTTTAGAGTACACTTGAGGAAACCTTTCAAGAGACTCACTTTCACTAGATTATCATAAACCTTCTTCATTCATACATTCATGTGTGTGCATACATATGTGAGAAATGTTTTCAAATAAACACCTTTAGACAACACATATTCAACTACACTATTCATATAGTTTTCATGCATAAGAATATATAAAAGTGCATATGAGAATTACCCTTTCAATCGACACCCTAAATATATCATACTCATAGTTATATATGGGGTGTGTGCGTACATGTTGGTCCTCATAATGAAATAATAACAACCACATTTGTATTGAGGAAAATTCCCCTCAAGGATCACAACAAATTTACAATATTCCTCAGTCATGAACAACTCACATATAGAGCATTCTAGCGATTCTAGACCACACACCACATTTTATCATAGAAGACAAGAGAACATTTCACATTTGAATATACAACTAACATACCTAAGATAACAATTTCAAATACGTTTAATATGGGTAGGGGTCATTCCAACATAGCACTTAACATAATCAACCAAGTAGACCGCACCTTATCTATAAAATAATCATTCACATTATACTCCTCATCATTAACATATTTTAAAAATCATGCTAGCATTCAGGATTTCCTTACATAACCTCTATAGCACAACCTCATAAGCCAATGCATTATAATCAACAATTAAATTTACATTTATTTCCATTAAGGCCGTGATCACAACATGCATAGATAGACAAAGAATAAACACCGCAATAATAAGTGGATCATACCACACAACATCAATTTTCAGACTATAGACTAGAGATTAGGTCACTTACCAATTCTTCTAGCCATGATCAACATTGATTAATTCTCCATAATTAATAAGCAATGGATACAGATAGAAATTAAATCTAACCATACAATCCAATTCAAGTACAATTAATTAACATAAAAGCATATTCAAAAAGACCAACATTATAGGCCAATTTTTAGAATTAAGAGAATCATGGGTTCTTTCATAAATTTCATAGGAATTAATTATCAAAAAACTTATTCAACATTAATTCATCATTATAATGACTTAAAAAATTGTTTGGCAAGGAACCCATGCTTAGATTGAATATTGGGAATTTTGGTCTTTGAATCATTTTTGAAAATTTTAGATAGAACTCCTTGAATGAAAGGTCATTAAGGAATCAAGAGGTATCATACCTTATTGATTGAAGACCCATTAAATTGGAAAATAGATCACTTGAAAATCCATATTCTAGCTTAAGCTTTATCTTGGTCTCCATTGGAGTTTTGAGAAAATTTTGGAAGAGAAGGGGGTTTCGAATTTTTGATTTCCCATTGGGTATTTTTGTTTTGACTTGGGAATGGGGGAAAAAATGACTCAAAAAACTTTTATAACCGACCTTCAACATACCCAAAACACCCCAACACTTATTTGGACTTTTAAAAACATCAAAAATAACTTCTAAACGACACGACCAAATCTAGGACATGGTTGAACGTCGCGGGGACACTGATAAATTTTGATTCTTTAAATTATTTAGAGGCAGAGGACCCTTGTAAATTACTCATGCAAGGTAACTCTTTTACTTTAAAAGTTGGTGGCGCTTTACGCAGGCAGCCCCAAAAAACATGATGCCCGACAACTTTCTTGGCCAACGTTTGGTTCCTCCTCAAGGACCCTTCGGGTGGTCCTTGAGAAGTCGTACCAAAATTTTTTGACCCTAAATTATTATTAGGACACTAGGGTCACCTCCACTAATAATAGACTCCAAACAACACATACAAACATGTCAAACATACTAGGACACACTAGCACCCAATAATTTGGGCAGCACCTTTTAGTGACAACTGTATATGTGATAAAGCTTCACTTTTGAGACTATATTTTACACCTCCTCTTGTGATTTTTGTTTCAAATGAAGACGAAGAATCTAATATTAAAATATTTTTTTATTCAAATTCACAAGAGAAAAACTTGTTCCTTTTGCCCTGAATTCGAGATACACACTTCTCTTTCGTAAGTGATGAAAAAGTTATTTCTATGTTGGGTAGCGTTTGGCGTTTTAAGGATATATCATTCTATAGAAATTTATTTACAGTGAATATATATGATTTAGAAAGCTACTTTGTATATCTACAACTCTTATGCATGTAAAAATCTATTTTATCTTTTTGAGATTCGATATATGGGACGCAACACAGGACAAGTTCTGTCAAGATTTTGAAATTAGAAATCTTGTATAGACAACTGTTAGTATTTTGAATATGTTATTTTGTAAAAAGTATATTTTGCGGTGATTCTTGTTTATTTACAAACTTAAGAGATGTGCCTACATCTTTCATGAAGGTTATAAAGTCCAATTTTCATTTTCCTTTTCAAATCTAAGTTGCGAGATGAGGTATTAGGCAGGCTAGAATCATATTTTTGGATTATAGTCGTATTTGTAAAGGCTACGCTTACTTTTGATGATTATCCTGTTTTACTTCGACATTATTGAGATTCTAGGAATTAAAGAAGTTATTTAATTTTTATTTTTAAGCTTGTATATAATTGTGAACAAGTTGAGGATGTTGATACACTGGTTGGTCTATGGCTTGAACTCGCAAACGTGTGTTGGACTATGTTTATGCTAAAGCATTGAGGTTTTATAAACTTGTATTTTGTACTCTTTTTGCCTACTGGTATATCTGAAAATTATCTTGGTACCTTGGTTACCCCTTGTAAGTTGGCATTTTGTGTTGGTATTCATTATTACGTTAATGACATTTGTGTAACTCGCCACTTCTACGAATTCTTTGATCACTTGGCACTCTTGTTGGAACATAGTCCTTCTTGTGGCTGTTTCTTTGTCACTATTGGCATGCCTCTTGATTCAGATGATTTTCCATCTTGACTCTGGATTATTAGTCCGTCTTACGAATGGAATTTTTTTTTATGTATGACCTGGAAAACAATTTTTAATATGGTTCTTGGTTCTCATGATTATTGGGCTTTGACCCTTCTTGAAACAGGGCATCGGACCTTCTTGATACATGCTCGTGCTTGGTGTGACAATATGATGTATATCTTGGGCGAGCCTTGTTATTAAATCTCTCGGGAAATGATTCAATGAATGCTCTTGACATTTGGATCATTATATATCGTACTTTATACTATTATTATAATGTTTACTTGATTTACTTATTATGTTTCAATTGGGATTCACATGACTTGAAAAAGGTATCTTGACAAATCTGATGGCACCGAACCTATAGTTATTGCACCATTAAGCTATATGCTTAGCGTTAGTTGTTTCTATCGTAGGGAACGTTCAAGGGGATGAATGAATATAGCCATTAGAGATAAAGATTTTGAGAGCTTTAAGGAAGATCACATTTGCATATAGTCATCTATATTTTGTTTAAACCTTGGGACTTGTACATGATCTATATGATGTATTTTCACATGATGTTTTGAGGGCTGATTTGATCATGTCACCATGTATTGTAATATAAGTATGGCTGTATGTTTTGATCTTTTTGGAGTGTGTAAACCCAAGTCTTTGAATATACTAAAGTTGATATTTGTTTTGAAAGTTTGTGTGAAGCATGAAACGGTTGATTTTGGTACTCATGAAGTGGTAATATTATTGTTATTTCATCAATAAATTTGAGGATAATATATGCTTGAAAAAATCATCAATTATTTTTCTTAAATAAGTTTGGGAGGGTTTTCCGTCATAATTGAAAATTCCATGCCATATAAATTTTGACATAAAATAAATGTTTTAATGGGAAAGATGCACATTCTTAACAAAATTATTCTTTATGAACCTAATCCATATACTATATTATAATCGATATTCCCTTGTTAATCGCTTTTGAAGGTCACAGGTATTAATTAGGTCTCTTGATTAAAGGATAGTATACTTCTAAAAGGGCTTCTCTACATATATCCCCTAAAAAAAATTATTCACTAGATCTTCACAAGATCTGATACCCCAAACAAAAACATGCTCATTTGTGCCCTTAGATTGACAACCGTGTGTTGAGCATACTTGAAGCATTTAGTGAACGTCAGTCTATACTCTTGGATGACTAACATTGTTCCCTACCTCAAATTCACAAAAACTGAGCCTAAGCATCCCTTAACTCTCTTGGGAAGAACCTTTCTAGAAAAGCTCTAATAAAACAATCGCAAGTCACAGGATCTAGATATGTACCCATGTTGTCTCTCTAAAGTGTGAATGTGAGCTACAACCTTATGTTTGTATGATGCCAACTCCACCCTATCACTCCTAGTTACTTGCATCATTCTGAAAATCTTGACCTCATAAATGATGTTATGTGGGTCCTCACCAAACTTTCACCCTAGAAATTCTACTAGATTCTTACGAACAAATTTTTGAACAATAGCTCCAGTGATCCACCATAAGTGTTTGTGAGAATTGGGCAATCTGATTGTTTTGATTTCTTACACTATGTGCAAGGAGATGGATTGCATTCCAAAATTCCTTATTCGAGACCTCATGATTTGGGACTGGATGGACTGGGTTAGCATTGTGTGCATTAGCATTCCATGTGTAAGCTTTATGAGGAGGTATTATATACATCACATAACGACGGATTGGAAATGGGAAGTCGGATCATACCCATGCACAATATGAATAATAAAGAAGGCGATGTTTTTCCTAGAACACTTTGTAACCTCCCTCTCATAGATGTGGTGCACTTCACAACCATAATAGAGACTCTAATTAGTGTGAATTTCTTGGGACTCTTTAACTTAATGATATGATACCAAGCTTGTCTCACCCAGAGGATACCATCTTGACGTAGCACGGGACCTAGTATCATGAATGATCACAATGTAAACCTAAAGTTGGCTTATCATATGCATACTACAAGATATCGAAATGAAAACATAAAGTTATCAGGAAGCTAAAAAAATTGATACTAGAAAGTGGGGAATACCCAACTAATCAAAAGTATAAAAACACTCTAAAAGTTTAACAATACAGAAAGATAAACTTAACAAGTTAAGTTGATTCTAGTACTATATTTGAAAAGCCTTTAACTAACTAGAGTTGATAAGACATGACCCAAGCTAACTCTAGCAAAACTAAAAAACTAAATAACAGACTAAAAATAAAATTCATGTGTATAGTCCTTGAAAGATGAGAACTCATGTGATCTGCATCCCGAGTACCTGAACCTACATAATAAAAGGATGCAGCGCAGATTATGTGTTAGTACTTGAAATGTAATAAGCATGTAGGTTATATATAATAGCTGAAAAAAATACAGTCGAGCAATAATATAATTTTAATAGAAGATGAATATAAAATACAACTAAAAATAAGCTAAATGTAATGACCAAGTACTAATAATGAACATAATATGCTCAAATTGAACAATAAACTAAAAAATTGGTAATATGCACTAGAGTCCAAGTGTGGGAGGTATAGTTAATCAACATAAAACCACGTTAGATAAATGCGGAGTCAGACGTATACACCCCATCGAGAGGAAAAATTATACCTTTATAGGTGTATAAAGTCATAACTTACATGATCACTATATTTGATGTCCAACAGAGGGGCTTATATTCATATAGGGCCACGTAGTTCTGGGACTTTTAGGGTACATTAAACCTTAGTCCAACTCCGTGATAAGACTATTCCCAACTGGAAATGTATATGACACAACATAACTAAAACATTGGATATGTCATTGTTCTGACATGCAACTCTTAGAATGCAACATTTAAGAACTGACAATATAACATTAAAAAATCAGAGCATGTTTATATGTTTAATTGACCTGGAAAGTATATATCATAAACTAAGAGACTACACAACTAGGGTTGTGAATTTCCTGAAAGGAACTAATCACCTTTACAATAGAACATGATAAGTAGATTACGAATACTACCACTGCTAAGTCACAACAATTTTAAAAGGTTTTAGAAACCTTGGGCCTTAACAATATATAGAGAATCAAGAATGACACCGAATTATAGGGACCTGTGGATGAAAGTAACCCACTATTGAAATCCCACATACAAGGTGACGAAATCTATGGATGAATCCTTTGATTTTGAGGATGGAACTTAAAGTAAACCTACTTTGTGTTCTTGAGAGGTGTGTCAACTTTTGTCTCCTTTTGGCTGTAATTTTGATGAATTTTGGGGAATAACAATTTAGGTTATGTTCTGAGTAGGTTATTAGGCTTAATTTTTTGTAAAACAAAGTAGTTTAAAGTCCTAATGCATAGGGAAAAGGCCAAAATGACCCTAACTTAAAAGTTGATGAGAGCATACCACGACACCACTAATGATTCATCATTAGGACCACGACCCGTCAATTGGTCATGGTTCTTCGATAGAGATACTGGTTCTTCCAAGAAGTCCATCCATGAGCCTGACTAGCTCTTGTGTGAAGGACCACAAACGATGACGGCCGCCGTGGTTCTTCACTTGGGATGGGGGTTTCCTGGCTCAGGAGGACAGACTCTCCCATGGACCCTCATAAAGACCATGGCATGTGTGGGCTCCGTTGTCTGAGGCCTAAGATTGGGTTCTTTCTTCCTAGACTTTATGATAATTTCCATTGCTCGTGTGATGTACCACATTCTGTGAACGGTCTCGTGGTCCACCACTTCTATGTTGATCTGAACAACGGGCTGTCGATGGTCCATGGTTCCTTTCACTATCCGTCAACCCTACCGTGGATCATCAATTTTTTTGGATTTTATTCAGCGAAGTCCATATATGATTTTTGAGGTGTTACAGCCTTGGGTTGTTTGTTATTTATATATAATTGTTTTTTGTAATGATTCCAGGATTTTAATTTAGAATCGGTTAAGAGAGAGAAATAACTTAATTGGAAGCAATAGCTATCAATGGAGCCAAACCAAAAATCGTAGTTCCATTAACAAGATGTAGGTGAAGAATCATAGATGTACGTTAAATGTCAATCCAAGTGTGCAATCACAGAGGAAAACGACGCCCCATAGAGTGAATTACATAACATCATTTTTTATGACAAAGTTGATTCCAGTACTTGAACCACGGAAAGACAAGATGGACCATATTCTAATCCATAGACCATAGGTGGGACCATCGTTTGAAGGTTCTAGAATATTTGTACGTGCTTAACCACAAGGTGAACCATGGACCATAGTTTGATCCACAAGCCATAGGTCGTATCATCGTTCGAAACCATGTCTGACTCAATTTTCCTTATATGTTTTCCTTCTTTGGTTAGGCTTTAGTTTCTATAAATACTAGTTATAATATTTTTTTTGATAGTTAGACCTTATTGTAGACTTGTTTTTGTCTTTTGGAAAATATTTGAAGGCTTTTAGCAATTTAATTCTAGAAGTTTGTTTTATGCAATGTGCACTTTGATTTTCAATTCAAGATTTCGGTTTTCATCTATTCTAGCTGTAAGTTCATGATTTCTTTTAGTAACCCTAACATGAATTGTCAATTTTCAAGCATGTGTAGCTAAATCCACAATTACGATTGTGGGAACCATGAGCAATGAACAATTTATGAATAATAACTATGTAATTCTTGAATAGTGTTTATGCATGTATTGTTAATCCATTAATTTAAATGTTTTTTTAACGTAGGCCAACGTTAGAACTCACCTTGTTCCTACTTGACTTAACAAGGGCTAGTGAATTATAAAATGATTAAACAACGGAGATTGAGTTAAAGATTTCTTGCTATATAATATTCTGTCATTAATTAATTGAGCTGAGGGTCAATACCCAACCCAATAAAAGGAGGACTGATCTGGGATAAGGGTAAGGGTTAGTAAAGCACACACCTGTAAACATACCAAGTTGTAAGGTGTAAGTTCCTACTTGGATTACCAATCACTTATGGATACTTAACTTTATTGGCCTTTCATGTCAAACACTAGGATAGAATTACTATTTTTAGGAATAATGCATTAAGAGACTTCGGGAACACACATACAATAGGTTCCATTTTATGTTTATATCTCTAATTTTTAATCTTTTTTACTTGTTAATCATTAATTAAAACCAATAACATATTATTTTATTTACAACCCCACCCCATTACTTTTTTCTTAGAAATAGTCTGTGTAACACCTCAAAAACAAGACCAAAAAAAATTTGCAGAACTCACTTGAAGAAGTGAACCACGCTAGGGTTTACGAACCATAATAGGGTCCACATTTTATAGACCTTCACGTGTTCAAAAATTGGACTCCACCAGGCCCAGCCGTAAGACCAAGGGACCCTTCATGGTTCGTGATCTTGATGATGGTCCATGGAGGAATCAGTGGTGATTGAACCAATTGATTCCTTAACCTATCCAAGAACCTACGTTTAAGTGAAGACCACACAAAATTTCACGGTCTGTAGTCCTTCACATAGACTGTAAAGGCCCATGGAATTCAAGAAGTATCACCATCCCCTTGGTCATCCCCTCAGACGCTACACACAATTAAAGATCACAATGGCCTTAACGGTCCGTGCACTTCATTACGTCTCATAGGAGTGTTCGTGAGTATTAACTGGTAAGACCCCATGTCTGAGCCTCCAGACCTTAGCCCAATTGTGGACCACGGGGACCTTCACGGTCCATGATCCTCTATACAGGCTGTGGTAAGGGATCATAAGTCAGAGTAAGTAGTGTTCCTACATTCCCTATGTGTGAAGGGACACTCCTAAATGTAGTTCACTCGATGCTAAGCTAGTGTCCCTTTTTGAAATGTCTTTAAGAATTTAATCATCAATCATAGCTTAGTTTAGGTCGTAGGGTATACCCCTTTATAATCATTATCATCAATAGCTCCATAAGAATTGTATGACTGTACGTCCTTTCATCACAATTCATATAAGTGAGGTTAATACATAAGCCTTTCATAGCATATCAAGGCACATTGATAGTTTCACCATCCTTATATGACATAAACCTTAATCAATTTCAAAATATAGTCAAGACATTTCAATTCAAAATCATACCACCCTATCATCCTAGTATAAGGCATACTCCAAGATAGCCTCATGACTTAACCACAATTGGAAGTAAAGATAGAGATTCTAAGACTTACCCAGTCTTCCTCATAATTCATCATCAAGGTCTTACCATCAACTCATAACTCAACCAATTAGGGGAGTAACATAATCACACAATAATAACCAATAAGATAACGAAGCCAATTGCATCTCTATAACACAATCCAACACTAGATCATAGTTTAAGACAAGATACATAGGCCAATTCCACAATATACTGCATAACCTAAATCACATCTCAAAAACTAACATTATATGCATATATTTAATCTTACTCTATCCATAATAACACCATAGGATAGTAATATAATCAATAACCAAGTTAATTAAATGATCACAATACAATATAAATCAACATCACAACCTAGGGTTAGGGGTTAGGAATCGTGTTCTTTAATTTAGACCAAACCATCAACAATTACCATGATCAAGTTAAAATACATGTTAATATATCCAATATAACCTAAATAAATCATCAACAACTCAATTCATAACTTCAATTTCATAATTGGATGAAACCCATATGAAAACTCAACTTTTGAAATCCATTTTGAAGGAACCCTATGAGGAAAGAGTCTCAAAGGTGAATTATACCCCATAGAATAATGTTTGATGAAGAATTGATGGTGAATTCGGCCCTTTCCAGACCTAAACCCTTATCCTTCCTAGTCTTCAATGGTGAGTTCAAGTAGAGAGAGAAAGAAGAGAGAAGGAAGAGAGTTTATTTTGTGAGTTGTGTTTAGCTTAATGAGGGTTAGAGTTATTTATATTAGGAGTTAAATTGTTAATTAGTCTCCCCTTAATCCCTTACAAACCACTAAACCACCTAACTAATTAAATAAACTTAATTAAAAATGTGCACCAACTTAGGACCCTTACAGACAGAACCCCGCCCACGGACCGTCTGTAAGTCAACGGACAGCCCCCCCTCCATCCTGCACTCTGTCGTCTCGGTCACATACTGTGATCGAGGTTCTTCCAGCATGTCTCTAAGTGTGGGAGGTCGGTGGAACCGATGCCCCATCAATCCACACACGGGCCGTCTGCAGTCGCGTCGACGCACACTGCCAGGCGGTGTTGCCTCACTTTACAAGGGTCCTCCTCAAGGGCCCTTGGTCGGTCCTTGGGGAGTCATACCTGGAAGTTTCGACCATGGAAAAACTTAAAAAATTGTTATCTAACCTTCCACAATTTTTCGTAAATATCATACTCCTAAAATCTAGTCAAATAGGCTAAGGCACACTAGCACCCCTTTGAACCAATTTTTGAACGTCATTGACGTTTTGTTTTGTTAAACTTCCTGAATGACCTAAATTCATCAAAATTAACTTAAAAACAGTACTTAGACCCTTTGGAACCCATGTTAGGCTTTACGACACATCTTGAATTTTCAAGGTGTTACATTATCCCCCCCCCCCACCAGGAACATTCGTCCCCGAATGACACTAAAATTATTTTGTAGGAAGAAGAGACTCAAGACTAGCAGCCCAACCAATCAACAATATCAAATCAACATAAATCATGTCATTTCAACAAGGAAAATTTAAAAACTCATATTTTACACATAAGGCTCAAAACACTTTATCATGAGTCATTTCCTTCTCACAACACATATGAGCTCAACATTTATTTCATGAGTCAATTAGCACAAAGTTCAACTTAACAAAATGCTACATATCATATCATCAAGACATACCATACCAAAATGCACACCATAACTCAAATAAACCAAAAAGACAAAATTCAAGTTTTATAGGTACAACCTCAATGTAATGCAACCCCAAAATGCACATTTTTGCAAGACTTCACCAAAAATCAAGAAACATCAATTTATAGTCATAATTATTTGATTAAAAAGAATTACTAACCTTAATTATCAAAAAGATGAGGGTAACAGGACTTCATGTCGGCCTCGGCCTCCCATGTTGCACCCTCAACTATAAGAGTCTTCCATAACACCTTTACGAAAACCACTTCTTTATTCCTTAATTTCATGACTTGGCTGTCAAGAATTTGAACCAGAACTTCCTCATAAGAGAGGTTATGGTCAGTAAAGACATCCACATTAGCCTTGTCGGGGTGATAGAGAACACTCATGTCATCATCTTTCAACAACTCTAACTACCTTCTTTGTCGGAAATTCTACTCCTATTTGGTAAGCACATATTGGAGACTCTTATGGTCAGTAAATACATCCACATGAACCCCATACAAGTAATGCCTTCATATTTTCAAAGCAAACACCAAGACTACTAACTCAAGGTCATAAGTGGGATAGTTTCTCTCATGTACCTTAAGTTTCCTAGAGACATAGGCTATCAGTTTCTCGTGTTGCATAAGAACACACTCCAAACCTACTCGGGAGACGTCACAATACACCACAAAACCCTCCGTACAATATGATAAAGTCAACAATGGAGTGGAAATAATCCTATCTTTTAACAATTGGAAACTTTCGCACATGCCTCCGACAACTCAAACTTTTTACTCTTTTGGGTCAAAGTAGTGAAAGGAGATGCAATGGACGCAAAACCATTAACGAACCTCTGATAATAACCCGCTAGACCCAAGAAACTCTTAATATCGGTTGGAGCCAATGGTCTAGGACAATTCTTCACCGCTTCTTTTTTCCTTCGGCCTACCTCAAATCCTCAATGATATGCCCAAGAAAAATCACTGACCTCAAAAAAAATTCACACTTGCTATATTTGGCAAACAATTGATGTTCGTTAACGGTTTGCAATAACACCCTCAAATGACCCATATGATCACCATTATTCTTCAAATATACCAGGATATCGTCAATGTAGACAATGACAAATGAGTCTAATGTAATTTTGAAACACTCTATTCATTTGGTTCATAAACGTTGTAGGAGAATTAGGGAGACCTATATACATTACCATGAGCTCATAGCGACCATACCTAGTCCGAAAGTTTGTCTTTGGTACAACCTTACCTCTCACCCTATGTTAGTGATACCCCGATCTAAAGTCAATTTTCAAAAAGTGATTCGCCCTGTGGAGTTAACTAAACAAGTTGTCAATCCGAGGGAGAAGGTACTTATTCTTAATGGTGACCTTATTGAGTCGGCGATAATCAATACACCTTCTCAAGGTTCCGTCTTTCTTCTTCACAAACAAAACCAGTGCACCCCATGAAGAAATACTAGGCCTTATGAAACCCTTATCTAGTAAATCCTTGAGTTGATCCTCCAACTCCTTCAGCTGGCCGGAGCCATCTGATAAAGAGGAATTGAAATGGTATTTGTATCCGGTAGCCAATCAATTCAAAAATCAATTTCCCATTCAAGAGGAATACCGGGAAGGTCATTAGGAAAAATCTGTAGAAACTCATTCACTATGGGGACCGACTCAATGGGAGGAACTTCAGAGTCTAGATCTTGGACTCTTAGAATATGATATAGACATCCTTTTGAGATAATTTTACATGCTTTTAGATAAGATATAATACGACCTCTAGGAATATAATTTCCCCCCTTCCACTCTACAACAGGTTCATTTGGAAAGTTAAACCTCACCACTTTTGTCCTACAATCAATGGAGGCAAAGCATACATGCAACTTATCCATACCTAATATAACATCAAAATCAAGCATATCGAGTTCTACTAGATCAACATAAGAAACTCTATTGGACGACATTATTGGACAATCTCTATACATCCTTTTTGCAACAACTTACCCACCGGAGTAGACACTATAAAAGGTTCATGCAAAATATCGGGTAAAATATCAAACTTTTTTGCTAATAGAGGTGTAACAAATTATAATGTAGCGCCAAGATCAAGTAAGGCATACACAGCAATCGATAAGACTTTCAACATACCGGTTACCACGTTGTGAGAAGTTTCTTGCTCACCCCTTGAGCGGAGAGCATAGAAGCGGTTGTTCTTTGGAGCATCACTAGAACCACTTGCTTGATCTTGACCACTACCCTTGTCTTGACTCTTCAAGTTTGGACAATTTCTCATATTTTGACCACTCTTGCCACAACTAAAGCAATTATCCGTCCACTTAAGAAATCACCATAGTGATTTTTACCACACTTTCCATAAGTTGGTTTTTAGGTTAGTGAATTACTACCTTTTCCCTTCTTGAATTTAGGGTTAGACACCCTATCATCACTAGCTTTTGGGAACTTGGAAGGGAAATGATTTGAAACTTGCTTCTTTAATCTATGCTTATTTTGTATTTCAAGCCTATTATTTGAGGAACCTCCATCATATTATCTTGATCTCTTAGCATCTCTACTCTTTCTCTTGGCCCTTGCCTCCTCTACGCTTCTTGCATGCAACATAAGATGGAAATGTTCATGTTGTCATGTCGCATGGCCGAATGTCACTCCTCTTCTAAGTCCTCCGACACTCCCGTCACAAAATGGATCTATTTGGTCCCTAGGATCGGAGTCCAAAGAAAGAGCATATTTGGACAACTTAATGAATTCCAAAGACTAATCATGGACACTCTTTCCTCCTAGGCGAAGGTTGATGAACTCCACCACTTTTCCTTCCCTCATCTCCCTAGGAAAGTACCGATCTACAAAAGACTTCATAAAGATCTCCCAAGTCAACGAACCACCCCTCAATGTCCTATTATCCCTCCATTGCACATACCAAGCTTGCAGCACGTCCTTGAGTTGATATGTGGAAAACTGGGTATTCTCACTTGTGGACAATCCCATAGCCAAAAGTATTTTAGAGACTTCATCGATGAATTTTTAGGGGTCTTTATCAACCTTAGACAAGTAGAGAGTAGGAGGGTTCATTCAAGTGAAGTCCTTTAGACGGAAGGCCATAGTAGTGACTTCTTGATGAGGATGGGGCACAACCTCCCGGTTTGCTTGGGACGTCATATCTTGGACATTAGTCGTGGCTGCTTGTTCTTCAGTGGAGATATCTCTGGCCATTTGAAGAAGAGAAGTTCTTATATTCTCATCCGTCAAAGGAGGATTAACCGGTACTTTCTCAACACTAACATCTTCTTAAAGTGGAGGAACTTGATCACCACGGGGAGGAGCTCCCACATTGGAAATTTCCTCTTAAAGTCTTCTATCCACATTCCTTCGAGGGTTCATGTTTCCTATTAGTATTAGATGCAAAAGCACACTATAAGTATACTCTATCGGCACGATATAAGATTTCCAAGAAAGAGAGTGATTCCTAAGCATCGTATAGGTTCCCAATCATAAGTGTGACGCGCTTCACAATTATGAATATAAACCTACATAGACGTGGTAGAGAGAGATATAACTCAACGATATTCAACCTCATACTCTTATACCAAGTTTGTCCCATCCGGGTTTACCCCATTGACGTAACCGTCATCGTCGTCCTTTTTAAGGACTAAGGCTAGCCTCTTAGTCTCATGTCATTACATTCATTGGTTGAAAAAATGTGGAAAAATTTAAAACATTCATTACAACTACTTGGAGATTTACATAAACCTCTACATAGACATAATATATAGTCGTATCGAGTATACATAGACCCTTCATATAGGATTACACAGCCTTCTACATTTATTGCACATACATATATGTAAGATAGAATGATAGTCTCAAAAATTGTCTCATCTTATACCATCTAAATGATTATCACAATATTGGCATAGCCCTACATCAAATGTAAAGAAGCATAGACTTATACAAGCCGTACAAAATGAAAGTGGAAAGAACACAAAAGAGTCTTAAACTCATGACAAAGAAACTTTATAGGCAAGATATTGGCATTGCCCTTAGAAATTAAGGACCTACCCACTTGGATGGTAAATAATACCTAAGCCTTCTTCAAGTCGTCACGAATTAAGCTACAATCATTAGAACCTAAAATGTTTGGGGAAAAGGGAAGAAAATGGGGTTAGTACTCCACATTTAATAATTATGAGACCTTATGTACATATACAAGCAAAAGATTCTAAAAAGGGACTTTTAGTCTAAACATGTCATTTAACAAGTTTAAAGGTCTCGTGCATAACCAAACAAGTCATACCAATCAACCAAACATACTTACTAACTCAAAAAAGTAACATGTATCTCAACATACTTGAACCTGTGATTTACTACGACCCTATCATCAAGAGTTAATCATGTCATAATAAACAAGACAACTACTTATGAATTCTTATTAATCAACAAGTGCAATGACCAAGCAAAGCCCCATAACCTTACTCAATCAAGTAGCCTCAACAAGAAACCATAACCAAAGTCCAACTTCACATAACATAACATTTAGATTTACATTTAATTTTATGTTAATGTTATAACCCAAGGCATACTCATAAGTTACCTAATCAACATATAGTATCAACGATGTAATAAGTTCATCATGTACATATCATATATCATCATAACATAAACATATATAAGAACATCCTTTTAGTACTCCCCTCAAGGCTAACTAGTGCAGTGTTTAGGTAGAGTCCCATATCCCTACCTAGACTAAGCTAGACCTCTTAGGTTATCAAAGTTATAGTTCAAGTCCTTTAATTCATTTTACCTTTTGGGAACATCTTTCCCTAACCAACATATACCACATGAGCTAGTGTAAAATCCAGTGTGATAAAACCCTACACCGAAAGAAGGAGGACTACTTTCCAAGGTACTACCAAAACAAAAAACATAGCAACTACGTGGATCCACAAGCTAGTATTCCTATGGGGGCAACATAGTTCAAGAAATAGGAGATATAGTTGGGACCCTCTTTTATGCACCATGCATTAAAGTCTTCAATCCCAAGAGTAAGTAGTGTTCTTACCTTCCCTATGTGGGAAGGGACACTCCTAAATCTAGTTCACTCGGTGCTAAGCTAGAGTCCCTTTTTGAAATGTCTTTAAGCCTTTAATTATCAATCATAACTTAGTTTAGGTCATAGGGTATATCCCTTGTATAACAATCATCATCAATAGCTCAATAAGAATTGTATGAGTATAAGTCCTTTCATCATAATTTATATAAGCGAGGTTAACACATTAGCATTTTATAGCATATCAAGGCACGTTGATAGTTTTCACCATCCTTATATCACATACACCTTAATAAACCTCAAAATATATTCAAGAAATTTGAATTCAAAATCATACCACCTATCATCCTAGTATAAGGCATACTCCAACGAAACATCATGACTTAACCACAATTAATCACAATTGTAAGTAAAGATAGGGATTCTAAGACATACCAAGTCTTCCTCATAGTTCATCATCAAGGTCTTACCATCAACCCATAACTCAACCCAATTAGGGGAGTAACATCATCACACAATGATAATAAATAAGATAACAAAGCCAATTGAATCTCTATAAAACAATCCAACACTAGATCATAGTTTAAGAAAAGATACATAGGTCAATTCCACAATATACTTCATCACCAAAATCACATGTCAAGAGATAAAATGATAGGATTATAACTCATTTCAATATATTAATAATAACACCATAGGATAGTAATCCAAATTAATAACCAAGTCAATTGAATGATCACAATACAATATAGATCAAGATCACAACCTAGGGTTAGGGGTTGAAAATCATGTTCTTCAATTTAGATTAAACCATCAACAATTAACATAATCAAGTTAAAATAAATGTTAATATATCCAATATAACATCAATAAATCATGAACAACTCAATTCATAACATCAATTTCGTTATTGGATGAAACCCATATGAAAACTAAACTTTTGAAATCCATTTTGACCTTTAAGGAAAGAGTCTCAAAGGTGAATTAGATCCAATATCTTAATGTTTGATAAATAATTGATGGTTAATTCGTCCCTTTCCAGCCCCCAAACCCTTATCCTTGCTAGTCTTCAATGGTGAGTTAAAGTAGAGTGAGAAAGAAGAGAGAAGGAAGAGATTTTATTTTGTGAGTTGTGTTTAGATTAATGAGGATTAGGGGTATTTTTATTAGGATTTAAATTAGTTAATTAGTACCCCCTTAATACCTAAATAACCACTAAACCACATAATTTATTAAATAAACTGAATTAAAAATGTGGAGCAACTTAGCTCCCTCATAGACAAAACCCTGCCTACCGACCGTCTATGAGTCGACGGATAACCCCCCCCCTCCATCCTGCACTCCATCGTCTCGGTCAGAGACTGTGAAGGTGAGGGTCTTCCACCTTGTGTCCAAGTGTGGGACGATGGTGGCACCGATGCCCCATCGATCCCGTCTGTTGTCCCATCGATACAAACTGCCAGGCAGTGTTGCCTTAAACTGCAAGGGTCCTTGTCAAGGGACCTTGATCGGTGCTTGAGAAGTCGTACCCGTAAGTTTCGACCATGGAACAACTTAAACTTCTATTATTTACCCTTCCACCATTTTTCTTAAATTTCCAACTCCTATAAGCTAGTCAAATAGAATAAGGCACGCTAGAACCCCTTTGAACCAACTTCCAGACGTCATGGACTTCTTAGACGTTTTGTTTCTTAAACATTCTAAATGACCTAAACTCATTAAAATGGACTTAAAAACAGTACTTAGACCCCATGGCACCTATTTTAGGCTTGACGACATGTCTTGGATTTTCAAGGTTTTACACTAATGTACTCTAATGAGGTTGAGTCTAATATGGCAAAGAGACTTAGAGTATAACTATGTAAATATGTATCCATTTGATAGAAGTGATGTTCCAGCATATGATGTTCTATCAAAGTTTTAAATTTTCCGCTAAATTATTTATGACAATGCGATGAATGATAACAATATACTTGTATAAGACCTCCGAGAGGTCAGGTACGTCAGGTTACTTCTAGGGGGTGATCCTCGGTCGTAACACTATGCTTAGATCGGTTCTCAATCTCGGTTTTGGCAACATCAGTGTGATTCCTCATTCTTCAAGAACAATAGTCATGTTATCTTTTCTGTATTTCGATCTTTTAGTTTCATTTTTGCTAGGATTAGCTGGGGCATGTCCCAACCCTAGTAGGAGGCTATTTCCAAACATAGTTAGATTCAGCATAGTATTTCAGCATAGTATTTCAGTTTGATGTTTCTTTTCAGTATATCTTATGATTTATCTTCTTCATAGTTTTATGGCTAAACTCAAAATGAATCCCTAAACTTGTTGGGTTTTTCCCCTCAGGTGCCTCAAATACGTCATTTTCTTATTGAATCATTGAACCACCGACAATTTGTTTATTTTAAAAACTATTGGCTTATTTTGATTGGCTTTTCTATTATAAATGCTTGCAATTGTTTTCGTATAGTAACGATTTTGATTGAAGATTTGTTTTCTAATGTGTTCAAATGGCTTGAAGTAAAACATAATTATTCTCGAACATTTTCAAATATCAGTTGGACTAATGAGTTATGTAAATAACATATGTAACCTATATCAATGCCCCTCACAGAATATGTTTCCATATCAGTCAACGGTGTTAAAAAGGAACAAATTGTGGATGATTCAATGATTTAATAGGAAAATAACATATTTAAGGTACTTGAGGGGAAAGACCCAACAAATTTAAGGACTTGTTTATGTTTTTGGCCTAGTTTTATTGTGTCCATCTCTTAGGGGTAGATGGGAGCTGACAAACATGATATCAGAGCTTTAGGTTCAACTATCCTAGGATGTCTCAAAAGCCGCACTAGGTAGTCTTTTTCATAGGTGTATCCGCACCACATTAAATGAGAGAGGCTACAAATCAATTTAGCAAAAATCTTCAGTTTTTTTGTTATCATTATCATGCATGAGGTATGATCCAATTTCTTTTTAACTCAATGACTTACGTTTCAGAGATCATACCTCCTCGTAGAGCTAATATCAATGCCAAGAACACAAACATAGCTCCTCTAATCCAAGAACAAGAAGTCACAAATGCAGAGTTCCAGAATACCATTCAAATATAATCTTAGAGTGTGGAAGACCAGAACAATCAGTGGTTTCCATGTCAGGTAGATGCCAATGTTGGCTCAACAACAACTAAAGTGTGAGATTTTGTTAGGATTAATCAGCTAGAGTTCTTAAGATTGAAAATTGGTGAGGATCTCCAAAACTTCATTGATGAGATTAAGATGATCTTTGAAGTGATGCACGTAACTTGGAATGATTGGGTTGAGTTAGCATCTGACCAACTCAGGGATGTGGCTCATATCTGGTATACTTTGTAGAATCAGAACAGGGGTATGGATGTAACTCCTACTACTTGGGATTGCATTAGTTAGAAATTTATGGATAGGTTTTTCCCAAGATATATAAGGGAGGAGAAAGATCAGGAATCCATGAACTTAATTCAATGTAGCGTGACAGTCCAAGAGTATCGGATCAAGTTTACTCAACTCTCTAGGTATGCTTCTCACATGATTGTTGATTCCATGGATCAGATGAATAAATTTCTATATGTGGTGTTAGACTTGAAGAAGATAAAGTGTAGAAATGTTATGTTGTTGGAAAATATGATAATCTCTAGGCTCATGACTCATGCTCAGAGGGTTAAGGGTTACAAGATTTTGGAACAGTCTAAGGAGAACATAAAGTTTAGGGTAGGAAAATATGAGTATTCTCAGCACAAATTAGGTGGTGGAAATCGCTCGTATGGTCAGCAAAAATTATCAGCTCTATCACTTTTATCAACTAGTGTTCCATCCTCAAGGAAGTGTTTCAGGTACAAAAAAACTACCCAATTTGTCCTTAATGTGGTAAGAACCATCTGGGCGACTACTTCGAATGAAAGAAAGGATGTTTTGGGTGTGGTCAGTTTGGTCACAGTTTGACAGATTATCCTTCAAAACAGGGTCAAAGAGACAATAATGGTAGATATCATTCTACAACTTTAGCAACACCAATAAGTTGCCCAACTCAACAGGGCAACTCATGTTGTACAAGTGGCGGACATTTCCAAAATAGGATATATGCTCTCCAGGATCGAAAGGATCAGGAAAGTATGTTATGAGCCTTTGATATTGATATTGATATTTATGTTTTGTTAGATACTGGGATACTATTTCATTTAGTATCCCTTACATAGTAATTACATTTGAAGTTTGTACGGAAAACCTCCCAGGTCCTTTCTCAATCTCTACTCTAGTCGGTAACCCAGTTATAGCTAGACGAGTATACAAAAAATTCCTCTTTATAGTCTCGTAGAGAGTCGCCTCGGAAGATCTTACAGAATAAGAAATTGTAGGATTCTATGTCATTGTAGGCATGGATTGTTTGCATTAATGTTATGCCTTATTCAATTATAGAACTAGGATTGTTCGTTTTCAATTTCTAGACGAACAAATCTTAGAATGGAAGGGTAGTAGCTTAGCGCCTATGGATCAATTTATTTCTTACATTAAGTCCAGTAAGATGATCTCTAAGGTTTATATCTATCATCTAGCTGGGATTAAGGATGTAAGCTCCAAAACCTCAATTTTTGAGTCAGTCCTAGCAGGAAATGAGTTTCCTAAAATGTTTTTAGAAGATCTTCGAGGAGTTCCTCCCAAAAGGGAAATCGACATTGGAAGTGATCTTCTTTCAGATATCCAGCCTATCTTGATTCCTCCACACATAATGGGTTCAGCGGAGCTTAAGGAATTAAATGAGCAGTTAACAAACCTTCTATATAAGGCTTCATTAAACGTAGTATTTTCCCATGGGGTGCACCAGTGTTATTCGCAAAGAAGAAAGATGGTTCTCTTAGAATGTGCATCGATTATAAACAGTTGAACAAGATCAAAATCAAGAATAAGTAAAACATCCCCAGGATTAATGACTTGTTTGACCAACTTCAAGGGGCCAGACATTTCTCAAATATAAACTTTGGATCCGATTATCATCAGCTTAGAGTCAGAGATAGCGACATTCCAAAATTAGCCTTCAGAACTAGGTATGGTCATTATGAATTTATAGTTATGTCATTTTTATTAACCAATGCTCCTATAGTGGATTTGATGAATAGAGCGTTCAAGCACTATTCTTTATTGTCTTTATTAATGACATCTCATTTACTCTAGGAGTGAGGAAGAACATCTGAGTCATTTGAGGTTTATTTTGCAAACTTTCAAAGATTTCCAGTTATTCACTAAGTTTAGTAAATAAATGTTTAGTTTGTGGTCAGTTGCTTTCATTTGGCATATTATGTCTAGTGAAGGGATTCGAGTAGATTCCCAGAAAATAGAAGCAGTGAAACATTTGGTTAAACCTACCTCTCCTAAAGATATTAGAAGTTTCTTGGTTCTAGAAGGTTGTACTAAAGGTTGGTGGAAGAATTTTCCTCCATAGACTTTTCATTAACTAAGTTGAATTAGAAAAAGATTAAGTTTCAGCGGCCGGATAATTGTGACAAAAACAACGTAGAACTTAAAACTAGGTTGACTAAAACTCCTATTTTGATTCTGCTAGAGAGTTCATAAGATTATGTGATTTATAGTGATGCATCAAGAGTTGGCCTAGGTTGTTTGTTGATGCAGTGAGATAAGGTTATTTGTTATGCTTCCAAATAGCTTAAGGTGCATGAGAAAAATTATCCAACTCATGACCAGGATCTTGTAGAGGTGGTGTTTGCACTAAATATTTGGAGACACTACTTGTATGGTGTTCATGTAGATGTCTTCACTAACCATGAGACCCTTCAATATGTGTTAAACTTAAAATAGTGCAATATTCGTCAGAGAAGATTGCTTGAGTTCCTCAAGGATTATAACATGACTGTGCATTACCATCCTGGTAAGGAAAATGTATTAGCAGATGCCCATTTGTACGTTATATATGGGTAGTGTAGCACATGTTAAGGAAGAAAGAAAAGAGATAGAAAGGGATGTTCACAAGCTTACTCGTATAGGAGTTTGTCTCGTGAGGATATTAGATGGTGGTGTGATAGTTCAGAATGGATCAGTATCTTCATTAGTAGCGGAGGTTAAGGAAAAGCAAGACAGTGATATGATATTGCTTAAACTAAAGGGTGCAGTCCATTAACAGAGGGTTGAGGTATTCTCCGAAGGGGGAAATAGTGTGTTTCCCTATCGGAGTCGACTATGTGTTCCTAATTTGGGTGAGTTGAGACAACATATTCTTGCAGATGCCAATACTTCTAGGTATTCTATTTATCCAGGCACCACTAAGATGTACCGCGATTTGTGGGAATTATATTGGTGGAATGGTGTGAAAAGAGATATAGCATATTTTGTGCATAAGTGCCCCAATTTCCATAAATTGAAGGTAGAACCAAAGAAACCGAGAGTATGACTCAAAATATAAACATTTCTACTTGGAAGTGGGAAGTTATCAACATAGATTTAATTATAGTATTACATTATACCTGCAGGTAGCATAACTCTATTTGGGTGATAGTAGACAAAGTTATCAAGTCTCCTTGCTTTTTGAGGTAAAGACTACAAATTCGGCAAAGTCGTAGGCCAAACTTTACATTAATGATGTTATGAGGTTGCATGGGATTACTTTGTATATAATATCAAATAAAGGTCCTCAGTTTACCTCTCATTTTTGGAAGTCATTTTAGAAAGGTATTTCTACTCAGTTTACTCTTAGCATAGCATCTCGTCCACAAAGATATGGTCGAGCAGAGCATACCATTCATATTGTAGAGGACATAGAAAGAGATTGTGTGATTTACTTTAAGGGTAGTTGGGATGATCACCTTCCTCTTATGGAGTTTTCTTTACTATAATGATTACCATTCCGGTATTCAGATGACCCCTTATGAGTCATTGTATGGGCGCAGATATAGGTCTCTTGTTTGTTGGTTTGAAGTAGGTGAAGCAACCTTTATAGGACCAGATTCAGTTCATTATTATATAGAGAAAGTGAAACTCATTAGAGATTTACTTAAGACAGCCTGGAGTCGCCAGAAGTCTTATGCAGATGTAAGGATAAGGGAACTAGAATTCCAAGTTGATGATTGGGTTTTCATAAAGTGTCACCTATGAAAGGGTAATGAGATTTGTAAAGAAAGGGAAGCTCTGTCGAAGATATGTAGACACTTATTAGATCTTGAGAGGATTGGTAAAGTGGATTATGATTTAGATTTGCCAACAGAATTAACAGCAGTGCATCCAGTCGTTCACATTTCACTAATGAAGAAGTGTGTGGGTGACTCAGCATTCATAGTACCATTAAAGAGTGTGGCAATGAAAGATAGTTTTTCCTATGAGGATGCACAAGAAGAGATTCTTGATCGTCACTTTAGGAGATTGAGAAACAAAGAAGTCACTTCATTCAAGGATTTGTGGAGGAGTCAATTCATAGAGGGGGATAATTGGGTAGCAGAAACAACAATGAAGTCCAAGTATCCTCACCTCTTTCCTTTGATTCTGCTCCATCTTGAGGTATTCATTTATCTTTATCTTTTCAATCATTCATGCATAAAATTAGTATTAGAATCATGTTCCTTCAGTTTGTACTTGTATTTTAAGCGTATTTGCATGTTCTTGAAATTCAGATCAGTTAGAAATAAGTCTTCAGTGTTTTTTGGTAGGGTTGTATCTCTTTCCCTCTATTTTAGCTAGTTTAGTCTTCATTTGAGGAAGAATTATCTCAAGGAGGAGATATTGTTACCTCCAAAAAAACAAACCCAAAAAAATGCAGAATTCACCTGAAGTAGTGAACCATGGCAAAATTATGAACCGTGATAGGTTCCATAATCCGTGAACCTGTCTGTGGTCCACAGTTGGACTCCATCAGGCCCAGGCATTATTCCACTAGACCCGTCAAGTGTCTTGATCTAGATGATGGGTCGTGGTGGCAACTGTGGTCATCAAACCAATGCACCCCCTAACCTTTCCCCTAGACCCCCCCCCCCCCCATGTCTAAGTGAAGACCACAAACACTTTCACGATCTGTCGCTCTTCACATGGACCATTGGAGGGCCCGTGGAAGTAAGGAAGCATCCCCCTTGGACAAATCCTTATACATCCATGCCTAAGTAAGGACCATGAGGTCCTTCACGGTCTGTAGTCTTTATGACGGCTCTTTGGAAAATCCGTATGGATCTACCAGTAGGCCCTCAAACGTGAGCCTCTAGACCTCAGCCCAAGTGAGGACCATGAGGAACTTCACGGTCTGTAATCCTCCATATAGGCCGTGTTAAAGGATCGTTAATTAAATGCACCAGTTCCTATACTAAGTGCAGACCACGATCTACTTCAGGATTAGTGGTGCCCTTCACGGTCCTTGAAGATTGTTGTGGTCAGCTCTTCTACAACTTTAAGTCAGGGGTACTTCAAACTTTTCCCATTTTTTAGACTCCTAAACTACGTCATTTTAACCCTAAACTACGTGGTTTTTGTTCGTTTTATCATATAAATATAACTAGAACTTACCCAAGTCAGATTTTTTCTCAAAACATAGAAACTTAGACGAAAAAGAGGGAAAAAGGTGACCCGAACCCTTCCAACAAAGCAACAAGATTTCTATTAGTTTCAACCCTTAATCGAAAGATTTATTCATGGAATTTGTCACCATGTATGTGGTATTTCACTAGAAGGTTCCTTCTCCTATTAGGTCCCTAGATTTTAGTTAGATTCTTAATTCCCTGTTATAACCTAGACCTAGAGTTTCTAGAATTTCAGCAGATTATCATGAATTAGTTAATTACATGTTCCAAATCAGATTATTATGTTATTACTTTGTTTCTTCCATGAAATTCAGAACCCTAGCTATGTATTTCTTTAGTTCTTGAATTAGATATGCTATGTTAGATATTTCAGTATGTTAGATATACATTACTCACTCTTGAATGTGTCATTATTAGTATATTGATGTGCATTCCCAATTTACATGTCAATATTAAGCTATCTCATGTTACAGAAATTCAATAATAATGTGTTAATCATGTAATCTATTGTTAGTAGCATAATGCATTGTTGGACTAGGGTCATTCACCCATATAGTCCCACAATTACGAGTCACGTAGATTGTAAGTCCTCTCTGTGGGCATCAATTTCGTAATCATTCCATCTCGCCTCTATATCTTTGTCCAAGTGTATTGGATCCTTTCGTTGGGGCGTATACACCAGACTTTACATTTTGGTCATGTGGTTGTGTTATCAATTATTAGCAGCTCCCATAGTTCAGTCAGACTCCATTGCATTAACCAAATATCAGTATGGTCAGCATTCAGTCTCAACATGTTATCATTTGGTCGTTGCATTGAATTAGCTCAATATTCAGTATCTATTTCATGTTTAGATTATACGCTTGTTTCATTGCTTATTCAATTAAATGATGATTTCATCTTATTCTATCATGTATTCTTAGTGCTATTCAAGTACTAATGCATACTCTATGCTACATTTTCTCCTCATATAGGTTCGGGTTCTCATCATATAGACCATGCTTAGATCGGTTCTCGATCTCTAATTTAGCCGCATTAGTGGTGAGTCTTCATTCTTCGAGGATAATAGTCATGTTATCTTTTAAGTATTTTAGTCTTTTAGTTTCCATTTTTGTAGACTTAGTGGGGGTATGTCCTAACACTTCTAGTCAGTAAGAGGCTATCTTCAGACATATTTAGATTTCTCTTAGTATTTGAGTTTGATGTTTTTTGTATTAGTCTCTAATATTTAATATATTTAGTTTTAGTATATGGCTATTCCACATAATTATCAGTATATCTTATGATTTAGCTTCTGTACAGTTTAATTATTCAATTATACTATCAAAATATGCTCATGTCATGCCGTCATGGTTAGCGTAAGTATGACCCACATTGAGGATATGATGCAGAAGACGATGAAGAGATTTGATGAGACACATGAGAATGTGAATGAGATGCATGATAATTTATCTAGAATTATTCAGAAAGTTGATGCCCATGGTTTATCGATCAAGTAACTCTACCAGAAGTTTAGTCAATTGTCCACTACTATGAAACCTATCACGACAGGGGAGCATCACGTAGACGTAACATAGTGTACTTGACCTCTCA
Source organism: Solanum habrochaites (assembly GCA_027704765.1). Taxonomy (NCBI): domain Eukaryota; kingdom Viridiplantae; phylum Streptophyta; class Magnoliopsida; order Solanales; family Solanaceae; genus Solanum; species Solanum habrochaites. Next base: position 19,363,414 of record JAKWJA010002491.1, read on the forward strand.
GAGGTCTTATACAATCTCATAGTTATCATTCATCTTGTTTTCATAGGTATATTAGTGGGAAATATAAAACTTTTATAGCACATCATATTCTAGAAAATCAGTTCCAATATATATATATGTATATATATACATATATATATACATATATATATGTGTATATATATATATGTATATATATATATATATATATATATACTCTATATCTATCTCTAGTCTCTATATCTATATAGTATATATATATATATATATATATCTATATATATATATATATATATGTATTAGGGACACAACCCTTTCAACATGAAATAATACTAACTATTACATTCTTTTAGACATAAACTTGACATAAGACATCCTTGAATCTTAAGGATTCCTTTCCTTGAGCTTGGGAAATCACGTATCAAGATCTTCAGCTTAGAGACCTTATTTAAGCATCCTTAACCTACACTTAGTGTAAAAAATAGAGAATAAAATAGTTAGTACAAGAATGCCCTACGTATGGAAACCATGCAAAAACATGCATGTAAAGGGGGACCTTTTACTTTCAAACCATACATCATGCCGTTTGTGAAAACTTCATAAAACTTTATGCAATAAGAACTATATCATTCACATACTTCATATAGGCATATACAACAGTCAAACATCACATAAAATCCCACATAGCATTTAAGTCACATTTGGAGTCACATTACAGTAACCTCCTTGCACTTTCTAGAAGCATAATTGATTCACAGTGAACATGTTTTTTTAACTCATTAACCTCCCAAGTAACCTTTTATTTATACAGGGTGCAATGCATCACCTTAAGGCCACAAGGACACCATACTTACAACCTGCATAAGTCAATACATATCGTAGGAGTATAGCGTACCATAAGACACCTTCAAGTCAAGACTTACAACATCATTACAGTGAACCATAGTTTACTTGCACTAACTTCACTTCGCATAGAACATTATGACCTTATTCACAATCCTATTCTATGTCTACTAGTGCAATGTACATGTGATGTCCAATAACCTCACACCTACTTAGTAAACCTATCATAAGACCACAAGCCTTGGCATATACTTCATAAACCAAACATTATACTATAGTCAACTACATACACTTCAAGTACGACCTTAATCACATAGTCACATTAGAACTTCATATCATGCATGTCATCACATCATGTATACAATAACACAATGTCATACAAAAGAACCATAAACATATGTACATACACTAGACCAACTTTTTTTAGACTCCCTTAGATAGCTACTTGTACAATGTATAGGTGGGTTCATTACTTCCATCTATCCTAAGTACCCTCCCTTAGGTTATCCTAATTAGGGTCATTTACCTTACTTTAATTCCATTGTCCATTTTACATTAGGGAAGCTATAGCCTTAACCGACACTAAGACTATCGGTGCTACATGGAATTTGGCATTGTAGAGCCTTACACCAAATGAAGGTTCTCTACTTAGCCAATGTAGAACATTGACTCATGCTATCATATTAAGTGATATCACTTGTTAGATCCTATGGGGAAATCATAGTTTCTTGAACTTGGAGGTATGTATGGAAACATCACTCTATGCCCTTTGGGCTATGAGGCTAATCACAACGTGAGGACTTTGGTGAACTCTACCTTTCCTATTGGGGAGGTGTCACCCCTCATCTTCAAGTTCACTCAGTGCTAAGCTAGATTCCCTTTATTAAAAGCCTTTATTTGTATTGTTTATTAAAAGTAGGCTCTAGGAGATTGACTCCCAATATGCTTAGCTCATAGGTCGTAGAAGAGAGATCATCAACCTAAGTCATATGAGAAACCCTTTCACATGGACATAGCATATTCAAGCACCATCTAGTTTAGGGTACACTTGAACACACCTTTCAAGTCCCCTCCATTGATGAGATCATCATACATGTGTGTGTACATGAATGTGAGCAATCCTTCCACATAGACACATTAAGTCCACACATGTTCATACATTAATGCATAAGTGTATTTATGAGAAACCCTTTCATCTAAACACATTAATACATTATGCCCATTCATAACATAACCATACATTCATATTCATGTACAAAGATCACAAACCTATGAACTATACTATCAAGGCACACATGTGCAATGCATGGACAAGGTCTCATATCCTTATCCATACTAGTACACCTATCGAGTAATCTTAGTTAAGGGAATTTATAACTTGCTTCATAGAAATATACCTTACATGCATATTAGCATACATTAGTGAATATGAGAATAACCTTTCATTAGACACCATGAACCTATACTACTTGGTAAGCATGCATGAAGTGTGAGTATGTGTGTATGTTGGTCAACATGATCACCTAATGGATAACAACAACACATTGAGGAAGCCACCCTCTTAGGAACACAATGCACCTTGAATCATAGACCACACATCACAATTTAACATAGGAGACAAGCTAACTTCAACACTTGCATTCAAGACTCCTAACAATAGCTAATTACTTATTCATATAGGGGTACATAGGTAAGGGGTACTCAACCATAGCCACTCATGAAAGTTAGCACCTAAACCAACCCTAACATAGTCATTCACATGCTTGTAACCTTAGCAACACAACCCACATCACAACTAGAATAGGAAACTAGGCATAGGCTTCACATAGTATGATCATTATAACCTCACACTCATATAATCATCAAATTTCATTCAAGGACATAATAAACATATATATAGATTGACAATAAGTATATGCGCCACCATAAGTGGACCATACCACACAATGTCATACAAGTCCAATTCTATTGACAATACTATAGAGAAGTGGAGAAGTAGAGGAATAGAGTAATTCTTACCAATTCATGAACCTTTGATCATTCATTGATAAATACTCACAATCCCTCAATATATTCAATACAGTGAATAGCTAAATGTATCTTAACATAAACTAAATCATGCATAAACCAAAACAAGATCATGATACTAGCATGTACACTACATCACCAATCCAATAGAGAGTATAGAGACATAGATCACTTATCAATATCCCTTGATTTGATCATCAATGATCAATACTAACAATTCATCAAAAATAAAATTATAAGTCAGTATCTAAAGAGATCATAACCTAAATTAAATCCTACTTCAATTTCCATAGAATCAAAATCACATTGAAACAACATTAGCAATCTATAGAAGATAGGAGAATTATAGGCTAATCTTATTCAAACCTTCATACCTTGATCAACATCGATCACTCATCAAAATTTCACCATCAATTTACATAATTGGCAATAGATATGACCAATTCAACATGCTATAATCATAATTCAATCAACATAAAGTCAAGATAACAAAGCCCACACATAGGATAAATTGAGAATTGGAGAGAACATGGTTTCATCATGCAATTGGATTGAAATTGATTTTACAATCAGTACATTATCATCAATTCATCATGAGAAAACTTTTGAAAACGTTTTGAGAAAGAACTCATGGCTAGATTGGAAGACTGGAGGTTTGGTCATGAATTATCTTTGAAAAGCTTTGAAAGAACTCTTTAGATGGAAGGCTATATAAAGATGAAGGATCACCAGACCTCATTAAATAAAGGAAATCCCTCGAAATTGTATAATAAAACATGAAAAACCTTCAACTCCAACTTCCATGGATGTCTTCTTCTTCATTGGGTTAGAGAGAAGAACTTGGGGTTTTGAAAATAATGGGTTTATGACTTGCTAAATGACCTTAAACTATTTATATTTAATGTATAAACCATTAAAAATCAAACCCAATTAGTAACTGATCGAACGAAATTAATTTGGAAATCAAATCTTGACCAACCCGCCCAGGAACCACGGCAACCTTCATGGTCCGTGAAGGTGGTTCACGACCCTTATGAAAGTACATTTTCCTTGAGGCAGTGTATCCATTGCCTTTAAAAGCCTCCAAATGGATAGGGATGTTCTACAACCAACTTCACAGACCGTGGTCCACTTCACTAGCCGTGAAATAGTTCGTAAACACTAAGGCAGTAAGCTGCCAACATGGGACAGATTTTTCCCACAAGTTGGGTCCTCCTCAAGGACCCTTTGGTTTGTCATTGGGGAATTCTTTCCGAACATTTCCGACCCAAATACACTCATACACATGTCAAGGACCTTACATACCAGTTTGAGCTTCGAAAAACACATGCAACACATCAAAATATGATAGGCACACTCAACTACGTCCAAGGGCTAATTTTCAAACGTCTTTGACGTTCTTGGGCTTTTGACTTACAAATAACTTCAAATAAATCATAAATTATTTAAAACACTTCATTAACATATTACAAAACTTATTAGGCACATGTGAGGCTTTAGCCACCTTAACTCATTTTTTGGGTCTTACAAAACCAGGCCATAGTGGCATACTTTCTAGAAACACCATACAAAAATAAAAAAAAGTATAAGCATTGTATATTAGTTAGGACTCGCGGAGGAAAACATACTATATATCTCCCATGCCCTCTAAGGCTGGAAGTGTAATAAAAAAGATAATGATGATAATGAGGTTATTGAAAATCCAAAAGTTTATACAAATAAAGAAGTTGAGGTTACCCAAAAATGTGTTCCCATGCCTAGACTTCCACCTCCATTTCTACAAAGGTTGGTGAAAAGACTGAAGAGGGAAAATACGAAGGTTCATAGCCATGTTGAAGAAAGTATCCATAAATGTCAATTAATAGAATCTTTTGAATAGATGCATGGGTATGCTAAATTCATAAAATACTTGGTGATCATAAAGAGGGCTATCAGTTTTGAGAATGAAGAGAAGCTGCTTTGGGTGGTATTGCTACTAGGTCACTTGTCCATAATAAATGATCCTGGAGGTGTCACTTTTCCTTTTCCCATTGGGATTTTATACTTTGTGAAAGATTTATATTACGTGGGGCCAGCATTAATTGGATTTCACTGTTTATTTATAAGATGTTGGTTTTAGGAGCTTAAAGCTTACTGGAATACATTTACTTATGGTCGATGAAACATTGAAGAGGCATATTGGAGTGCTCCAATATGTCTTTGGGAAATTCGAGTCATTCATTTCTTTGGCATACTTTGTGATAATAGATTATGAGGTTGATTTTGAGATTCCCATCTACTTTAAGAGACCATTTCTTGCTACTATGTGTGCGATAGTAGATATGGAGAGAGGTCAGATGAAGTTTGAATTCAATAATGTGGACATAATTTATTGGTTTATGAAGCATGAATGTGATCTTAATTCGGTATTAGTGGTGAATCATATTGTGTAGCAAGAAACTGAATTGTACAATGAAGAGAGGTTAGGTTTTGATGCACTAGCAGCGGTGATGATAAATTTTGACAGTGATGGCATTGATGACTATAATGAGCTAGTTGATGCACTTGATAGGTTCGAGTTATCTTTTAAGCCAAAATAGTTGTAATTAGACATGAAGAGTTGAGACATCCCATCAGAAAAATCGTGTGCAGATGATCCTCCAAAACTTGAACTTATGGTTTTTCCATCCTATTTGTGCTACATATTCTTAAGGGAAAATAGCATTTTGCCAGTAATCAATGTTGTTGATTTGAGTGAAGGGCAAACAAGCCTCGGTATCAGTGTTGAAGCGATTTGAGAGGGCTATATAATGGACTATTACGGATATTATTGATATCCCTATGGCCATTTGTTCTCACAAAATTCAACTAATGCTGGACAGCAAGCCAAGTATTGAGAATCAAAGGAGATTCAATACCCCCTTTTGCAAGGGGTTGTGAAAAAAGAGATCATTAAACGGTTAGACGCTAGAGTTATATATCTTATGCTGGTAGTAGTTAGGCTTGACCAATTTAGTGTGTACGAACAAAGGGAGGAATCATTGTGGTTCCAAATGCTAAAATTAAGCTTGTTCCAATGAGGCTGGTGACTGTTTCGAAAGTGTGTATGAACTACCGCAAGTTGAATGCATGGGCTAAAAAGGACCATTTCCCGATGTCTTTAATGAATTGGATGCTAGATAGTCTCGCTGGAAAGGGTTGGTACTTTTTTCTAGATGGGAATTTCGGATACAATCAAATCTCCATAGATCCAGAAGACCAAGATAAAATTACCTTCACTTGTTCTTATGTGACTTTTGCCGTCAAACGGATGACATTTGGGTTATGTACTGCTCCAGCAACCTTTGAGTTGTATGATGTCTATATTTTCATATATGGTGGAGGACATGATAGAGGTACTTTTTGATGATTTCTCTATAGTAGGTGACTCATTTGATGACTATTTGACACAATTAGTTATGGTACTAAAACGGTGCAATCTCGATCTCAACTGGGAAAAGTGACACTTTATGGTGAAAGGGTGTATAATTTTAGGTCATCTGATTTTACAGAAATGTATTGAGGTTGATAGAGCTAAAGTACAGGTGATACAAAATCTTCCACCACCCAAATCTGTAAAATATGTTTGACGTTTTCTTGGGCATGTAGGTTTCTACAAAAATCCTAATTATCGGATGGCTGAATCATAAGTTACCTTAATCTCGTCCTTGGTCCAACCTCGGACGTTGTTTACCTCAACTCATGCAAAACACATAAGTTACGGGTGGCTGTGAAAATGGAAAATGAAAAAAAAGGGTATGAAAGAGTTGTTAATAGAAAGGATAGAAAAAGATGTGACTAAATACATGAGAAACAAAAAGAGTGATAATGATGTTGAAAAGAAAGAAGAACTAAAAGAAAAACTGGAAAAAAAAATGAAAAAGTCAAGTCACATTGTGCTAAAGAAAGTCAAGGAAAAAAGTAGAAAATAAAAATATGTTAGAATTAGTTGAGAAAAGAGGTAAAGAGACATTGTAATGTCAATGAGGGAAGAAAAGTCACTAAACATACACAAATGTATCCTTCCTGAAAATAGATTTCATTTGAGGTGAGGGCACTAGTTGCATTGTTGGAGAGTTAGTACCTTGGTGATTGTTGAAAGTGTATGTGGTGGTATTTATTAGTCTATCCTGTCATGTTTTCATCCGCATGAGTTGGATTATTGAGTCCAAATGAAATAATTTGCAGTAAGTGATGGAATTGATTGAGAAATCCATATGATTGCTTGAGTTTGTATATTTACTTCCACATAAGTTTAGATTAGAGTTTTAGTTTGTTGATTGAGTTCATCAACAATTTTATGTTAAGGGTTTTGACAAACCATGAGTTAACGGTATGCTCGATGCATTTCACATAGAGTTTGTGGGTGTCATAGGTTGTTTGTTATCATATATAATGGTTTTTTATATAATCTTTATTGGATTTCCGTATGGAAATGGTTAAGAGAGAAAAAAAACCCAAAGTGGCAGCAGAAGCAGTCATGGGAGCCAAAACACAGACTGTAGTTACATTAAAGGTCGTAGGTGAAGGATCATGGATATGAGTTAAGGGAATTCTGACAAGCCGTGAAACTTCAAAGGCAATTGATGCCCTGTAGAGTGAATGACGTTCTTCCCCGCACGACCATCATTTCTAATCAAAAAGTTAATTTTAATTACTTGAACCATGGAGGGATAACAGACCGTAGTCCAGTATCTACTAAGTGCTGAACCATAGAGTTGAACCACTGGTCGTAGGTTGATCCACAGTTCGTAGGTCATGTCGTCGATTGAAACCGCGTCTGACCCTATTTTCCTTATTTTGTTTTCTATTTTGGTTAGGATTTTGTTTCTAATAATACTAGTTATAATTTATGTTTTGAAGTTAGACCCTACTGGAAACTATTGCTTTTTGTCTTCTGGAATAGTTTTGCAAACTTTTAGCAATTTAATTTCGAAAGTTGATTTTATGCTATCTGCACTTTATATATCAATTCAACATTTCGATATTCATCTATTCTTATTGTAATTTCATGATTTATTTGAGTAACCCTAGTATCAATTATGAATTCTCAAGCATGAGTAGCTATATATGGTTGTTGGAACCATGAGTAATTAACAATGTATGAATAACAACTAATTAATTCTTGAATAGTGTTTATGCATGTATTGTTAATCCTTTCGTTTAGAAGTCTTTCTAATGTAGGCGAATGTTAGAACTCATTTTGTTCCTACTTACCTTACCAACGGAATAATGATGAAGAAAGGATTAAACAACGACAACTAAGTTAAGGAATTGTTGCTTTCTAATAGTCTTAATTTAGACAGTTGATGTGAGGGTGAATACACAATTCAATTAAGATGAGGACTAATTTGGGGTAAGGTTAAGGGTTAGTAAGTAACACACCCGTATACTTACAAGGTTGTGAGGTTAAAGTCCTTACTTGGATTCCCAATCACTTAGGGATACCTACCTTATCAACCTTTCATGTCAAATACTAAGATAGAATTAGTATTATTAGTAATACTTTGTTAAGAGATTGTGGGGAACACAAATACCTTAGTTTCCATCTTATATTTATATCTTAAATTGTGAATTTATTTTATTTGTTACTCAGTAATTCAAACCAACAATCTGTTATTTTATATACAAAATCCCCTTTTTGTTACTTTTTCCAGAAATAGTTTGGCTAAGCAAAGATAATTGTAGGTTAAGTTTAAGTCTAAACCATATTCATAGTGGGATAAAACCTAAACTAAAATTTAGGTTCTTTATTTGACAATGAACGCTTATAAGTCTTACTGGAGGTGTAATTTAGGCGTATCAGTCGCTGGGGCATTGGTTCGTATATATGATTCTTTTATCCCATCAACCCGCCTCAACTTAAGTTGATTTAAGCTCTACCTATTCTTATGTCTCTGTGTATTATGCTTCTTTTATGGGCATGAGTTTTGAGCCTATGGCATAACCATTACGTGTGTTTACCCTTATGGGTGATTCTTTAGTAGTAGATTAGGTGTTCCAGTCATGTTTATGCATCAAGGAAACTTAATCTACATTAGTGAAACTACCCTTCTCATGACTTGTAGTTGGCAGAGATATTTTTTACTTAATATATGGAGGTACTATTTGTATTGAGTTTGCTTTGAGATCTACACCAAACACAAGAGTCTTCGGTACATCATGATTCAGGGGACCTTAATTTGAGGTAGTGTTGTTGTAATGACCAATAATAGAGCCTAAGTAATTACCTAACGTCCTAATGAGGCCTAAATGTGAGCTTAAGGTCCAAAACTAATCTTCCTAACTCTAAACTAAGGTCCCGGTACTAAAACGTCAATGCACAAAAATGATAGGACCCTCCCAAGGACCCAAGAGATGAGCCAAGGAAGAGTCCAAAACTCTGTCAAAAACAACTTGGGTTGATGAGACCCATTAACAGATAAACGATGGACTCACACCCTTAGTGGAAGTCGTGATTCCATACTTGGTATTCACCAACTTGGCCCTCAAAATCAAGCCCCAGTCTGAAATGAAAAATTACCAGGACAGTCCGTGTATACATTAACACCCTGTCAATGAGGACTCCTCGAAGGGCATTGCTTTACACGGCAAAGTGAGGGTTAGTTAGTTAATTAGGTAATCATTTAGACAACCCTTAATTACGACTTCCATTACTTGGTTAAGTATTTTAAAGGGTATTAAAACACTACAAACAAGTCTTCCACCTTATAACTCCAAAACAAAAATAAAAACCCATTTTCCTTCTCTCACATTTCTCTCTATAACCCACCATTGAAGAAAAAGGAAGAAATCAAGGTAGGGAACTCAAGATTCACTCTCTATCACTTCAAACTCATGTAATAACATCAAAAAAGTTATAGGGGTGTTGATCCATGGATTAGTTTCTCCATGAATCCCTTCAAAACTTCTATTTTTCAAATTTAGTGACCAAAATACTATGGCTTGTGATCTAGCCATCAGTTCACTCTAAATCAGTTTTCTTTATGTAATGTGTCTTATATTATGAATATATTGGGATTGATTGATGATTTATATTGTGAAAATCTTCCAGGAACCCATGTGCACCCTATGACCTAATTTCATGAATGTTAATGGATGAATTGAGTAGATATGAAGATGATTTATTGTAATTGATGATTATCTAGTTATGGACTCTTGCTTGCATGAATATTGTGATCAATATGGGGGTACTTAAGATGCTTCATTCTTAACCTTGAAAAGGGGGTTAACTCTAAGGTTTATCGGCAATGTTGAATAATATTGTATATTGACTTTCAATTTTATTGCAAGGTACATGACTTATGAAAGGATGCAAGTAAGGTAGTGTGGGATAGTTTCCACCCTATTGAACCTTACCTATTGTATGGAATGAATTATATATACTGGAGTTAGTCTCTTGTGTTGTGTGAATGTATAGTTCTCAGGGAAACACTATGATTGATGTTGTGAAATTGTGTTCTCACTTAATGAAACTAAGAGCTTTATGTTGGATTGTATTGAATGAAAAGGGAACACTTATTCACACATGTAAATACAATTAAAAAGACTAAGAGTAGTGAGTTACAGTATAACAAGTACCGAGAAGATATTGCCAATGAAGAAAAGACCCTGCCTTTAATTCAAGAGGTTTGGTTATCCTAGAGATACTCATGAGATGGGGACTCCTCCATTAATGGAATAGGTAGATTCTCTAGGAGCAATCTCCATATCCCTTAACTATGTGCCACCGTAGGACTTAGCTAGAGGTTCCACATAGTAGCTAGTATGTAGGTTCTACCTTGGCAAGTTGAACAACCTTTTTTGGTGTGGGGCCTTATGACATCGCATTACAAGGAAGCTCTGATGGTCTATGTCGGTTGTGGTTGATATTCCCTAAATAATTACGTAACAAATGAAGTATGAAATATTCTATGATATCCTAATAGATTTACTAAGAAAAAGTGGGGTATGGGACTTCACTTGTACGTTGCAGTAGTAGTCAAATAAGGGTGTTGTAGGAGGTCCTTTGTAGTTATGAAATGATATAAGAACATATATATTGAATGGATAATGGTTGTAATGAGCACATTCCTATATTCAATTGTGGTTCATGATGCATGAGCTTCACTTATGATTATGAAATGTGATAAATGTAAAGTTAATGTGTGTGGCCAAGGTGGTTTCTAAGGGATGCTTGGTAAGGTTAGTATTATGGGATGCTAACTTTACATTTCACAAGTGGACCGTAGAAAGTGCTAAAGTCAAACCTACATTATACTTGGGCATTGTTGGGGTTTTTGCATTATGTTTTGTATTGTTGATGTACATGGCTTTTAAAAACCTCATAAATGTTTACTTGCATATAAATGTACCTTTTTTATGTATTAATGGTTTTTATGCATTTCACCACACTTAGTGCATTAATTGTACTAACCCCTTTCTCCTTTTCTGTTATGTTTATAGGTTCTGACTAAGTGGTTTTCTTTTACATCCTTGAGAAAGCTTGAACTTCTTATCTTCAAGATTTATCTTAGGTCCTCAAATATTTGAGGACTAATGCATTTGCGCATTATAATTTCCCTATTGATGTAATCGACTTAGTAGTTTTTCCTATGTACTTTTGTTCTATAAGACTATTGTGTCTAAAGGTCTAAGAACTATATTTGAAGAATTTATGTTGTACTCGTATTAGTATATGGTGTATTTATGACAATGGTATCAGATTCCTACTATTTTGCTTTATCAAAATGAAGTTTGAACTTATATTTTAATAAATTTTATATTCCACATAGTTTTGAGTTCATTATGTAGGGAAGATTATGCTAATGGCTTGTATAAGACCTCATTGAGGTTGAGTACGCCGATAATGTATAGGGGGTACTCTCCGGTCGTTACAAACTTGTTATCACAGCATAAGGTTTTGGGATGATATTAGGGTTGGTGTCACACACACCACTTCTAGTAGAGTTCTATTCTTAAATGTGTATAGCGCCACATTTATGAATAGGAGGCTATGAGAAAATTAGGAACCTTCCTTTCTTCATTATTCTATGATCCTGATTGGAGTCCTAACTCTATATAATACCTTCCTTATAATCCTTTTCTTGTTCTTATAGTCCATGAATATAATAGGTAGTAATTCTAGGAGGGTCGGGGAGGAGAATGTGAATGAGGCGGTTCCTCTCAATCTTTTCAAAACCGTCAAGTCCCTATTAAAGAGGGTGTTATGTCCAATTTTGAGAGAAGGGTTGTCGTCCATAGTGTGACTCAATTGTTGGCTACTCAAGTTGTAAGGGATGCTAGGGTGCAAGTGAACCCCAATGCTAGCATAACCTCATCAAGGATAAGGGATTTCACAAAAATGAATCCCCCTACATTCTTTGGATCCAAGGTGGAGGAAGACCCATAAGGGTTCATTGATGAAGTATTCAAGGTTCTAGATGCCATGGGTGTGTCTTCTCTAGAAAATGTGGAACAAGCTGCCTATAAGCTTATAGATGTGGCTCAAGTTTGCTATGAGCAATAGAGAGTGGAGAGGACTATTAGAGAAGGTTCGATTATATGGACAACATTCAAAATGGATTTCCTTGATAGGTTCTTACCCTTGTAAGTAAGGGAGATGAAAATGCAAGAATTCATCAATCTTCGTCAAGGGGGTATAATTGTGAAGGATTATAGCCTCAAGTTCACTCAATTATACAAACATGCTCCTACTATGGAGGTGGACTCTAGAGCCAACATGAATAAGTTTGTTATGTGAATATCTTATCTTGTGGTGAATAATGTAGGTCGTCTATGCCAACTCCATGCATGAACATCTATCACCTCATGGTCCATGCTGAAAAATTGAGGAACAAAAGCTTAAACAAGTTGGTAGAGAGTTGAATAGGTTAAAGCGTGATGAGGGAAATTTCTCCAACACTAGGTTTGAAGTACAAGTCAAACCAAGGTTAAACAAGAGGTCTTCTAATCCAAGTTCTTACAATGTTCCAAAGACAAATCAAGGGAGGAGGACTACACCTAATCCATAATGAGGAAATAAGAGTGCTCCTTTTCTTGAAAGAACTAGTTATGCCAAGTGTGGTCAAAAGCATGAAGGGAAATGCCTTGCCGGTATGGGCTTTTTCTATGGATGTGGAAACGGTGTTCACCAATTGAAAGATTTTCCAATCCGTATGGACAAATGGAAAGAATTTACCCAATCTCCCACTAATTCTCCCATCTTTAATGCTCCCAAGAAGAATCACTTCTATAAGCTCCAATCTCAAGGTAATCAAGAAAGCTCTGATGTTATTAGTGGTATGTTGCAAGTATTTTCAATTAATATTTATGCATTGTTGGATACCAGTGCCATTTTGTCTTTTGTAACTACCTTAATGGCTATGAAATTTGATATACTTCCCTATGTGTCAAATGAACCTTTCGGTTTATACCCCGTAGGTGATTCCTTAATTGCAAAATGTCTATAGGGGTTGTGCCATTTTATTGCCGAATAGAGGTACATTGGCTGATTTGGTGGAACTTATATGTTGAATTTTGATGTCATTTTGTGGTTGGATCTACATGTTTGTTTTGCTTCCATCGATTATAGAACTCGGGTAGTATAGTCTCAATTTCCTAATGAACCTGTTTTAGTGTGGAAGGTGGGAAACTTAGCTCCAAAATGTCAAATCATTTCATGTCTAAAAACTTGTAAGTTTATGTCAACGGGTTGTCTCTATAACATAGTGAGGGTTAAGGATCTTTAGTCTAAGACTGCTCAATTAGAGTCAGTCCCCGCAGTGAAGGATTTTTAGAAGTCTGTCGCGATGACTTGCCCGAGATTCCACCCGAATGGGAAATAGATTTCAGCATTTATTTATTGTCAGATACAAACATTATATCTATACCTCCTTACCAAATGGCCCTGTCCTAGTTCAAGTAATTAAAGGCTTAACTCAAGGATTTGATAGATAAGGGTTTTATTCAACCAAAAATACCTCCATGGGTTGCCCTGATGTTATTTCTGAGAAAGAAAGATGAGTCTCTTCGAACCTATATTGACTACCAATTGAAAAAGCTCACTATGAAGAATAAGTATTCACTCCCTAGGATCGATGAATTTTTTGACCAGGTTTACTGAGCAAGTTATTTTTTAAAAGTTGACTTAAGGTTGGGTTATCACCAACTTAGAGTGACAGGAGTTGATATTCCTAAAATGGAATTTCAAACAAGACATGGTCATTTTGAATTCCGAGTCATGTCTTTTAGTTTAACAAATGTCATGGAAGGTTTCATGGACCTTATGAATCGAGTTTTTAGAAACTATCTTGAATTGTTTGTAATTGTCTTTATTGACGACATCTTGATATAAACTAAGAGTGAGAGTGATCATGTGAAACATTTGAGTACAGTTTGGCAAGTTCTCAAGGATAACCAATTATTTTCCAAATATAGTAAGTGCAAATTTTGGTTTAGATTAGTTTCTTTCATTGGTAACATTGTATCTAGTGAAGGGGTAAAGGTAGATCCTAGAAAAACAGAAGTTGTCAAAAGTTGGCCTACACCTTTGAGTCTTACTGACATCCCATGCTTTTTAGGTTTGGTCGGGTACTATAGGAGGATTGATGAGGGATTTTTATCCATCACATCTACATTAACGACCTTGACTCAAAATAAAGCTACGTTTGAATGATCAGAGGAATGTGAGAAGAAATTCAAATTATTGAAAGACAAGCGTAACTTTGCTCCCATATTACCTTAATGGAGGGGACAAAAGGGTTTGTGATATATTGTGATGCTTCTCGAGTAGTTTAGGTTTGTGTCCACATGGAACATGGTAAGATGATAGTGTATGCCTCTAGAATACTTAAAGTTCATTAGAAGAACTACCCAAATCATGATATTGAACTAGAAGCCTTGGTGTTTGCTTTTGAAATATGGAGACACTATCCGATCATAAGAGTCTCCAATATTTGTTCACCAAAAAGAGTTGAATCTCTGAAAAAGAAAGTGGTTAGAACTTTTGAAAGATTATGATATGAGTGTCCTATACCACCCTGGAAAATCCAATGTGGTTGCGTATGCTTTGAGTCGGATGTCTACGGGTAGTGTATCGCATGTGATGATAATAAGAAAGAGTTAGTAAAATATGTGCACAGTTTTGCCCGATTGGGTGTTCGACTTGAACAATATTTAAAAGGGGGTTTCATATTTCATCATAACTCTAAATCATCTTTAGTGGTTGACGTGAAGTCAAAGCAACATCTTGATCTTCTATTGGTGGAGTTGAAGGAATTGGTTCTTAGAAAATCTAATGAATCTTTCTCCAAGGGGCGATGGGGTACGTAGGTACCAAGGTAGGTTGTGTGTGTGAGATGTGAATTACTAAATAAGACAAATTTTGGAAGAGGCTAATGGTTCCCAATAATCCATTCATCCGAGTGCCACCAAAATGTATCGTGATCTGCAAGAGATGTATTGCTGGAATGGTTTTAAGAGGGATATAGAAGAATTTGTGGCCAAATGTTATTATTGTCCACAAGTCAAGGTCGGACATCGAATACCATGAGGGTTAACTTAAAATATATCTATCCCCACTTGTAATTGGGAAGATGTTAATATATATTTTATTTTGGATTTTCCTCATACACGAAGGAAAAATGATTCGATATGGGTTATTGTTGATAAGTTGACAAAGATATCCCATTTTAATCCCTTCAAAGATACTTACTTGGTGGAATATTATGCTAAGTTGTATATAAAATAGATTGTGAGAGTGCATATTCACTTCTCCTTTTTGGAAAGCATTCCAAAGTGGTCTCAACACCAAGGTAAAACTTAGTAACGCATTACATTAACAAACGGATGGTTTGGCGCAACGAACCCTCCAATTTTTAGAATATATGTTCATTTCAAGTATGATCGACTTCAAGAGTGATGGGGATGACCATCTACCATTGATCAAATTTGCGTACAATAATAGATATAATTCTAGTATCGTCATGGCACCCTTTGAGGCTCTTTATGAGAGGAGATGTAGATCTCCAATCGAGTGGTTTGATGTAGATGAGTTTTCTCTAATAGGTCCCAAAGAAATTTATGAGGTTAGGAGAAAAGTATGACTCATAAGGGATTGTTTGAACAAGGCTCAAAGTCGGCAAAAATCTTATGTCGACGGTAGAAAGAGGGACCTTTAATATATTGTAGGTGACTTGTCTTATTTGAATATATAACCCATAAAAGGGGTGATGAGATTTGGGAAGAAGGGGAAACTTAGTCCTCGGTATATGGGGACCTATGAGATTTTTCAACGCATCGGAAGTGTTGCCTATAAATTGAAATTACATGTTGAATTGGCTTCAGTACACCATTGAAATTAATTAAGGAATTGGCTTTGGTAAACCCGGTGTTCGATGTGTCAATGATCAAAAAGTTTATTGGTGATCTGGTGTCTATCCTTCATATAAAAGGTTTATGGATTGATTCTTACCTTTTATATAAAAAGGTCACGGTCGAGATTTTCGACCGGCAGGTGAAAAGGTTGAGAAATAAGGAAGTATATTCCATTAAGGTCCTATGGAGAAACCATCTTCTAGAAAGAGCTACTTGGGAGGCGGAGGCCGATAGGATGTCCCATTATCCTCATCTTTTTCCTTCTGCTCCTATTCCAACTTTTGGTAACAAGTTCCTCAATAATTTAGTATTTTTGGGATTCATGTTTTCTATGTTGGATTTCATGATTTTCCTTGTGTGTGGCATGTTCTAATGAAAAATCAAGTTTTAATATAGATATTAAGTTTGCATAGTAGTTATGTTTCTCAAGTTGAAATTGCCCGTACTATGTAAGTCGCATTTTGATTCATGAGGTGAGCATGTTATAGAAGTGTGAAAGGATCACACTTTTTCTCTAAATTGTCGTGTTGAGCATAAACAATGTAGGAGAATTTAGTTCCTTCCATACTTATGCGAGTTAATGAATGCTTTTTTATTTAGTTGGTATAAGTTATGGATATTCCCCAACTTTAGAGCCAACAAAGATAGGAGGATTCATCCTCACAAAATCTCTCAATTTAGTTGTCATAGTTCTCTCCACAACCCTAGGCATCATATTCAAATTAGCTTGCATAGTCACAGCTCGGGCTATAGCAATCAAAGCCTCTCTAATCTCCCTATTGGACATCTCTAGAACCTCAATACCTCCTTACACATAAGGAATAGTATCACCTTGGGGAGGTCCTTGGGCACCTTGGTCACCTTTGACTCCTTACCCATCTTAAGAACTTGCTTAACTTTCTCAACTTGAGGGGGAACCTCCTCATTCATCCTCTACTCTTCCAACCTTCTAGAAGCCATCCTTCTAGTATACATCTCCTAGAAACACAAGGAAATACATTAAGAAGGATACTCATAACATTCACCCTACCGCATGACATAGGAGTAGAAAAGAAGGGAAACTCTATCGTCATATAGACTCTCGCCCATAGATGTGTCACGACATACACGGATGATCAAGACTCTACTAGACGTGACTTGATGAGACTTTTCGATTCCTAATACTACTTTCACAAACCTATGCTCAGATACCAAGCTTATCACATCCCAAAACCACACCCTGGAAGATATAATACAATCTCGGATCGTAACTGGCATACTCGACCTCTCAGAGGTCTTATACAAGCCCTTTCATATCATTCATCGCATAAACATTGTGAAAAGTAATGCGGAATTAAAACTTTGCACAAAACATAATATAATCTTCAAAATCTCTTTCTTATAAAAGCAATATAAAATACTAAGTCTCAACCTCATCATCTTAAGACACAAGAATACTTGGGACACAGCCCATACTTTAAAATACGAATATAGAAATACTTAGTCTATTACAATACTTAGAATGAAATCATAAAAGTCATATATGCCCTCGAGTCAAGTGAGGAGATACTTCAACTTCTCTTGAACGATCTTCTAAGTCCAAATCTTATTTCTAAAGCTCTTCACCTACCAATAACTATATAGATAGAAAGATAAAAGCATGGAGTTAGTACAACCACATGTACTATGTATTGCATTATACATAAAAATCATGAAAACTGACTTTATTGGAAATATGCATCTTTCATATAAAAATCATATTATAATCATAATAAAAACATTTAACAACTTAGAAACACATAAGATGACATACAACCAAAAATAATATTTTTATAATTCACTTTCTAGTAAATTATATTCATTGTATAGTGAATGAATTCACTGTTACATTGAAATACTTTACCTTCTTGTTTACCCACTTCTATCATGTAATTCTCTCACTAAAAGCTATCCTAAGATTCACTTAAGTCACACAAAGTGATACCACCCATACACCCTCTCTATATGTGCCTAGACGACCTTTAAGATTACTTCTAATGAGTCACATAAACATTTACAAAGATTCATAACATCAAGGTGAGATTCGTCAACTAAAGGTGACTCTAAAGGCTATCAAAAGACCTACTTATGTAAATAAAGAAGTTAACATCCATACTGACCTCTTCAAGATTACCTAAATAGTCCTTAAGACTACCTAAGGCTTAGATCATGTCGACAACACCAAACATCTTCCCTAACTAGAGTCATCCTCAAGGCATCCAAAGATAAGATATAAAGAGATCATCTCTTATCCCCTCTTCACACTTAAGCTAAGGAATCCTTAAGTCACTTTAGATTAGGTACTTATTCATTTACATACTCCTTAACACAAGTCATTAGTTCATTAGTTCATTTAGACTCATACATCACATAAAGGACATTCAAATAATGGTCTTGTACAAGACCTAGGAACTCAAAATTAACATCTTCAATGTCTATTGTGCAATGTCTAGATAGTGTCTCATACCACCACCTAAACCTCATAAACTTCTCTAATGCTAATAGGTATTCCATATGATGAAAATAGACAATAAACGACATAGATCATGATAGAAAGACATGGAATCCGGAGTTCTATCCTACTCCGATGAGGTTGTTCTACATGCCAAGGGTAAAACTTAGACACATTTCATGTAGGCACACGGTTAAGGAATATGAAGGGCTTCTTTGCATTTTAGTCTCATATTTAACTAGAACTACTTCCCTTACTATACTCAGTAGGGGCTAGCCTTCTTTATCATAGAGTAATTCACACATTAGGTTCATATAAAAGGGTTTCATAACAAGTTCATAACCCAATCACATTTATCCTACAAAAAAAAAAGCCCACTAGGGCTACCTCACAATTGCGAAAATAAGCTCATGATGACTTTATATGGATTAATATGATTCCGTTCCATCCAATTAACCTCAAGTATATCATTCCTTTTACTTTTAAGGATACCATTATCGCTTACTACTTCAATAATCTTAACCTTTCCACTAAGTCAAGGTTTTCACATAAAAGAATCGATTAAGTTCATTAAGGTCACATGTCATTCATCAATTCAAGATTAAAAGTTCTAGAACCCTAAATCAAGATATAACATATTCATAATCATATATACATCAAGTAAAGGACACAAGTCAACCAAGATAAGACACCACATACTTCACTTTTAACTCACAATGCAAGTCATTCTAGAAGCACCTAGAAACAACTCTTAACATGTTCAAGTCATATTATATACTATAATAACATCATCAATTTAATAAACATAGACTCATATAGCCAAAGTAGGAATAACCAAGACTCAACTACAACACTATGATACATAATGTCAAAGGCATAGTCTAACATGGTCACCTACGACAACATAAATAGAAGAATACATATATGACTCCACATGTAGATAGATATTGTCATGCTTTACATAATAAAACTACAAAAATAGTCATATTACTTAAAGTAGTTGTCAACAAGGACAAGATCATCATATTGCATAATGTAATGCCGACCAGGCCACATAAATTGCAGGTAAAAAATATAACACTGCCACCACAAGTGGACCATACCAATCACAATACAATTGAAGTATAAAAAACTTTTAAAAAAAAGGAATAGGGAAGCATACCCCCAGATCATCCTAAACACATCAATCCAAAGTCAATTTACTCAATTCAATAACACAATACCCTTATCCAAAGCCATAACAAACAATTAAACATAAAACTATAATAATAAATGAAATAGTTAAATTCAATGTGAATTCATAAATATAATACAACCTAGATATCAATTTACTACAATTATTAAATCAATGAATATCCCACATAAAACTACATAACAATTCATCAACATTAGATCAATATCAAGTAGCCCAAAACTTAGTCAAAATCTAGTGTTTATCAAATTCATGGGTTCATAAGTAATTTAGGTTTAACTTATCAATACAATATAAATTTGATCATTATTAATTTTTTAAAAATTATTTATGCAAGTACCCATGATAGAATCATGAAATTGGACAATTCAACCTTAGAAACTTTAAAAACATCTTGAGCATTGGGGCTATTTGATGATGAGAGTTCCAAGGATCAATATCCATACCATGATGAATATATTTCTTCACTTTGATGATGAATCTCCACTCAAAACGTCACCTCCAAGTTGTTCCTTGATTTGGACTTCAATGGAGACTTTGAGAGAATTCTAAGGAATTTTGGGGTTTTGATTTGGATGAATGAAATATTCTAAATGTGTTAAACACTTATATACACATTTAAAATAACCAATATACCACTTATAAACCTCCAATATATCCATTTATAAGTGGGGTGAATTGACATATTCACCCCTAGACTTGGCAGTGAACTGCACGCAGAAACAGGCCAATCGACGGATTGCCCATCGATGGGGCGTGCTATCAACTATCGATCGGTTCTGAGGCTGGGAAATGGTAGCCTTTACAACCAGGCTAAGAACCTAACCATTAACACCACCTGAGGGTCTCCGACAAGGCTACTGGCCGTCGATTGCCTTCCATAGGATGACCGCCTTTTGGCACTTTAGGCCACCAACTTCGGTCCTTCCTCAAGGACCCTTGGTTGGTCCTTGGGGATAATTTCCCGGACATTTCCAACCCAAATACTATAATCGATGATTTTAACACCTCTCATATAAATTTAATCCAAAACAAACATGTAAAACTCCACGAAACATGCCTAGACACACAAGGTCACTTTAAGGCATATCTTTCGAACGTCATGGACGTTCTTCGACGTTTGACTTCTAAACTCTATGAAACTCTACACACTGAATATAAATTCTATAATAACTCATTTATAGACCTTAAAACCACATTAATAATACAATATCACATAAAACCATGTATGAGGCACATAGACTTAGTCGTCGAACATCTTAGTTGTCCCTTGACGTTTGACTTCCAACACACCTAATACTTTACATACTTCCTCTACACCATATATTAGACATATTTATCACCTTATACCATAAATACAAAAATGTTAGGCTCTATTTCACTAAGTCATTTTTGGGGTCTTACAATCCGAATAGGTTTACTAAGTAGAAGTGGGTGTATGGGACTTCACTTGTACATTGCACTAGTAGTCTTAGAAGGGTGTGCTGGGAGGTTCTTTGTAGTTATTAAATGATATGGTAACATATATGTTAAATGTATAATTTTTGTAATGAGAACATTCCTCTATTCAATTGTTGTTCATGATGCATGTGTTTCACTTATGATTATGATGTAATAGAATGTGAAGGTAATATGTGTGTCCTAGGTGGTTTCTAAGAGATTTTTTGTAGATTTGTAATTATGAGATGCTAACGTTACATTAAATAAGTGAACCTTAGGTAGTGTTAAACTAATACCTACATTATAGTTGGACATTGTTGGGAGTTTTGTTTTATGTGTTGTGTTGTTGATGTAACTGGCTTTCAAAAACCTCATAAATGCATACTTGTATATAAATGTCGTTTTTCATGTTTTTAAGGTTTTTATGCCTTTCACCATACCTAGTGCATTAATTGTACCAACCTTTTTCTCCTTTTCAATTATGAGTATATGTTTTGGCTAAGGGGTTTTCTTTTACATTTTTGTAGAAAGCTTGGACTTCTTATCTCCAAGATCTGTGGTAGGTCCTAAAATATTCGAGGATTAATGCATTTGATGCTACATTATGAATTCTCTATTCATGTAATAGACTTAGTGGACTTTCCTATGTAATTTTGTTTAATAAGACTATTTTGTCTAAAGGGCTAAGGACCGTATTTGAAGACTTTATGTCGTAATTGTATTATAAGATGGTGTATTTGTGACAATGTTATTAGATTCCTACTATTTTTCTTTATGAAAATGAAGTTTGAACTTCTATTGTAAAAAAATTTATCTTCCGCATTATTTGGAGTTAATTATGAAGTGATGATTATATTAAGGGATTGTATAAGACCTCATTGAGGTCGAGTACACCGGTAACGTCTAGGGGGTAACCGTTGTTAGTTAAAATGGGGTATTGAGGTTTGCATGCCATATTTGTGTTTCAAAGTTGAGGTTTAATCTAGATCTATGACTTTAGGTATTTTACCCATCAGGGGATGAAAATATTTATCATTAACTTGACACGACATTACTAATGGGGATACATGAGGAGAGATATTGTAGACTATGTGTCCCATTATATTAGTGCCAGAAGCTGAAGGCCTAACAATTAAGACCAAGTGGTGAGTTCCATATATTACCCATTCCAGAATGAAAGTGGAATCACATCACTACAGACTTTGTGGTAGATTTATATTGAACTTCTAGAGGTATTGATAGCATTTGGGTCATCATTGATCGATTGACCATGTCAACACACTTTGTTCTTGTTCGGTTATTATTTAGTGACAAGAGATTAACCCATATCTACATTGCAGAGGTTTTCATTTTCATAAGCTGCCAATATTTATTATATTAGATTGGGGTGTTCATTTCAGTTTTAGTTTTTGGAGGACTTTCCAGAAGAGCTGGGCATTTGCATTTACCTTAGCACAACTTTCTACCCGCAGACTAATGGTCAGTCAAAGTGTACAATTCATGTCCAGAAGTACATGTTCAGGGCTTATGCTTGGAGTTCAGAAGACAATAGGATTAGTTTTTTGCCTTTGGTGGAGTTTGTGTGCGATAAAAACTACCACTCTAGCATCCAGATGGCCCAATTCGAGGCCTTACATGGTAGGCATTGCCGCATTTTGATTGGTTAGTTTAAGTACACAGATCCTAGATCCCTTGGTATAGACTTAATATAAAAAGTTTGGAGTAGGTGAGGGTGATTCTAAGCAGACATTAGATAGCCCATAGTAGGCACTGAAGTTGTGTTGATCCTAGGCGACAGTTCTTCGAGATTATCATTGGTTGCATAGTATGTTCTAGATCATTATCATGTGGTCCAGTATAATGTAATGGTTGTACTAGTATGTTCTAGATGAGTATCATGTGCTCCATTATAATGCACTAGAGTTGGATGATTTTCGACCTTCGTGGAAGATCTAGTTGTTATTTTTTCACATATTTGTGTTATGGTTGCATTTGAAATCCATTCCTATTGTTAAGTTATGTTGAAGGCAACATTGATTTCAGAAGGCTACCCGAAATACCAAGCATGATATAAGGGAGCAATTTCCAAGCTTATAATGACTTCTAGGTCATTTCTATTTTTATGCTCCCTTACATCATTTCGAGCTTTCTTGTAGCGGCCCCAAGTCATTAATGACTTGCTAGGACTAACAGTTTGGTCACCTGGTCATTCATTTAATATTAGTGTGAGTTTTAGTATTTTGGAATTTCTTGAACCTTGAATGGTCAATTTTTATCAAAAGTTTAAGAAAATAACCTCATAATCTAATTTCAAAGATTTCATCAACTCCACAAGGGTTGTTTTAGGCTAGTGGCCTAGTCAGCACGACTTTTTAAGACTTTCACTACAAGTAGGTGTGATTGGGCATTTGAACTTTCAATTTAAGCCCTAAGTTTGACTTTTAGTCAGCATTCTAAGTAAACAAGATCAGTTGAGAATTCCCTTAATGTGGTGAGCTCCGAAATGTAGAGTTTTATCTATAAGATCATTCAGTTGGATTTTGAGGCTTCTAGGTTAATTTTGATCCCCCTTGTGTATTTTTTCTTAAAATAGAGTTTGGGTTTAGGACCCACTTTTTGCCTGGATAACCTCATATAGGAACTTCGACTTCTTCATTGAGTTGGAATTATCTAATATTGTATGGTTGCATATCTTAATTTCATGCATGAGGTTCAAAAAGAACTTGGAACACCCTATCAGATATTTTGGATCTTTTCAAAGAAATTGATATGCTTCATCTAGTGCAAGATCATTCGGTCTTTGAATTTGTAGGCCCTTAGCTGCGATCGTAAACTTTAATTGGCCCAAGGTCCTTATTCACAGAGCCTTCTCTGTGATCGTGGAGGTCACATTCACGTGACCCATACCGTAAATGTATGGATCTTTTTAACAACCATATATTATGGTTGATTGACACTATTTCGAAGGTAGTACAATTGTAGTTAGGGTTATTTTGTGTTATTGCATGCTATTACAGATTACTTGTGTAATTATTTGTTTTCAGAAGCATGTTCGGCCTTAGTAAAAGACGAACAAGTATTTCCTTAGACTCGCGAGCCTTGTAGCTTTATTATGTCTTCAATGTCGTTTCAGGAAGACTAGGTCCTAATAGACTAGAATGGCATACATGGATCTGATAGTATGAGACTTAGTGTGGGCATTTGTGCATCTTCTTAGCCCTACCAATATACTCTTCTTATTTTTGCAGCTCTCATGTGTGACCGGAGCTTTTACGCTTTCTTGGGATTGATGTAGTTTATTCTTGGAGCCTTTTAACGATCTTTTGGGAATGAACGTCAATCCACAATTTCTTGGATCCTATTTGATATCGTTTTTGGAGTAGACACTACTCCAGTAACTCTTTCTAGTTTGAGCTTTTATTCTCTAGAAGTGGACTAGCTGCTTGGGTGTCCTTGATATCTGTGATCCTCTACAAAGTCCACATGCCCTCGGGTCACTCTAACTCTAGTTAGATAGGTGGATAATTCCACTCAGGTTGGGCAGCCTAAATTTGTTGTCACACCTGCTAGTTAGGGTGAGAGCAGACTAACTCGTGGTTCCATACTACTTGGCCTAAAAACTCGTTGATGTCCTTAGTTTCGAATTTGAGTTACGCTTCATTCTTGTAGTCTTAGCTATTTTGTACACCTAGCGGGCTTATAATGGTTCTTTTTGTTTTTTATTAAACTTGAGCATGAATGTGCCTTCTAGTCTTACGGGGGTCTAGTTAGGTTTAATTTAGTTGTTCTTTTTTACCTTTTTTGCCTAGTCGACCTATGATGGAAACTGAGAAACTTTTATTTGATACTTATGTTGTACTCTACATCTTTTCAGGATGCAGGTATAGTATCAGCTACAAACGATGGTCGTTGGTTACATTTTTTATAGCTTGTGGATATAGGAAACGAGGGTGAGCAATTAGACCTGAGTCAACCTTCCATATTCTGTACATATTTTAGCGCCTTTGATATGTCTTGTTGTTTTCCACTTTTCAAACTTGTATTTTGTTCATATGAGACACCTGTGTACTCGTGACTTCCATGTATCTTTTAAATGTTTATATATTTTTCTAGTTAGTTTTACCCTTGTTCTCACTACTTGTCGTTCAGAGTATGGATTGTCTTACCCATTGGTGGGGTATAGTATGTATCAATATGACTTCGGAAGTCAAACTGTGACAAGTATGAAACTTTGTAATATAGTTTCTTTCTTGGGGAGTACATATGTCATGCCCCGACTCTACATCCTGAGTGTGGCAGCACTTAGAACCGTCTCTGGTCCCATCGAAACCTTCACCTAGATTATTTATATATTAAATACTACCATAATTATGTGAATGTTTTTAAAAAGCAATAACTTTGGAAAACAAATTGAAGTACTATGTAGATTAAAAACTCCTTATAATGATGCTTCTTATTAGTTCACTTATGAATATGTGTAGGTCTATTGTTAAAGTAAGATGAAATGTTTATCTAAATGTCATGTTATGTGAAGTAGGGTGTTAGTCATGATTCTTGTCGGGTTACTTGATTGCGTAAGGTTATGGGGCTTTTCTTGGTCATTGAACTTGTTGACTTGATAGGGGTACATGGATAATTGTCTTGCTTTGTTTTAATGAAAGTACTCTTATTCATGCTTATTATTAAATGTACTTGATAATGGAGTTACTTGGGTATGTATCTACTTACATGATATGGATGGTTGACTTGACTAGACATGATGTTGTAGTATTGTGATATTTATGCCTATGACTTAATAAATGTGAAATATTGATTGGTATGGTTTTGTTGTATATGCATGAAGGTTTTAAATGAATAATGCATACTTGTTAAAATGTCCTTTTTCTTAGAATATTTCATAAGTATATGTGCATACGGTCTCATACTTAGTACAAGTGGTGTACTAACCCCATTTCTTTCTTTTTTTCACAATATTTTAGGTTTCGGTCGTTGAAGGATCATTCAAGAAGACTTGGATATTCTCTACCATCCAAGTGGGAAGGTCCTCACTTTTCCAGGGCGATGCAATATCTAGCTTATGGGGTTGCTTTGTTTTCTAAGACTCGTATGTTCATTTTATTTTCATTCTAGTACGATTTGTACAAGCCTGTAATGGCATCTTAGCATTGATGTAGGGGTATGCCCAAATTGCTATGATCTTTTAGATGGTATGATATGAGAAAATCTTTAGGACTATGTTCTATCTTATATATATGTTTGCAATAAAAGGAGAAGTCTATGTAACCTTCCTATTCGAAGGGTCTATGTATACTCGATATATATGTTATGTGTATGTAGAGGTCTATGTAAACCACCAAGTAGAAGAAATAAAATGTTTTAAAAATTCCGCTAAATACAACTTATGAATGTAATGATGTAATCTAAAAGGCTAGTCTTAGTCCTCAAAGAGGACGACGACGCCGGTTACATCTAGGGGGTAAACCTGGATGTGATAAACCTAGTATCAGGGCATGAGGTTGAATTATCTTAGAGTCAATGTCTCTCTCAACCACGTCTATATAAGTTTGCAACATGTGGGGATTACACGTGTGATGCACAAAATGTATCTGTGCAACATAGAATACACATGTGACACACAAAAATTAGTATATACCATCTTTCCACATGTGAATGGTCAAGATTAGTTTTGAGATTCAAGGCACGGGATGCGTAAATGTGATCTACAAGAGCTGCTATGATATGGATTTAGATTAATGTGGTGGAAAAAACTTATTAAATTTAAATCAAAGAATAGATAAGGATAATTAAGTCATCATATCATTGATGTTATTATTTTCCTAAGGAGTGTGGAAAAGTAACAATTATGACAAGTAAAATGGACCAGAGAAATAATCAAATTGGTGGTACGGGGATGGAATATCTAATCAATCTAAAATGTTGTTAAAAGTAAATGGAATGGTCAAGATTATGAGATTCGAGACATAGTTTTATTACATTGTTAAATTTCTAATTAGTATTACAATACTCCAAAGTCCTCTACATCTATCTGTCAAAATCTCTCCATCAAACTAAGTGTTGTCTGGACATGACTGATTGAATTTGGTTTAACAAAATATTATTTGACATTCTATTGAAAATGTAATTGTTTACATTTTTTTGTTTCTTTTTTTTTTGTTTCGTTATTGGATATAGTAGGAGGAAGGTAACATAGGTTTTATTTTTATAATTTCAAGAATATATTTATTCTTTATTGAGAATAATTGAACTTTGTGTTCTTTAATCGATCATCATAATTCTTTGATTCAATTTTCACAAAGACATCTTTAAATATCACAACTTTTAATTTCTTACACAAAGAATTTCATCATAAAGTCTTTTTTTATGTTTCTTGAAAATAATTAAATTCTTGAACAATGCATATGATTTTCTAAACAAGCTACATATTTAACTTGATAATCGTCATGATTGAATCTCTTAAATATATGTTTTTTTAAAAATATTTAGAAGAATATCATATATGATATTTAATAAGATTTTCATTACAATATTTTTTTCCATTATATTCACTTAAGTTATAAATGATATGATTAAGATTATGCTCTTAGAGGGACAATTATCATATATATATATATATATATATATATATATATATATATATATATATATATATATATATATACATATATATATATATATATATATATTATATATATATATATATATATAGATAGATAGATAGATAGATAGATAGATAGATAGATAGATACATATATATATACATATATATATGTATATAGGTATTGATATATATAGAAAACCTTAGACCCACCTATGTGGTTCAACCACAAACTAGAATTTCTTCTTAAATTTATTTATTTCCAGAACTAGTTTTTCCCTTTCATGAAAAATTGTGACTTTATGAATAGTTGCAACTTTAATGAAGAGTTGTGACTTTTACAAAAAGTTGTGAATTTTATGAAAGGTTATGACCTTTCTGAAAAGTTGCAACTTTTTCTAATAGCTGTAATATTTTTGATAATGAACAATAAATATTTGTGTACTAGCCCTTTGTTGTTTATAAATAGGGAGATTTCTTCTTATTTTAAGACAATGAATTCTAAACCTCTTCTTCTTCTTCACAATTAATTTTTTGTGTACTTTGTTCCTATTGAGTGGCTCACTGACGTTGTTGCTTATATTACAAATCTTGATATGTTTTTTTATGGTCATTAATTTATGCTTATGTTATAAAGTATAAATGATATGATTTAATAAATTTCATTTTCCTTCACAATATTAATGTTTGTTACCACGTAATCTCGTATGTGAGATAATATAGTGTTTTAGTTTTAATAACTGAAAGATTTAAAATATTATTTTATTAATTTTCTGATATTAAATTCCCGCGCGAAGTGCGGATAATTTTACTAGTTAAAATTTAATTTAAGATTATCATATATCAAATTATTTTAAATTCACAAGTGAAACTAAATTGTTATTTTCACACGATTAGACAAAGACTTGGAAAAAAGATGGTCTTCTTAAGTTAAGATATATTTCACGTGTTTCAATTCATTTAGTCTAATTTGACTTGGTACAGAATTTAAATAAATAAATTAAATCTTTTTGTATTATATTAAAGATATGTCAAAAAATATTATAGAATTTTGTTGTTTAAACATTTCAGGTGAAAAATTGAAATGAAAAGATTGCTAAAACGGAAAGTGGTAATTCTTTTAATGGGAAAAAATAAAAATTAGGTCAAAAAAAAATTGAACTGGTGGGAGTATATATAGCTACTTAGTACCTTGAACATAGACTTCATTATTATTATCGCTGCCCTGTTGAAATAAATTTCTAAAATTAGATCTCTCGATCTACCATGGACATACCTTTGAAGACGCCGGAAAGAGAAATTGTCATTGCTCTTCCCGCCGCCAACACTTCTTTATCACGTTTGGCCTTTAAGAAGAATGAAACATCCATGCCGCATGAAAAACATCAAGTTGTGGAGATTGTTTCTTCTACCTCTGCTGAGATTTCGGGTTATGGATCGGAGAAAAACCCAACACTAGGGCCATTTTCCCCGCCCAACATACAACATCAGGCCCAGAATCAAGAACCATATGGTAAGAAACCCCCTGTTCCAACATTTTAAAAGTCTAAAGGTTTTATGTATTTAAGTTTAGTAGATAGAGTTACCTAGACTTGAGATGAATTAGGAATCTCGAGGTTTTTGATTCAAATCTCTTATATGTCCAAACATTATATGAAAAAAAATACTTGATACTTGTGTTTAGGGGTGCTCATGGAAAATAAACAAAATTGAATCAAGTTTATTTTAGTTTAGTTTCATTTTGATTTTTAATTTTAAAAATCAAATAATTAGTTTGAAAAATCAATGAGATTATCCCTTCATTCTCATGTCAAAAGTGATTTAGTTTCAAATGTTTTTGTGAAACTACATGAAGAAAAGTTAATGTTTTCATTTGAACTAAGATTTTCATCATAAGTTTATGTTTCATTTAAATTACTTTAGCCTGTAAAACCGCATACTGATTTAGCATGATTTCCTTCAAACCTTTATGACTTTCATGTATAAAATTCCGCATTATGTAAAATTTTATCTCCATACAGAATATTTCAAATATGACTTTTAAGCTAGTCTTATATATGATACAGATAGATCTTTATTCTTATGAGAATTAATATGTATGTAAGTTATTTTGGAATGACTATTTAGTACCTAGAGGATGAGGGTTTAGGAAACCTAAGTCACATAACAATGTCACTCTTGGTTTTGAGTATACGTCTTTGTCAAACTACTCTATTGGACCTGAAACGCTCATATTAGTCGATCAACATATATATGATATGATTATATACTCTTTCAAGGTATAGGGAATCCTTCCCAACTAGTTTATCTATTGGACATCATGAGTTCACATGGTGCATCACAATTATAGGAAACTCCCTAATTTATTCACCTTTTGATGATGTGCTTTGATTTTTATTTGATTCACTTTAAGTATGTCGTTTGCAACTATGATTATTCAAGATTACTCCAATAGACTTATCCCAATATATGCTTTTGAAAGAATATCGTGAATAATAATTAGACATGAAGTCCAACAATTTTCTCCTCAATTATTTCACTATGTTAAAGATTTTTGGGAACCTTATTTCACTGTCCTTGTTATTCCATTTTATGATTACGCTAGTTCCCTTAATTTACTCAGTACAATGACAAATACCTTTCTCTGTGTTACATTCTTTTATGATGTAGATTTTGGCGCCCGTACTCAAACTCGTGGCTAGTGAGGTTTCAGTAGTTCTTGCTAGTAGTTGGTGAGTCCTTCTCATTCGGGGCCTTTCTGGATTAGTTGTCAGCCATATTTTAGTAGTTTCTTTATATATTTGGTTTTAGGTAACTGGGGTCCATGTCTCGGTAAACTTATTTCCTTTGGTCAAAATGTTAGAGACTTATTTCAACATTAGTTGTTCAGTCATCATGGATTTATTGATTTCTTATTAAAACTTATTAAGCATATATTTTAGCTTTTGCATTAATTTCACATGATATGCCTTATCCAATGTCTCCTTCCGAAACACTTCAACGACCGGAACCTAAAAATGTTAGGGAAAAAGAGAAGAAAATGGGGTTAGTACTCCACATGTACTAAGTATGAGACCATATGAACATATAATTTCAAAACATGCTAAAAAGGGATATTTAGTCAAAACATACCATTTTACCCTTCTAAAACCCTAATGTAAAGTCAAGCAAGTCATATCAACCAACCAAAATGCTTACTAACTCAAACACGTAATATGTATTCCAACATACTTGAAACCATGATTTACTACAACCCTATCGTCTAGGAATAACATCACAGGTATAAATCAGAGTTAATCCTGTCATAATAAGCAAGAAAATTACTCACGAATCCTCATCAAATCAAAAAGTGCAATGGCCAAGCAAATCCCCATAAACTTGCTCAACCAAGTAGACTGACCAAGAAAACATAACCAATGTCCAACTTTAACAATATAATCCAACTACATATATCAAGAGAATAATCATCATCATATCTAGTACCACTTGCTTGAGCTTGACCACCCCTCTCTTGACCCTTCAATTTGGATAATTTATCATCTTGTGACCACTCTTGCCACAACTAAAGCAATTACCCGTTCCTACCAAGCTCTCACCAAGATGACCCTTTCCAAACTTGGCACATATAGGCTTCTCATTTGGTGAGTTTCTACTCCTTCCTTTTTTATCTCCCAATTCATTCCCCTTGTCATCACGAGCCTTTGGGAACTTGGATGGAACTTGATTAGAAACCCGTTTCTTAAATCTAGGCTTGTCTTATATTTCAAGCCTATTCTTTGAAGAACCTCCATCAAATGATCTTGCTCTCTTAGCATCTCAACTCTTTATCTTAGCCCTTTCAACTCAACCCTTCTTTCATACACCATAAGACGGGAAATGTTCATGTTGTCATGTAGCATGGACGAATGGCACTCCTCTTGTAAGTCCTCAGACACCCCCGTCACAAAATGGCTTATTCGGTCTCTAGGATCGAAAACCAAAGAAGGAGCATATTTGGACAACTTAGTGAATTCCAAGGTGTATTCATGGACACTCCTTCCTCCTTGGCAAAGGTTGATGAACTCCACCACTTTTTCCTCTCTCATATCCCTAGGAAAGAACCAATCTAAAAAAGTCATCTTGAAGATCTCTCAAGTCAATGGACCACCCCTCAATAGCCTATTATCCCTCTATTGCACATACTATGCTTGTGTCACGTCCTTAAGTTGTGGCCAAATCAGCCTTCTCACTTGTAGACAACCCCATAGCCAAAAGTATTTTAGAGACTTCATCGATGAATTATTGGGGGTCTTCATCAACATTAGACCTGTAGAAAGTAAGAGGGTTCATCCTAGTGAAGTCCCTTAGACAAGAAGCCATAGTAGTGACTTGTTGATGAGGACGGGGCACAACCTCTTGGTTTGCTTGAGCCGTCATATCTTGGGCTTGAGCCGTGGCCGCCTGTGCTTGAGTAGTGATAGCTTGGTCCATTTGGAGAAGAGCGGTCTTTATATTTTCATCCGTCAAAGGAGGAGGATTGACCAGTGCATGCTCCATGTTAGCATCTTCTTCAAGTAGAGGAACTTGCTCACCACGGGAAGGATCTCTCGCATTTGCAATTTCCTCTTCAAGTCTTAAATTCGCATTCCTTTGAGTTTTCATGCTTCCTATAATCACAACAATAGGATTAAACACAAAAGCACACCATAAGTATACTCTAATGGAACGATATAGGATTTCCAAGAAATAAAGCGATTTTAGGCATCACATAGGTTCCATCTCATCTCAAAACCATATATTTAGAGTATATCAAATTTGGGCATAGCCCTTATATCAATCCAACAAGACGACATAAGGTCATACAAAAGTGAGGTTATTACATTAGCATTTTATAGTATATCAAGGCACACTGATAATTATCACCATCCTTATATCACATCCACCTTAATTAACGTCCCAACATAGTCAAGATAATCCATTTCAACAACATACCACCCTATCATCCTAATATAAGGCATACTCCAATATAACATCATGACTTAACCACAATTACTCACAATTGGAAGTAAGATAGAGATTCCAAGACTTACCAAGTCTTCCTCATAGTTCATCATCAAGGCCTTATCGTAAACCCTCAATTCCATCTAATTTAGATGTTAAACATCATAATTCAATATTCAATATGATAACAAGACTATAATAAACACTATAGCACAATTAAATACTAGATTATACTTAAAATAAGATGCCTAGGTCAACTCACCTTCTAACCTAGATCATCTTCTCAAGACTAGAATGAAATACTACAATTAACTCAAATTAATGCTTATTGTAACTACATCATTTAATAGTGATATAACCCATAAGCAAGACAATTGAATCAATCACAACCCAATTTACATCAAGACCAAACTTAGGGTTAAGGGTTACATATCATATTCTTCAATATTTATCAAACCATGACAATTAATCATAATCAAGTTCAATTATATGTTAATCTATCCATTATATCATGAATAAACCCTAAAAAACTCAATTCACAACATCAATTTCGTAATTGGATGAAACCCACATGGAAACTCAAGTTTTTATATCCATTTTGAAGGAACTCTTTGAGGAAAGAGTCTCAAAGGTGAATTAGATCTCATACCTTAATGTTTGATGAAGAATTTATGGTGAATTCGTCTCTTTTCCAGCCCTCAACCCCTTTCCTTTCTAGTCTTCAATGGTGAGTTCAAGTAGAGAGAGAAAGAAGAGAGAAGGAAGAGAGTGTATTTGTGGTTGTGTTTCGATCAATAAGGGTTGGGGGCATTTATATTGGGACTTAATCAAATTAATTATACTCCCTTAAACCCTGAATCAATTTTTTAAACCCCTAACTAATTACATGAAACTAACTTAAATTGTGTAGGAAATTTGACCCTCACAGACGAGACCCTGAACGACGGGCTGTCTGTGAGTCGCGGGCTGGCCTCCCCTCCGTCCTAAACTACGTAGGTAACATCAGAGACTGTGTAGGAAAGGATATTCCTCCATTTGTATAAGTAAGGTATGACGGTGGCATCGACGCCCCATCGATCCACACACTGGCGATCCCTTTTACCGTCGATGCACACTGCCAGTCAGTGTTGCCTCAAACTGCAGGGGTCCTCCTCAAGGGCCCTTGGTTTGTCCTTGGGGAGTTGTACAAGGACTTTTCGACCATGAAACAATTTAAACACCTATTATCTACCCTTTCACCACTTTTCATAAATTTGTGATTCCTAAAAGCTAGTCAAATAGGCTAAGGCACGCTATTACCTCTTTGAACCAACTTCCTGACGTCATGGACATTTTGGTTCTTAAACTTCCTAAATGACTTATATTCATTAAAATGGACTTGAAACAGTACTTAGAACTCATGACACCTATGTTAGGATTTACGACACGTCTTGGATCTTGAAAATGTTACAAGTAGAGTTGTGATTGTTATCTTTTCTCTTCTATTCAATTCAATCTTGAGAGTTAGAAAGTCATAGTAGCATGTTGCACGAGCATTGTGTCTAGGAGTCTTGTTGAATTAAATTTCATTGATTCCTTGCATTGTGCATTAATGGAGTTATATTCATGTTGTAAACTGAATTTATATGGTTTCATCTGTCATATTTTCATTTTTTCATAATCAATTGCTTAAAAGATGCATTTTCAATTTTTGAGAAAAGTTCAATGTAATGCCTGGCGCTTATTGCGAATTTTTTTGGAAAATTGACTAAATTGTGTTTTGTTGAAATGGGTTGTAATGTGTATAGAATTGATGTATTTGAGCATGATAATGAATGGATAAGGATTTCCTCCTAATTAAAATGAAAAATATGATTCTTATGGCATAATGAGTCGTATATTTTGTTGTATTTTGAGTATCAAAAGTATGTGAAATTGGTGTTTCCCATAAATTTTATATTGTGTATGCTGTGATAGGGTCATGTTATTCTAGTCTTGAGTTTTTTATCTCTTGATAGTGTCTAAAATAAAGCAAGTGTCATTCGAGGACGAATATTGTCCAAGTAGGGGAGAATGTAAAATCCCTAAACTGACTTGGACAAACCTAAAGCCTAACTCTGGTGTCTTGATGTTTTAAATTCATAAATTGGCTTATAATTGTATTATGAGTCATTGTATAAAGTTTCATGAAGTTTGGAGATCAAACGTCCAAGAACGTCCATGACTTTCGAAAGATTTGCCTTGAAATGTCATAGTGTTCCTTAGCATGTTTCGTAGAGTTTAACGTGTTCGTTTTGGATGAAATTGATGTGAGAGGTCCTTAACAAGTGTATGAACATATTCAATTTGGAAACTTCTGGGAAAATCTCCCCAAGGACCAACCAAGGTGTCCTTGAGGAGGACCCATCTTAATTGCCATAACTGCTTAATGCACTCCCTCCTACAGAGGGAAATCAACGCCCAGTAGGCTGGTTGACTCCCCGTAGGTGGTGGATTCGATGAGAAATTAGACTAGGGATCTTAATCTCCTTAATTTAAATCTTTGAATCCATCAAGGGTCAGCCAGGACGGCCCGTCAAAGGACCTACACCCCGTTGATGAGCAGACGTCGATTGGGTCTGCAACTGTTTGCATCTCTCTGTTAAGTGTAGGGGTGAATTGGTAAATTCACCCCAGGTCCAAATAAATGCATGCGCGGTTTCCTAAGGTCATTTTGGGTATTATAAATAGTTTTATAAGTCCTAAATACCTAGATGAATTTATTATTCCAAAATTAAAACCCAAAACCTCTAAGAAACTCTCTAAAACTCCATTGGAGCCAAACTTAAAATAGAGCTTGGATTGAATATTCTGTGGTGATATCTCCATCATATATTCATAAAATTCATGGTCTATCATCGATTGAGGTATGGTTTTCATCCTTGAAACTCTTTTCTTCAAGGAGCCAAGCTTCAAAGTGATTTTCAAAGACTTTCTCAAAAGATAGATTTCTAACTTGTGATCTATCCATGTGTTCTTGCATAAAACATTTTAAATCATTAAATATTAATTTAATTGATGTTAGTTTGATTATTTTAGCCTAAAACCTTTATGAACCCATGCAAAACATAAACTCCTAGATTTGACTATATTTTGGGTAAAGTGATCATGTCTCTATTCTATGATTCTCTTGTGTAGTTTACATTGGGCTATTGAAATATGAAATAAATACATTAGAATCATGTATATGATGATGTCTTATATTTATAAATCTATATTTAATTTCTTTGAATTCATTGAGTATTCTGACGTTTGGATTGAATTGGTG
Source organism: Solanum habrochaites (assembly GCA_027704765.1). Lineage (NCBI taxonomy): Eukaryota > Viridiplantae > Streptophyta > Magnoliopsida > Solanales > Solanaceae > Solanum > Solanum habrochaites. The sequence continues at coordinate 19,399,622 of JAKWJA010002491.1, forward strand.
ATCATGGCCATGGGTAAGGGCCTTTGAGTATTCTGTTGGATGATTTGACAATATATTGAAATAGTGAGGATGGATTGATGGTATGCTTCCCTAACTCTCTTCATATCATATAATATAGGAATTGGGTTATGATTATTATTGGCATAGTCCACTTATGGTAGTGATGTTTATGTGTTATAGTTGTGAATTATGTGGCCTCGTTAGCATTACTTTTTGAATTGTGAAACAATGTGGCCTCGTCGGCATTACTTTATGTATTATGTTATTATCATGTTATAACTTGACTATCTTAGTAACATGAATATCTTGATGGTTTATGTGTTATGTGAAGTCAAAACATGATATCTTCTAGTTGATGATAGGTGTTACCAGTAGGCTATAGTGAAGTCTTTATGTCAATTACTTGATTATGATGTATGATGCTTGTTGATGATTATGATGTATGATGCTTGTTGATGACTTACATGAGACTTGTGATGGTTACATTTATGATTCTTTAGAAGTGAATAGGGTGACTTGCAAGTATGTCCAGTTATCTCTATGTGCTTTTGAATAAGATGTTATATGTGATAAGGTAAAGTGAAATGTGTATTGTTTAGGTAGTCCTATTTCCCTTACTTGATACATGAATGAATACGAACCCTTGAATTAGTAGGTTAGAAAGCCCTTAGTCTTGAATGTACATGTATGAATGGATCATGACCTTGAATATAGTAAAATGGGTCATTTATGTCGAACCTTTTAGAATAAAGGTTATGATATCCTTGGAGTCGAAAGCCGTAATGGTATCCTTCTTGTGTGAATGATGGACTTAAGGTTGATTGTCTGGAAAGGCATGAGATCATCCTAAGGAAAATCATTGAGCTATACTCTTAACCATTTTAAGGCAACCTTAGGGGACCTCTTTGGTAAGGTGTTGTGGTTTGGTTGTGAACTACACATGGAACCTTTTCGTATACTCATTTATCTATGAGAATAATGGCTAGCACTCAGTAAGTACGCTTGGGAAGTTGCTCTAAAATAATATGACATTAGAGAACAAAGAAACCCTTGGTATTCCTTAACAATGTGCCTACATTGGTTGTGTCCTAGTTCTACCATTGGCAAGTAGAACACCCTCCATTGGACTAGGTTCATGACTCTGGATTCCATGTATAGCTAACATGGTCTATGTATATTATTGTCTATTCTCATAATATGTTATACCTACTAGTGTTTGATAAGTTCTAAGAAGTTTAGGTAGTGGTATGGGACGCTATCGAGAGATTGCACGATTAGGCTTTTGAGATGTTAGTGTGTGAGTCCCTAGGTCTTACCCAAGACCATTGTTTGAGTGTCCTTATCTGTTGAATGTTTTATAAATGTGTTAATTAACTAAATGACTTAAGTAAAGGTGTGTTAATGGAAAAGGCATGTATCTAGAGTAGCTTTGAGGAATGCTTAGGTAGTCTTGGAGGGGATGTATGTGGTACTCTTCTTATTTTACTTAGGTGAGTCTTAGAGTAATTCTAGGTAATGAGTTTGTAATAATCTTGTCCTAAGTAGTCTTAAGGATCACTTAGGTAATCTTGAAGAGGGTGTATCCTTAGATTTCCTTATTCATGTACTGTAATAGACTAGTTTCTATATTCGATTGAAGGGGTCGTGTTCCAAGTATTCATGTGTATTAGATAGTGACTTTAGACTTAGTGATATTCCTTATGTTTTAATGAAAGATATTTGAAGTTCTATTTCTTGTGAAAAGTTTTAATTCCGCACTATCATACATGTATGCAATGAATGATGCGAACGGGCTAGCACAAGACCTCCGAGAGGTCAAGTAACTTCTACGGTGTACTTTTGGGTCGTTACACTAATATTAATCATTCATTTATTCTTCCATCCATGAATCCCCCCTAGTTTCCCTTCAATTGTGAATCCAAAGAACCCCATTCAAGAGGGGGTTGTGATTGCATTGTGGGTAAGGCTTGATTGTGATCCCAATATAGTGGGTAGCATTCAATGATGTTTACATAATGATTACATATTGTTGTTATGGAGTTTTCATGGTGAAATATAGTAATTGAATTTGAAGGTGATCATGGTGATCTTAGGCTATTTAGAGACTAGATGAAGGTTTTGTGTTGATTTTTCTTAAATTGATTGTATTCTATGTTAATTGATCATGATTTAATCACCTAGGTATTAATTGAACTAGACCTGATTGATTAATATTGGTCTTGGTTGAATTGAACCGTAAAGAATGAATTGTGGCTATATTACAAAGTACTGAAGAATGTGAGAGAAAAACTAAGGCTAGAAGATCCTATAATCTACCTATGAATGAAGATAGAATGAATTGATGAATAATGAAACTTAGGATGGTTGTGTGGGCTGTAGATCTAGGACAATTGAATGAATGTGATAGAATTCACTTGAGCATGGAGAGATTGTCAAGTACATCCCTCCATGAGAGAAAAGGTTGAGCAAGGCTTGACAAGAAAACCTTGGAGTATATACTTGACTCCAAGTGGATATGCAAAGTGAGAAAGATAGTCTAGCAAGGTTCCGGACTCTAAGTATAAAGGAGAGACACACCTAGTAGTTGTGATGACTATCCCATTAGGTATCATGAGGTGGGAGTCCTTCACGCAATAGAGTCAAGGTATCCTAGTAGAGATATACATATCCTATGAACTTAGATGTGCTTGAGAAGCATCTCGTAGTGTTCAAAGCAATGAATGAACCTAGACGCCAAAGGGATATTTTGTAGTGTTCATAGTGTGTGAATAATTTAGACATTCCCAAGGCTCTATATCATAGTATTCATGATTATTAAGGGGATCAAGACATACCTCAAAAAGTATCTTCTAGGATCCATATGATTAAGGAACTTAGACATACTTAAAGAAGTATCTCATAATGTTCAAAAGATGAAGATAGGGGCTAGGCTCCAAAGTAAGAATTAATAAAGAAAGGATCCAAATGTAGTACGTTGCATGAATGATGTTATGGGGCATCATGAGTGCATTGCACAAGATATAACGTAGGGTCATTAATGAATAAGAGATTTAAGATAGGATTGGACTAGAGTTTCTTTTCCTAGTATAGTAGACTAAATATGAGGGAATCTTAATAGATAAAGTTAAGTAATGATGAGGCTATGGAGGGTGAACCTGTTAAGGATGGTTTTGAAGATAGCTTAGTATGTAGGGTAGTATGGGCTGCCTTATGTACATTGCACAAACATATTTTGAGATGACCATAAGAGTATAGTACTCTTTAGTATGAAGAAGATAGGTCTTAATTATGGTAGTGGATTATGATCAAGAATGGACAAAGAGAGGTACTTAGCTTTGGTATAGTATGGGATGCTACCTTATCCTTGCACAAGTATACTTGGAGGTAGCATGTGGTGTAGTTCACTTGAGTAAGAAGGACAAGTAAGCAAGTAAGTAAGTAAGTAAGAACTCATATGTGTGTTATGATGATTTATTATGTTATGATATTCAGGATATGCTTATGTCTTTATCTCATATAATTATGTCTATTATTGGCTAACCCCTTGAGATATCTTATGTTTGGTATGATAGTTTCCATACTTAGTACATATCTTACTAACGCATATTGCCTACATGTTGTCCATGTAGGGTCTTGAGGAGATTGAGTTGCTTGAAGAGTAGAGTTCCAAGATTTCCAAGAAGAGAAGAAGTAGTGAGTCCTCATAGCTTCAAGGACGAACCTTTATGTTCCTTTATGTCTTTCTTTATACTTTAGACTTTATGTGGGCTGCATCCCAAGATGTTTCATTCATGTCAAAGTTAGATGGTTTTTGAGACAATGTTATTAGAGATTCTTCTACTTTTATGAAGTACCTTTGGTCAAAGAAATTTTAAATTCCCTCCTTTAATGCATGATGTTATGTAATGAAGTCAAGTGGTTTGCACAAGACCTCTGAGAGGTCGAGTACACCATGTTTACGACCCAAGGGTTGCCCTAACTTTTAGGGTGTATTTGTAGGTCATGATGGGTTAGTTCTGGCACCATTTCTTGGAAAGTTGTATTTTTCTATCTTTTTGAATTCGAGGTGTTACAAACCACGAACGAGAGGAGAGGAAGCATCGAACACTACATATCAGACAATGTAGGCACAAGTATATGTTCGTACATTGAATGCACTAAGTATGGAAAAATGCATAAAACATGATTATAAGAGAACATAAGAAAAACATGATATGCATGACTAAGTTAAAACATATCGGAAATCCTTCAAGGAAGAATCATAAATATTAACACGGTAAACACATCTTACATCATAATAAAAGCTTCATAAAACCTTGAAGGTGAATTAGTTCATTTTTTTGGGACATTTAATGTTAACCGACATAGACAGTGTGATATATAACATGGAATTCATCATCTTGAATCTACACCAAAAAGCGATGTCATGCATCCCAAGTTAAGGACCATGAATTTCTAGATTAGGTGGATCCACTAGATATGTCTTTCCAAAAAAAATTATACGGGGACACATAGTTAAGGACAACGAGATAGCTACTAGGTGCACGACCTCTACCAATGGGAAAGCCTTCCTCTCAATATCTTCCGGTGCTAAGTAAACGAAATTAGTCATAGTCATATTAATATTATCATACTTGAAAAGGCATAATTCAAACTACCAATATAATCCATCATAGAATTAACAACCCAAAAGTACCCTGTAGAAGAAGGGACAACCCATAGGTCGGAACAATTGCGTACTTGACCTTTCGGAAGTCTTGTACAAGCCTTAGCTATCATTCATTACATAAGACATGAAAAGTAGTGTGGAATAAAAACTTTTCACTAATAAATTAATAAAGAATATATTTCATAAAAGATAAGGATTTGATCTCGTCTACACAAGCCAACTTAAAGACATGATATAAATATCTTAGGGACACGGCCGTTTACATTAAATTAAAAATACATAATAAGTCTTTAGAATAGAAATTAAGAAATACGACTATGCCTCGAATATATGAGGACATACTTAGTCTTGAAAGAATTTTTCCCAAGCTTGTCTTATAGTTTCAAAACGCCTCCAACCTATACTTATTAAGTATAGAAAAGTATGGGGTTAGTATAAGACAATGTACTAAGTATGACATATGCAAAAACATGCAAAAAAGGACATTTTAGTTAAATAACCTTTCATGCCAAATTGATAAAACCTTTATAATTTAAGAGTTGAAATAGTATAAGAATCATTATTTAACACATAAAGTAGGAATCTCAAAATTTTAGAAGCAAAACACGCTTTACAGTAACATTAGAAAATCTTACACTGAACAAAGTGAACAACATTACAGTGAATAACATACAGTGAGCATTTTCTCCCAAGCATAGTGAACTCATTTCCCGTAGGTTTCCCTAACCAAGTTATCCTAAGACTCCCTAAGGTGAGACACGAAGGGACCGCCCATACACCCCTTTCAAGACACACCAAAGCGATCCTTAAGACTACCTACAATAGGCTTACTTCAACCGGGAGAATAAGTCCACACTCTTGACTAGATATTTTAAATACATTCATACAATAAGGATTTCATGTAAGTACCCTTCTCAAATAAGACCTATAAGTTACACTTAGTGCAACGTGAGAGTAGCATCCCATACTACTACTCCCACTTAGTGCTCCTTGAGAATTCCCTTAGATTAAGCACCCTAGATTAGTCACTCCTAACTTCATCACATAAAAACTTAGTTTTAACATACTTCCTTAACATTATACCTTAAGTTATCTAACTTCATTTACAACACATGATAAAACCCACCAAAACATCCCTTTCAGAAGGTCTACTTAGTGCAATGGATTGCTAGCGTCCTATACCACCACCTACCCTAAGTAGTACGTTATTTTAGGAGACTTAGTTCATACATTTCATATAAAACACACCAAGACTCCCCTTTCGAAAGGTCTACTTAGTGCAATGGATAGATAGCGTCACATACCACCACCTACCCTAAGTGGTACGTCTTTTAGGAGACTTAGTTCTTTCATTCTTTTGTGGGGGATTATCTTTAACTGACATAGACCATGAGATCTATACATGGAATCTCGATACTACCCTTATTGGATGAGGGTTCCCCACTTGCCTAGGGTGGGGTCTTTCTCTTAGCTTTTACATGGCTTTTCCAATAGCTACACCTATGTGGGCACATAGTTAATGGATAAGGAGATTGCTACTAAGTAATAAACTCTCTACTAACAAGGAGTACTCATCTAAAGAGGTACATTGGGTACGAAATCTCTACTCACAATGTGCATCCACCCTTTCTTCATATCCTCTTAGTGCTAAGCATAACTCCCCCACGGAGTCTTAAACTTCATTACTAAAAGTCAATGATAACTTTTGGATATCCCATATCAACTCACGATGGTTATACATCCACCAACCTACATTGGAAATCTCTTGGTAGGTAGTGAGGTTGCTACTAAACACTTCATCTCAACTAACAATGAGTGCTAACCCCAAAACTCTCCTTTTTCATTCACATTCTTTAACTTCAATCATTCATTCATTCATTCATTCAATGTGTGAGTGTGTGTGCATGTGATCACACCTTTCATATAAATCATTACTTTCACAACATTGAATTACAGGCATGCTTACAGCTTCATTCATCATTTCACACACACTAGCATGATCAACATCTACACTTACTTCATTTAGGCATAATCTAAGCAAGACATACAATTTAAGCTTTATAACACATATCAACAAGAACCATCCTCATTATCACTTCATTTCACAAATTAGGACTTCAAATCCATACTCACAATACATACTAAATATATCCAAATACATCAAGTAAACACCGCCACCAAGAAGGTGGACCATACCACTCAAGAGCAATTTATGATAAGAATTATACAATATAAGTAACTCACTATTTAACCAAGTCAGCACCACCTACAACCAATTTCACAATACTTGATCATAATAATGCCCTTAGGGAAGTATCTAAATCATAATAACAACATAAGGAAACCAAAGTTCATACCCTACACAAACATGTCCATTAAACTCATTTCTTAAGCTAAAAGTTTGACATATGCAAAAACGTGAGATTATTAGGGTTTTGAAATTAAAATCATCGATTAATACTAGAAGAAATACATTTGAATCATTACAACACTTTTACAAGAAGACCCATTCTTGGAATCAAAACTAGAGGAAGATAGAATTTGAAAACCCTTTTTTGAATTCTTTTAGAAATGACTCCTTGAATAGAAGAGGGTTCAAGGATATATACCACACATAAATGAGAAGGAAAACCACTAATTTTTATGAAGAAACACGTCCAACCAGCCCTCATATTTCTTCCTTGAGTCGTAGCTCCAATGGTGACTTGAGAGAGTTTTTGTTTAGAGTGAGAGTTTGAATATTTGAAATGAGGGGTCTTGTCTTGGTCTAGGACTTAAAACTAATCTAATATGACTTTAAAACACTAAAAATATAATCCTAGGGTCATAAAAGACATGGGGTGAATTTACACAAAACACCCCAAGCTGGCATGCGTGTCCCACAGCTTTTGCAGGACACCATCGACGGATGCAACCAACGGACCATCTGTCCATCAACGGTCTGTTGGTGGGGTTTCTTGGGTTGATACTTATATTCATTTGGGGCCTGGATAGCCTAAATTGCAGGTCAAAACGATGGGTCAAGTCGACAGGCCGTTGGTTGGACCGCTGGCGTTGGTGGACACTGCCAAGACAGTCTTGGGTCCTTGTCTTGGGCCCTTCTCTAGGTCCCCTTGTGGGTCCTAGGTGGGGTCTTACCCGATCGTTAAACCCCTAAAAATATTTGTCTAGGTATTACGAACATCCTACATCAAGTTTGATTAAAATAAACACGTAAAACTCACTCAAACACATCAAGACAAATGAACACTTTCTAAGGCACACCTTCCGAACGTCATGGACGTTCTTAGACGTTTGACCTCGAAACTTAAGCAAAATTCACACTCTATATAAGGACACTAATACAAATCATTTTGTACAAAATTAACTCAAGAAAAAATCACGAAGCTCTAGTTCACCTTAGTTCGTTTTAGGGTGTTACAGCAGAGTAGCTCGTTTAAGCCATGATTCATGCATATCTCAAAATTCCTTTCACTAATTGTGATTTTGTAATTATGTGAGAAAACCTTTCACAACTTGATGATGCTTATCTTATATCCAACCTTAGATCATAAATATTTCCTCATAAAAACATATATAACTTTCATAATTCACATAGATAACTTCATGGACTTCTTCATAAATTCATAGTCAACATCATGAATAATGCATGATTCTTATAGATATCAATTGGAAATCATGTATTTTAATCAAAATATGCATAAGAAGATTGAAATTGAAAAATTAAATCTACATCAAGTAAGACCCATGTAGATTACGTCAAACCTTAAGTTATTTAGGTGAAATTGAATTGGAAACTTGGAAATATTTTGGGACCCAATTGATGAATGGAATCCATTGGTGAAGTCACACATACTTTGAATATCAAATCCCAAAATTCATAGAGGAACAAGGAGACTTCAAGCTTGAACCCTAGATTTTCTTCCTTTAAGCTTGAGAGGATTTGAAGGGGATGAATGTGGATGGAATTTGGGAATCTAAGAAAATGAGAGGGTTTGGTAGATTTAGGGATTGAAAGTTAGATACGATCTTGGAATTAGGGTAAAAACTACATAGGATAGGTATTAAATATATAGAATGAACACCTAAATACCCCTAATAAATAACTGTCAGAGTGATCTATGGTTCGTACCTAGTATTCAAAATATTTTACGGCCCGTACTGATCAATTGTAGAACCAAATTCAGAAACCCAAAAATTTAATCATTTTCATGAGACCTTTTTACAGTATGTATTTCCATCTATGGTCCATATACCTCTTCCATTGAACCCCATTTCAAGAACAAAATTTTACTAAGTCTAGATCCTTTCTACGAGACCCTTTCTACGACCTATCAAACTCTTCTTATAGACCGAGGTCTCATGTCAATTTCTCTGAATCAATCTATGGATCAACCGTATGATCAGTAGAACTTCCTACAATGTGCCATGTTCACTCGTAGGTAAAACTTCAAAAACTTGAAATTCACAAAACAAAACTCTAGGTTTTACTGTTTCCTTCCTATGGCCCGTAGGACTTCCTATAGTCCATAGGTGATACGCAAATTACACATCCCTAACGAAGTATAAGTGGTTGCTGTTCAACTAAAAACCGAACAAAGGTTAGGGTCGATCCCACGATAAATGAGGTCTAGACTTAGGCTAATTAATTAGTTGATAATTGTACTTTTAGTTTGGTTATTTCCGTAAAAAGAGTGGCTTTTTGTACAACAAAAATTTTAATTGATTAATTTCAGTAACAAGTAACCAAGTAGGATTGAATATTTTGTAGAATGAATAGAATATAAAACTAGGGTATATGTGTTCCCAACAAGTCCTTAACGCAATAAACATTGTAGTAGTAACATGCAAAGTTGGTAAGTTAGGTATCTCCTAAGTGGATTGTCACCAAAGAAGGGAATTTCACCACACAACTTGGTCGGTCTACGGGTGTATCGTTTAATAATCCTTACCCTTAATCTCATATTAGCTTTCACATTGGGGGTTTGATCTATTAGGTGTCGGTTGTGGTAGCCAAATCTCTATTGTTTAATCTATTTTCTCATTTATTACTTCCTTGGACGTTCAAGTAGGAATAAGGATGGTCCTAATTCTGCCACCATTAAAAATAAATTAAAATGAAGAGATTAATGATACATGCATAAATATAATTCAATAATTATTGCTTATTAGGTATACTTTGTTAGTTACTCGTGATTCTTACAACTCTACTTGTGGATTTAGCTACTCATGCTTGAATTATCACAATTCATAATAAAATTGCTAAAATAAATCATAAAATTACCATTAGAGTATATGAATTCTGGAATCTTGAATAGATGAACCAAAAATGTATTATAAATAGATGCTTTAAAAATTAAAATGGACAAATTATTTACCAAAATAATTTACAAAACCAAAAACAAAAAGTGTTCAACTATCTAACATCCAAAAATGAGAATAAAACAACTATTTATAAACATCTAATCCTAAATAAACTAGGAAAAGGAAACATAGAAAAGTGGGCTTCGACAAACAAGTCTATGGTTCGTGGTCTAAGTCTCATAGACCAAGCCAACTTCTTCAAAATATATTTGGAATCATCATATGGACATGATCGACGACTCATAAACCTTTGCATGGTCCAGCCTTGCAATGCATCATTCAATGTACTGGACTAATTTTTCTGACTCTTTCTACGACTCAGACCTATGGCTTGTAGATCATTCTACGGCTCATAGTTTGCTTCTGTTGCCCCATCACCATTATCTTCAACCTTCATCTACAAGTCAATCCTATGGCTTGTAGAATGGACTATGGCTCATAGGTTGACCTGTAGGTCTTCAAAAACTAGTTGATATATTAAGTTCCATCCTCGGACTATTGCAACCTACTTTCTTGTAACCATAGATAAAACTACCATCAGATCTACTTACAAATGATTAAGACGAAAGAAAAACTCCAAATTCAAAAACATTATAAGTACCTTAAATTTGTGGTACATTAGTAAGTCAGTCTCACAGACCACCGCCTTAGTGCCCAAAACTGCATTTTCCTTCCCAATTAAACTTTATATTTTCCCAGGTGTTTCAATGAAGGGGTATGAAAAAGATAGGCCAGCAATAATCAGAACATATGGATGTGGTAGACGAATATAGGATGAATGTGTATAAATAGGCAGGCAATAATCAGAACATATAAATTATGAAGTTTGATAATTTGGTATATTTGCACTACAAGATTAAATTTCATATTGACCCTAAATAAGTCATACAGTCTTGGTGAACATAAACATGGGTCGTCTCTTTATAAATCTCTTATTTTAAATTAATAGTGTTGAAGTTACAAGTACTTTTTGATACTAAGAACAATTTCATCTACCCAAACTTTTTCTTTCTCGGAAGTAACTAATAGTAAAGAATCGAATACGGCTTAGTTCTTGCCTTTTTCCATTTGGGATTCGACTCATGTTCTATATTTGACAACAGTCGCGTTATACTTCTTCAATGGAAGTTTAATTTAGGTGTATCAATATAATTGCAACTCATTCACGCATCATTATCACGAGTCCCAAAGTGTCGGGGTTGTGAAGATTACATAGACCCTTCATCGTGATCGCCAGGGTAAACACAAGCAAATGCAAAAATAAAGAAATTGGTCTTCTCTAATGTGGATACAAGTGCACAGATGCGAAGAACAAAGTTGGGTGCACCAGAAGGGGCTGCACCAGCTCAACTTTGAGTTGGCAAAATGTCTCGGTGAAAGCTCAAGATTGGTACAAAACCTCATGCACGCAAATACACTATATTACCTCACCAAATTTGATACTTTGAACTCAATGGAGATGTCAAAACTTTAAAGGAAGGTCATCTCGACAAATAAAGGTTCCCACATCCAAAGCTCTATTTTTGACCATTAGTTATAAGATTGCTTGAAATAAGTTCAGAAGCCTGGGGACATAGGCTAAATGTCCATGTAGAATAACATGTATGTTTCAAAGCTAACAAAACCCTTGAAATTGAGTTCTAAGGTCGTTTACCTGAAGTTTTGACCAAAGTCAATTGATTAAACTTCAAAAGCTTCAAAAAAGAATAAATTTCTTAAAAACCAAATGAACACCCTAATGATTGAACTAGCAGTACAAACAAGTCAAACTATAGAAAAACTCTAAATGCCGAAAATACCCCAAACAAAGATTATAAGTTTATTAAATTCAAATACATATTATATGACTTGGTGAATATATAACTAAAATATTTTTAATACAAATGTATTATAAGTATTATGACTAAATTTCAAATGTTCCAGTACTATTTGTTGTAAATTCTTACCAAAAATACCTTTATCACGAGCACTTACCGAATTCACCAAAACTTGTACTTCACCACGAACTCTTGTAGGAAATTCTTATAGCTTAAGGCGTGTCGAATGGCACTCCTTAAGGATGAGTGTATCCCCCGGGATTCAACAAGCTCTTCTAGTATAAACTAGGAGCCAGAAACTAACAAAGATTTACTAATATAAACCCAGCAGAATACAAGAGGCATATATATATATATATAGTCATCAACAACGGTCAAAAGATTTGAGGGCTACAAGGGTGTGTAATGAAAGATAAATGGCTAAAGAATTGAATGCCAATTAAGAGGGAAAATAGGATTAGATTTAAAAGGACTTTAATTAGTCTATTAAAGCTATTAAAAGTGCACAAAAGTTTGATAAGAAAAAACGGTTGTCAACTGGCAGGCAATTCAATTTGCACAAGTTATTAAAAAGTTTTCAAGAATATTATATTTTTGAGATATTAATATTATTTTTCCAACACTATTTAAATTAATTTGCATATTATATAGTGTATTATAATATGTATATCATACTGAAAAAAAAATTATAATATATTAGTTATATATTCACCACGTTCATTGAAACATGCCTATAATATGTATAATATAATGAACTCGAAATGTATTACAATTGTCATTTGTATTTATTTCTTTTATTGATGATGTAAAGAAATTATAATATACAATTTTCCTATAATTTTCATATACTTGGATAAAAATTTGGAAAGATCAATCTTAATATCTTCAAAGAAAATAAATATTATTTCTTCATCAAAATCCTTAAACATTAAAACATAAGTTGAAAGAAATTCTCAATTGTTTTCAATAATACTCAAACCAAAATCAAGTCTGAAGTAAGGATAATTAAAAAAAAAATTAAAAAAAAAAGAGAGAGAGAAAAGACAGAAGAAAAGAGAAGAAAGGGGAGGGAGAGAGAGAGCGGGGGAGGGGAGAAGGGGGAGTGGGAGGTGGAGATAGATTAGTAAGAAAATGATGTTATAGATGGTAAAAGATATTCTACTACTATAAGTGGTAATTATAAGGATAATACTTTGTTTGTGTAAAAATATATTTATTGCCTCATCTATATTTCGGCGATTAAAATGAATCCACATTAATATTTAAATATTTACTCTTTTCTTTCATCCTTCATTATTTTTATTTCCTTATTCTTGAACATTTTGAAGTCTCCCAAACGGTTAAATCTTTTACATTATGTAAAATCTATTGTTGTTTACTTAACCAAAAAAAATTGCTTTTTGATGCTAATTTCATCATATTTTCTAGCATTAAAACAAGTTAACATTATATCAACTTTTTAAATTCAATGAAATACTAATTTTGTTGTATAAAGTTGAGTGTTAGCCAGTCAAGAACTCTCACATTCAAAAGATGAAAGTGGCAGAACTGAGAATATTGCGATGGATTGCGAGTATACTAGGAGAAGCAAAATGTAAAATGAAGATATCGAGACAAAGTGAGAGTGACCTCGATGCAAGACAAAATGTAGAAAGTGAGATTGAGATGGTTCGGGAATGTAGCAAGGATAGTGCAATGTTAGAAATTGGCTATGGATGAATTCAAAAGAGAAAAGGGTAGACCAAAAAAGTATATGGGAGAAAGAACTATATAAGACATGACACCATTGCATCTTACTGAGAATATACCCTCAGATATGAAGGTATGGAGGAAATAAATTATTAGGGCACATGGTTAGTAGGTAGGAATGCATCTATACAAGAAAATAGGAGTGTCTTCTCTTGTTGCCATTGCTTGTCGGCATAGTACTACTCTTGTAGTTTTGTGTACTTTGGTTTATGTTACTATTTGTTATTTCATATAGTTCGATTATAGGATTATTGTTGCAGTATTATTTTGCAACTATTCATTTTTTTTTTTTGTTATTTTCTATTGTCATTTGTACTTCAATTATAGTTTCCTAAACTATTTTTTTTCTTGAGTCAAAGGTCATTTCAAAATAGCCTGTCAAAGTCACATTTAAAATAGAGATAAAGTTTGTATGCACTTTCTTCCTTGGACTCTACTATGTGGGACTACACTAGATATGTCGTTGTAGTAATACTAGTTTGTTTCACTATATTAGCTTCTCAAATTCTTGAGCTAGGTTTTATTGTTCTCACTTTATATTATATTTTTTCATTAAAAATTTGTATCATCTACATTCTTACTTTATAAGGTTTGCACATCTTATCCTTTCAAGATCTCACTTATATAATTACATTGAATATGTTATTTTTATTTAATTTATATATGTCAACTAGAAAAAAAAATATGTCTATTAAATTTAACTCTAGACCCTCAAACTTGTTGAGATTGTCCTGAACTCAAATTCTTAAAATATAGTAAAAAGTTTTTTGTCGAAAAGGTATATAACCACATACCTTTTTTTACTCTTGCATATGATGATTAAAAAAACAAAATTAATCTAATATAAAATAATCTTAATCTGGTAGAATTTGTAATTTAACTATTATAAAAATAATTATTGAAAAGAATATTTATAACTTGTAATATAGAATCTTAAATATATATGTGGCTTGATTTAACAATAACAATACTCTCCTTGTTCTAGGTTAGATAGACACTTTCTATTTTATACCATCATAAAAAAAATCATTAATAAATTAATTAATTTTACTATTTTATTTTTTATTTGAATTAATTAGCCTCTTGAAAGGAAAAAAAAGAAGAAATTATTGAATCTTCAAAATTTGTTTAAACCTCCAAAGTCATATTAATTATAAGAGTAAAATAAGAAAATTTTACTTAATTTTATCCTAATTTAACAAGTAATTAAATAAAATAATACGAAACAAATATTTTTAATAAAATGTTCATCTTATACGAAAGGTGAGTAATAATTTTGTTGCATTTATTTCTCCAACCAACAAAATATAGAAACCTACTCCTTTAACGGCCCAATTGCAATTACAGGACGCTATGGCGGAAAAAAGTGGTAGTACCTATAGCAGAAGCAGTTGTAGTATTGAGAGCAGCGACGGTGTAATATTGGACTGCCGTATTTACCGGCCAACATTGGAGAACAGTTCGAGTTATGTTGCAGTATTAGTGCATCCTTATTCTGTGCTTGGTGGATGTCAAGGATTGATGAGAGGCATTGCTAAGGAATTGTCAAGTCGAGGTGTGATTGCTGTTACTTTTGACACTAGAGGTGCTGGGAAATCCAGTGGCCGTGCTTCTCTCACTGGATCTGCTGAAATTAACGATGTTGTCTCTGTTTGCAAATGGGTTCACACCAATTTCACAACAAACACAATTATCCTTGTTGGTTCATCTGCAGGTCAGGTCAAACTATATTGTGTTGTTTGTTACTAGATCCGAGACTTGAGTTATTCTTGTATTTGAATTTGTGATTGATTGATTGATAGTAACAGGAGCAGCGATAGCAGGATCTGCAGTTGATAAAGTAGAGCAAGTGGTTGGGTATGTGAGCGTAGGATATCCTTTTGGTTTCACTGCTTCTATTCTTTTTGGAAGGCATCAAAAATCTATATTACAATCACCTAAGCCAAAACTATTTGTCATGGGTACTAATGATGGTTTCACTAGCGTTAAACAATTGGAGAACAAGTTGAAGGATGCTGCTGGACATAACACAACTCATCTTATTCAAGGAGCTACCCATTTTCAGATGGAAGGTCATGCTTTTGATGCAGACATGGTCAACCTCATTCTTCAATTCATTACCACATTATGATCTATGAGTGATTTCATGTATTAGTTAGTTATAATAATACATTGTGTTAGTTTTATACATGAATAATGTATTTCATATCTATCAATTATGATGTTCATATCTATCAATTAAACATCATATAAGTTATAGTCAGATAATATCCAACTACCTACCAAAGTTATTTCTGAAACACATCCCTTTCTTATTGCTTTGTGCACTAGCCAAATATTCTATGAGTACCTAAACAAAAACAAAATGTGATTTCTTTTCATGTCTAAAGACATGACCTAAAGATGAAAGAATATTAGTCTATGAATGTCCTGTGAAGCATAGAGGTGGATTCCAATCATTTGTATCAAGAATATCTTGTACCTGTATTAATGAGATCATACACACTACCATACAATCACAAATAATAAAAATCTGTTTAGGGAATGAAAACATACTGAAGGTGTAGTAACATCACAACTAAAGAGTAATAGCATAACATACAAAGACATCTCTAAGTTGTCTTGCACGATACATGCAACAGAAAAGTTGGTTTGAGCTGAAATGCGATGTTTGGCAGCTCAGATCCAGAATCTAAAAAGACAAATGTATTGCCAAACTGAAGCAGCTTTATTTAGGGGTTGTAGCATCACAACTAAAGAGTAATAACATTACATACAAAGAAATTGTCTTGCACAACTCATGCGACAGCAAAGTTAGCACAATAATCCATTGAACTGAAATACGATGTTTGGCAGCTAAGCTTCAGAATCTAATTAGACAAAATGTATTTGCCTACAAATGATGATTATAAAAAGGGAAGAAACTAAATAACAATAACATCCTCATCCGGATGATTTTCCGGTGCGCCTTGACCTCTTGCCCTCATCTCAGGCTCCATATCAGCACCATCATGATTGCTCCCCAGCGGATCATTCTTACGCAAGAATGGTGGTTCCTCACCTAATCATATAAATATAAATTATAACCAAAAAAGAACAGAAGATATAGATATATGGCTCTCAAAATCAAGTAAATAGTTCGGTTTGCATTCAACAGTTGTCATAAGGAGGTCAGTCAATCAAAGAACACAATTTCCATTGTAGCATCTTCCAAAATTTACACAAATCTGCTCATTGGATTCACCACTATGTGAATATGATAGACTGATGGAAAACTCTTTTAAGAACATCACAATGCATGTATTTTTGCTAGACTATTAATAATTCTTACAATGAATTGAATTAGGACATTACGATCCACTTCTCTAGTCATATCACTCATCACTGTCAGAAAAGCCAGATTGACTTTCATAGAGTTTACTGAAGAACTCACTTAGCTTTATTGGAAGCAGCTAAGTGGTAGAAAACATACTCAATTCTAAAAAACCAGTTTGAGAAATTGTAGGGAAAAAAAGTATAAAAATAATTTTTGGCAACCATTCCCGAAAAATAAAAATTTGGACTCTCTTCAACGAGTGTTGAAAAATGTTCTCAAACTTGTGCAATTTTAGCAAAATCTGATTTCAACCAAATCACCAAAAATAAAGTTCTCCAATTATTTTGGCAAACAAACTCAAAACCCACATCCTGAGTAGTTTCTTATACTGTTTTTTTTTTTTTTTTTTTTTTTGGGGGGGGGGGGGGGGGGGGGGGGCTTTTAAAACTTTTCTTCAATGCAGCAACTGAAAAGTGTGGCTTGTTTTTGAGGAATTTTGCTTTAAAACTAGCAGTAGAGAATCTCTCAAACACAACATAGTAGGACAAAAACAATCAAGTGAGACTCAGCTCAATTCGAAACACAAATTTTGGATAAGTTGCACCAATTTTAAAAGAATAACCTTTAACTGTAATTATTCATACCACTTCCACTCTCACAAACATCGGTGAGCTTGGCAATCACATCAATTAAAGCTTGTTCCTGTTCCTGTAATATAATCAGGTTTCAGCCGTCGAAAGAATTCAAATATGAGCTGAAGGAACTGTGGAACTTATTCTACCTTGAGCATTTTCTTTGCCTTTGCAAGCTCAGCCAGATCAGGGTGACTTGCATCAACAACCTTCTCAACCTGATAATCGACAACGCAAAAAATAAAATGACTTAGACGTAATGCATTATATGTATTTTGTTATATATGAGTAATTCAGTTGACCAAGATCAACACAGCATTTTACCTTCTTTATCAGTGTTGCTGTGTGCAGAATCTCAATTTCATCTGATACCTTCTGTACGATTCTATTCTCTGATGCATTGACATCATTCTCAAATTGTTGCCTAGCAAATCTCCTCCCTCTTCCAGCACTTAGAGTATTAACTCCTCCATAGCCTGGCCCACCATTTCCACGAGATATTCCAGGATCATCACCTATCCAACGAATGTCCATGGAGCGAATCTGCATTCAGAAAATAACAATGTGATTTCACTAATGTATTTCCTAATGTCCCTGTTCAATGCAACAATATTGTGCCGATGTCTTTCAGAACTCTTTTCTTTGGGAAGGGATGGTGTCCTTTGGGTGCTAATAATCAAGAAATGTATGTCGCAGCAAGTCTGAAGCAGAAAAGAATCCAGAATTTTTAGCCACCGCAAGAGAAATGAAGAATTTTAGAAACATGTAATGGTACTGATATATCTAGAAATACATTGGTGGAATAATCACGATGCAGAAATACATATGGATTTATCCAAAAGGGGGCTAAAAGTGGGAAATATAAATAAACAGCTCAAAGAACGCACAAATGGCACTTGTATATACAAGGCCAAAAGGCCACTGTAGAAGAACAAGTTTTAGTTTCTCTGATCAATTCACTGATTAGAACCATTATTTTGTGGAAGAAACTATGATACAACAGTTGGAACTTCACAAGATAAAAGAGAAAGGTGAAAGACAAAGGAAATCATTTTTTCAACCCAAAAATACAGATTGACATCCATGCAAGAATTTGACCAATTTCCCACCAAAATGATACAAACTTATTTGCACAATATTCAGATCAGAAGAATAAAAGAAAATGACCATGGTTTAACTTTGGCATTCTCCCAGACATGTCCTATGCACAGTAGAAGATGAGGTTAGGGAGACCATGGAGGAATTTCATGCGGGGGAGAATTTGAAGGGGAAAAAAACTCAGCAGATCTTTCACTGTCGTCGTCCCAAAAAAGGAAGGAGCAACAAGCATCAAAGACTATAGACCTATTAGTTTAGTCAGAAGCATCTAAAGATTATTTCTCAATATCCAGCATATACTTTATGCTCCTTTATTTGGAGGGTCTTTTACTTGGAGAAGAGGAGAGAACCATACAAAAGCATCAAGGATTGACAGAACAATGTATTCTGTTCAATGGGAGGAACTCATCACCCTCATTAGACAATCAACTCTTCCAAAGTTGGTATCTGATCACAACCCAGTTCTACTGACTTGTGGAGACATGAATTTCAAGAAGTCATACTTCAAATCTGAGAACTGGTGATGGGGGTTGAAGGCTTCAAGGAGAAAGTGAGTTTCTGGTGGTCATCATTTGTAGTTACTGGTACAGCAGGTTTTGTCTTAGCTGAAAAAAACTCCTAAACAGGAAATTGAAGGAATGGAGCAAGAATAACAGGAGCAACTGCAAACAATAAAAAGAAGCAATCCTTTAAAAATTGGCCAAACGGGAGATCCTTCAGGAGCAAAGAGCACTTACTGATGATGAATTAATGCAAAAAAAAAAAAAAAAACACACACACACAAATTTGGCAATGTTTTTTGAAGAAGTTGCCAAAAATGAAGAGATAAAGTGGAGACAAAGATCCAGAATACAATTGTTAAAGCATGGGGAAAACACCTCGCAGAAGATACAACACCATAGAATCTTTAAAGGTAGATGGTATTGCAAATCAGAATTAAAAATAGAGCACGGAGAAAGATGTACAAATCAGAAAAAAAAAAACAGATCAACAGAAAGAGAAGAAGTAGAAAATTACGTTGCATTGCAGCAGCCTCATGAGTCACCGCAGCAGTCACACAATGGAGGGAAATGTTTGGAAAAGCTTAAGAGAGTATTTTTACAGAACAAAAAAAAACCCTAGTTAGCACTTAAGTGAGCTTCTCGCTTTAAATAAAAGCACGCTTCTCCCACATTGCTCCAAGGCATTTAAGTGACAGGCTGTCCCTTCACACTTAAAGCGAGCACTTCATTGCTTTTAATAACACTGGGTTTTCCATGTTCTCGGTTGAGATTCATTGTCTCGAGAAGCTTCCTGAAGGACAAAACATATCCACTCCATAATCTTGCCATTGAAAGTGGCTCAAAGCATCAAACGACTGCTTCATTCTAACCAATCAAACCATAGTTCAAACCTTGAAAAGTACATTCAATTCTCCCCCATTGTAAGAGTCTGAATGTCCACCAAAACTATGATATGAAAAAAGAGACGAAGAAGTGGAGAAAGAGGAAAGAAAATACTTGCGGTGATCATAGTGGGTGAAAATGTGCTACCAGGAAGGTCAAACTCCGGCAAGAGTGCCAACAAATTTACAATCCTAGGAAGTAGGAAAGAGAAAACTCAGGAAATGTGCTGGGAGCATTTCTTAGAGGCATTAAGTTCCCCCATACTTCCTTTTGGTGTACCATTCCTCCTTGTATAAAATATTAGGTTACCCATATATTTTTGTTGGTTCTCTTTTTTTGGTATACCACTTGTATACATGTTTTTTCCCCTAACATTCAATAAGATGTTGTGCCCCTTGTCCCAATTTTAAGTATCGTAATTTGACTAGGCAACGGAAAAATAAGAATCTAGTGCTCTTAAACTGAAGATATTTGTAGTGTACCAAAATGCCCTTTGAATCATGTGGTCTTAAACAACCTATGCGGAATGCTGGAATCTGAGAGTTACCAAATATAGAAAGAGACGTTCCTTTGAAACAAACTAAAACTGAAATGGAGGGATTATTACTTTTACCAGAATAAAGCACCAAATTCATATGTACGACAAATGAAGCAAGAATGTGTAGCCAATTGAATAACAAAAGAGAGTACCTCTTTGAGATCAACCCATTCCCAAGTTTCATTTGGTGTATTCATATCATACACCAAAGCATGCCGACCCTACACGAAAAAAAAATGCAAGTCATAAAAGTTTGAAATTCAGAGCACAAGCAAAGTAAAAGAAATGTGAAACCTAAAGGTCCCCAATTTATAAATAGCATGTATTTAGTTCACGGAACAGCATATCCATTGTAATAATTTGCTTGTCTATCCACTACTACATTAGTTTTAAAACAACCAGCAATTAAAGAAACTTCTGATTTAAGAGAAATATTAAAAACTAAAAGCGACATAGTCAAGTTTAGGATTACACTGAAAAGTTTTAACTCAACAAGCTCTGGCCTCAACCCCCTATGCCCAAAAAAAAGAAGGTTAAGCCAATAGCAAAAAAATCTTAAGTGTGATACGTTCCATCAAAGTAGAAAAAGTTCTATTTAGAAGAACCAAATTAAGAAGGAACAATAACACATTCCAAATAAAAAATTTAGCACATAGGGGAATCCTGAGAACTCATTGACTCTTGCACTCACTCCCCCTTTCTCTAAATCTTGAGGCTGAAAGAATAGGTAATTCATCTCGCTCTCTTGCGTTGTGTCTGAGTTCAACCTTAAACTACACTCCCTTCCAAAAAAGGACAGTTTTGGCATGCAAAGAGAGCCATATTGGTAGGCTAGTAACACTCGGAAATCATGATAGTTTCTGATGACCATTTTGCACATCGGTATGGTGACAGATAATGCACACTTTCCCTATTTATGCACGTTGAATAACCTCCAACATACTAATTAAATCTAGAACATACATCAACAGCGCTGTAGTCAGTTATAATGGCCTCGTAGAAGTTGTTGTCATCTGGCCACCTAGTCATCACTCTTCTCCCAATCAAGGGGTCGCGCGGTCTTTCAGCAAGTTCACCAGAACGAAGAACACTTGAAGAACCAGGACCAGCCTGCGGATAATGAACAGGCCTTGAAGAGAACACTTGCTGGCCCTATTGAGAAGATAGAATGTATAACAAGTTAAAAGATACATCTATATATATACCTTTGATAATAAGAAGATAGCTCCATTAGTTATCAAAAAACTTACAGGTCTAGACCTAAATCCTCCATTTCCTGGTGCTGCTCCCCATTTTGCACCTGGAGTAGTAGGTTGCGTGTTTGCTGCAATTGTCTGATGGTGCAAGGACTCCAACGGGGCACCAAGTGGCATTATCACAGATTGTGACTTTGCCCGCTTTCTTGACCCAGAAACTGTTGGACTGGGGAGTTGATCATGAACAGGTTGGTTTCCATTGGTCTTTCTCCACTCCCTGATACTATGAATACGGTTGTCGGCATTCACCTTGGTCAGTAGATCTCTGTGCTCATCATCTGACACTCTCAGCTCTTTCCTGAGTTCTGTTATCAAGCTTTCCTTTTCCTGAATATTACAGATTCGGTAAAGCATGGTGCCTTTCAAAAGAATGTCATATAGTTATAGACAACGAGAAAACTGAATGTAAATGTTTTATACCCATGTAAGAGCATCAGACTGTGCTTTGAAAGCTCGAAGGATTGCACCATATGCATCCTGCTCAAGGTTGTGAATTTCGACTTCCATATCAACATACATCCTTTGGTATGGGGCTGAACTTATATTAAACCGTCTGTTTCCACCTATAATACTTCTTGCAGGGGCTCGATTATATTGTGATTGAAGCCGATCATCATCAGTACCTACATTAAATGCAAAACAGGTAGCTTTCATTAAGCAAAAAACGAATCTGTAAAATAAGTTACTTAAAAAGAATGCTTAGCAGCCCTTCCTTCTCCACAGGCACAGTAAAAAGGTTGGTTAACATATTTGGTCTTTACAGTAAAACATTACCTAACCAAATGCTTAATTTGTCATTATGGTAAGACATTACCTAAATAAATGCTAACTGCACAATTTACTTTAGTGATATCTACATGGAGAGGGAGGGAGCAAATTTAGATGTGTGCAGCGCAAAGAGTTGGTTACAATCCTCACCTAGATTTATATTCAAGATGCTAATAGTGCATCTGTTGATTGGCCCAGGCAGACACTGTAAACAACATAATAAGCATATACAAAATATACAACTCATTCTTCTGTAAGAATGTGAAAAGAGACATTAAAGGGCAACAAAGGTGTCTTATATTGCACGTCACAATGGAAAAAAGTTCGTCAAATAGTTGAAAACATAATATGGAAAGACACATTTATATAGAAAAGGGAACTCCAAATGATTTTTGTAATCATAATCGTATACAAGAGATAAAGCAGTAAAAAGTCCACGATTGAAAATATTGTTCATCAAAAAAAATAGAGTAAGACACCAAATATAATAAGACAAGTCACAAGTGCCCACACCCACAAGCCAATTTACATTTAGCGTCTTCTCAGCTTTCTAATTTCGATGATAACAGATTAACAGTAAGATTTATTTTTACTATCTTCATTGCAAGTGTTTCTATATTTTTGAAGGTGATAAAACTACAAACACAAAACTTCCAAACTCCATTGCTACACCGACCACAACATGATCGGTGGAAAAACTCCACTAAGCAAGAAAGCATCAAATTTAGTTCGCAAGCTTTATATTCAACCTCCTCCACCCAAGGCCCTTCCCCAACAGTTCCTCAATATTTCATGAGTTAGCTACCTAAGTTGCGCAAACTATTCATTTTGTTGTCGACCACGCGTCAACACGACACGGGTGTAGGTGAATGATTCGTGTGAGATTCAGTCAACCAACATCAGATGCTTTGACCATAGTCCATGGACATATTTGGGGAGGAAATTGAGATTTTGATTTCTAAAAATAAAAAATAACAACAGATTTAGACCTGGGAAATGACATAGCTTCAATCCTTTTTAGTTCTCTTGGCCAGTTATGCTATTTATAATGTTTTCTTTCTCATAGAAAAGAGGGATGATTTCTAAATTAATTATTAGGATATTGCTTTTTGACAATTAATTTATGTTTTTTAACACTCATCTTGGAGAACTAAAAATTTAATTCTACAACATAAATGTAAGTTCTCCACAAAATATCTTTATAGTTCTATTTTAATAATTTCGCGTTTTTTTAGCCCAATCTCAGTGCACTCACATTAGTGTTGTCGAAGTCGCGATTAACCCCTGAACCGAGGCCAAAACATGTTGAGAACTTCGCGTTACTTTATCTACACTTCATGCCGTCATAAAGGTCCTAAGACATATTTTTCCTTGTCAATGAGACTCTTCTGAAGAAGTGACACTAAACAATTGATATTTCACTATATCTTAATCTTTTTTCAATTTCTTTGTACATATATTTTTCATTCATGTTTATAATTATTAATCTTAAACTAAGCATATATATTTGTATTTTATTTTCTCCCTTTGCGCCTTTTTCCATTGAAGTCCATATTTTATTTACGTTTTGCGCTTAAAGTCCCAATAGACCTTAGAGCTTTTTTGCACTTTTCACCTTTGATTACACTGACTCATATCCCTACTAGATCCCTACCCCAAAATATAAAATTTAAATTTTTCCAAATCCAACCCTTTGATCCGCATCATGTCGGATATATGCACCCGGTTCCAAGCGACTTAGTATATAAGCAGGAGATTTGGAGCCTAAAAAATGGTTGGGCAATTACAGACGGCATTTATTACATATTTCCTTAAATCCAATATTTTTTAAAAGCAAATAAACCAAAAAAATGACAAGGTTCATGGGACTTGAAGGAGAAGTGAAGTGCACAATTTATGTCAAATTAAAAATATCAAACATATAAAGATTTAGTAATAACCATAACACCCAGAAGAAATCTCAATTATTAGGAAGTCGAGGACTACATGCAGTTGATCCTTCTACTAAGTAATTTCTTTCTTGAAACATATCTACCCGGTTGCATTTTCGGAAACCACACAATAAAGGGCTGAAAGGCACTTCTCTGTAAATAGCTGTTACAACACCCTCACGGTTTCAAACCCTGGTTTAGTTCCTTCGCCATGAAAAGCAATTTGGAAGAGCAACTTCCCTTCAAGGGTCAAATATCCCCCTTGGATTTGTTATCATTAAGCCTTATTTTAATGATGACAATATTGATTAATGTAAATTATTCCTATCCAGGGCATATTTGTAGAAAAATGGTAAAGTAAATTAGATAAGAAGAAGTCAGCTCCAGATAAAGGTACTCAAAACAAATAAGGGAACTTTGACGAAATCCAGAAGCTAGAGGACCAAGTGAAGACCACTAAAGGCCTAAACCAAACAAAAGAAGGAAAAATTACCTAAATACACAACTTATTTTACTATTTCTCTAAAATTCTACCATTTCAAAAAATTAAAAAAATCCGTACTCCCGAATACATCACTCTTACGTGATGTACTAGGACAGGTGTGTCTTGTATCATCAGAGGTAAAGTATCGAGTTCGAGACGTTGAGCGATTAAAAGCAATGGAGCTTAATGATTTTTAGGCCCATACGCCTTGTGGGAGGAGTATATAAACTTGGACTTCCTAATGAACATGCTACAGCGGACCGGTTTTGGTTCAAGGTGGCTTAATGGATCAAACAATGTATCAGCACAATAAAGTTTTCGATTTTGATAAACATAATTCGATGTGGCTTTTTCTCCTCCTATAGGGGTGGGCCGGGTGGCAAGAGGATCCACTACCCCCTTTCCTTTTCATCCTTGCCATGGAGGGACTAAGCAACCTCATTCAACCTTTAAAAATTAGAGGACGGGTCAGAGGTTTTTCAAGTGGGAGACCTAGAGGTAAAACATCGGCAATATGCAAATGACACTCGAGTGTTTTGTGGTGCCACAAGGGAACAAATGTTAATTCTCAAAGTTATTTTCAACATCAGAAAAATTGGGGGAAAGTGGGTGAACTCCCAACCACATACATGGGAATGCCCTTAAAGCCAAGAGCAAGTCCAAGAACATATGGAGTGGTGTGATAGAGAGAAGTGAAGAAAGATTGGCAAGTTGGAAAAGCCAATGCCTATCCTAGCAGACTCACATTGGTAACCAGCGTAATGGACTCTATTCCTTCATATACGATGTCACTCTTTCCCACCCAGCAGTGATACTAATAGACGGGATGTTGTTAGGCGAAACTTCATATAAAGGCAATGTAGACAAGAAGAAATATAGTCTAGTAAAATCGGAGGAGCTACTACTTGGAAAGTAAGAAATGAGGGGGCTTAATCCCAGGGAGCTAACCATACATAACAAAAGTCTGATATGAAGTGGTTAGGGAAGTTTGCATACAAGAAGAAGCTCTATGGAAAGAAGTGACCAAATCAAAATATGGCAATATGGCATGCAGGATAGATGGATGACAGAGGAGGTGACAACTCTTATAAGTGTAGAGTCTATGGCAACTAGTTTCAACAAGAACAAGCTGCAAGGTTGGAAATGGAGAGAATGTGGCTTTCTGGAAGGATATAAGGCAGTGTTGTGAAAAGCGCGCTTCAAAGCGAGGCAACCCTTGTGCCCTTCTTTCTCTTGAGGCGAGGCGATCTAAAAAAAGTGCTCGCTTTAGATAAAGAAGCGAGAAGTGACCCTAAGGCAAAAGCGCAATAAAGCGCGCTTTTTATATAAAAAAAAAGCGAGAATTAGGGTTTTTTTGGAAAAATAGGTTTTTTTAAAAAAAAATCTGAAATATACAATATAACTTGATTTTTCTTTCATGACTCTTCTTTCGCTTTTTTCTCTCCTTACGACGACGACTGAGGTTGCCTCTCTCTTCACACCTCGACCGCGACTGCAGGTAAGTTTTAGTTCATCTCTTCTTTAGCCGATGTTTATTGGTTCATCTCTGTGAGTTTCTTTTCTCCTGAAATATACAATCTTCGCATGTGCTTCATCTCTTCATCTCTGTGAGTTTCGACTGCTCTAGTTTTTTCTTTTTCTTCTCTTTTTCTCTTCATCTCTGCTGCAATCTGCTCTGTTTCTAATTACTGACTGCTGCCTCCTCTGTTTTTTTTCAATTCTTTTGCTTTTTTTCGTTTTTATTTTGTGATCAGTGTGTATGCCAGCAGCTTTTTTTTATTAGTTTTTGACACTTATTTTTTGTTTGTAGTATTTAGTGAGCTTGTATCTCATTCAAGATGTCACAAAAGAGGGATCCAGCTTGGGCATATGGAACTCTTATGGGTAGTAACACAAAAGTCAAATGTATCTTTTGTGATGTGACATACAATGGCGGAATCTTTCGTCACAAAAGGCATCTCATGGGTGGCTATAGAGATGTAAAAAAATTGCCGAAAGTCCCGAATAAAGTGAGGGAAGAGATCAAAGAATATATGTTGAAGAAAAATGAGTTTAAAACTCAAATGAACAATGAAGCATCCATGGATAATCTTGTTGATAATGATGAAATGGATGATGATGAATTTGAAGTGAATACGCTAATGCCAATGGGGCCTCCCTCAAAGCATCAAAGGATGCCTTCAAGTAGTGGGAGTGGCTCTTCCATCAATAGCATCGTCAAGGGTCCTTTGAATCTTTATTTCTCGCAAAAATCAAACGAAAAGAGAAAAGGTGGACCTATTGACTTAGAATCTTCTAGAAAGATTTTGAGGGATCGTGTTGTATCTGCTTTTGCTAGGTGGATGTATGATGCAGGACTTCCTTTCAATTGTGTTAACTACAAAGATAGTTTTGGTGAATTCATTGAGGCAGTCGGCCAATATGGCCCTGGAATGAAGCCTCCCACCTATCATGAGGTAAGAGTTCCTTTTCTAAAAAAGGAGGTGGAGAATACAAACAAGATAGTAGAAGAACATTAGATTCAAGGAAAACGTATGGTTGTTCCATTATGATGCATAAATGGACAGCAAGGAATGGAAAAATGGCCATTAATGATTTAGTGACCTCTCCAAGAGGGAGTGTATTCCTTGAATCTTATGATGCTAGTAACTCTTCTATCGACTCTAATAAGATGTTTAATTTGTTTGAGAAGACTATCATGAAGGTAGGGCAGGAAAATGTGTTACTGATAATGCAAGTGAGAACAAAAAAGCAGGTAACATGTTGAAGGGAGTGTCCCCACATATTTTCTGGACTCCTTGTGCTGCTCAGTGTATTAACTAAATGTTTGGTGATATTTTCAAACAAGCCCCGTATTCTACAGGTGAACTTGAGTCTTGATATCTAATTTGCTTTTTTAAACTTCATGTTAGATTTCTTTACATTTTAACTGTCATTTTTTTGCAAGTTTTTGGCAAGGCTGTTAAGGTACATGTTCAATCAAAGGGCATTGTTGTTGAATATGATGAGGAGATACACAAAGCAAAGAAATTTGGTAAAACCCGCCAAGACAAGATTCGCAACAGCTTTTTTGACTTTGTATAGTTTTTATAAGCAAAAGAAAATTTTGAGAAATTGTTTATGTCAACTGAATGGAATGAGAGTATTTATTCAAAGGAACTCTTGGTAAAGAAGTTGCGAGACATATCATTAGTCCATTTTTTTTTTTGGAATGACGTTGTTCAAGCACTCAGAGTTGATGGTCCTTTAATTCATGTACTTCATATGGCAGATGGGGAGAACAAACCACCAAATGGGTTACATTTATGAAGCCATGGATAGGGCTAAAGAAAGTATTGAAAAGGCATTCAATTATGATACAAGAAAGTATCAAAGTGTTTTTGAAATCATTGATGCGAGGTGGACAGATCAACTTATTAGCCTTTGCATGCAGCGGGACACATTTTGAACCCAGGGCTCTATTACAAAAATAACGACATGAAGACTTTAACTGAAGAAGTGTGGCAGGGATATCATAAATGTGTTGAGAGGATGATCCCAGATAAAAGTTTGCAAGACAAAATAGGGGAGGAGCTTGGTGTGTACATGAAAGCGGATGGCCCACTTGGAATTGAATCAGCCATTAAAGCTAGAACCTTGAGGTCACCAGGTGAGAATTTCATCTTTTAATTGTTTACAACTTCAACTTTTAAGTTATTACACATCTTTTAAAATAACTCTTCTACAGTAGAATGGTGGATGCAATATGGTCATAATGTCCCAAACTTGCAACAATTTGCTATAAGAGTACAAAGTTTAAGTTGTAAGCATCCGGTTGTGAGAGAAATTGGAGCGCGTATGAACATGTGAGAAACTACATTATATTAATACATTATTACTAATTTAATTGATATCTTAATCATTCCAAGATCTCCTATTAATTACTTTCTACTATGTGCAAATTCATAGTAAAAAGAGAAATAGGCTTGAGTTGACACGCCTCAATGATCTAGTGTTCATCAAATATACATTGGCGCGTCGTTATATTTGGTGGACCATATTGAAAGAGAGAATCAGAGATTTTTTTAAGGCAAAAAGAGAGACATACAGAAGATCAAGACAGACCGCTTAGGCCTTTACTATTTTGGTAAAAACAAGTAGTTATAGACCGTACAGATAACTAGATTTATTAGGAACTTGAGACAACTTTTGTGATGGGGGACTACACTTTATTGTATCACACATGTGCATATATAGAAGTAAAGTTTACCATTAGAAAAAAAACAAATAAAAAAATGTGAAGCAATCTTTCCTTATCTGGAAAAAAATATGAAGCAATCTTTCTTAAGTTGTAAAAAAAATGTGAAGCAATCTTCACTATCCTACATCACCTAACCAGGAAGAAAATAACCTCAACATTGTGAACTCATGTTCACGTGGTACAAATAATACTCTGTTCAGAGTTACACGACACTTCCTATTTCGGGATCTTACAAAAAAAATTGACACCATTCACTAATAATAATACAATAGTTTTCTGTATGGCGCTCACAATTTTCAAGATTCAAATTTACTTGATTACTAAATTTTTAACTTTCATGTCTTTATTTCTCGGGCATTACTTTAATACTTTCTTTTACAAAAACTTAAGCAATATGTAGGTTAATTAAAATCTTAAAACTCCATTTCTAGTAAATCACCATAACCTGAAATAATATAGAAGAGGTACATGGTTTGCTATAGACTTAAGCACATTCGCACATAGAGCTTATGAAGAACCTGTAATTTTGTCTCATAAAATATAAAAAATAGGATGGTATGTTTAAATATTACATTCACTTTAATCTTAGTAAAAATTGTATCAAGTGCAAAGAGGAAACAAGTCTAATTGCCAAAACAACAAATAGCAAATTGGATAACAATTAGTTTGATGATAAATAATATCTCATGGCCATCATGCCATTTCAGTTTAGAGAAGTCATGACCAAATTACAGCCACCTGCACTTAAAATAAAGACAGAAAGTAGAACCTCTAGATTGCAATAAGAGAGGAGACCTAACATGACAAATTGTGGAAGATGCTTTGACATCTAAAGAAAATTATAAAATGAGCACTCATCAAAAACTATGCTTAAAAAATTACAAATTTATTCCTTATCAAAACACAGAAAAAGAGCAGGGGATTTGTCTCCAAACCGATTAAAACATGTTGTGAGGAACATTTTTCCAACTTGACTTAGAAATATGTGTTCATTGCCCTTCTAAAAAAAGAATGCAATCATTGTTCCTAGGTTATATTATTAGGTGCGTTTCTATTAAGGAGAGGAAACTCAAACCTCAATATCAAATGGCAACATGGAAGTCACTATTGGTTTTTAGATCAATCTTGGTGCCAAAGGAGTTTCATGTTTGCATATCAATTGGAGAAAAAGTCAGTGGTATGTCTCTAATATAGAGGAACTGTCTTGGGATTTATTATTTACTTGTGGGTGGGGAGGTGAAGGGGCGGGGGTTAGCCTACCATTTATCTGGGCATGCCCTTAGGTGCCAAATCAAAGGCTATGAACACTTGGAATCTGAGATTGCGAGTGTGAGAAGAAGCTTGCCAGATGAAAATCTCAATATATGTTCCGGAGAGGCAGTCACTCTAATTTATTTTGTTTTAGATGCCTTTCTTACTTAAATGATGTCTATCTTCCCATTCTTAATGGAGTGATACAAAGACAGGATAAAATTAGGAGGGATTTCTTATGGAAAGGGACAAAGGGAAATGATTACACTGTCCAACATTCAATCAAGTGGAACAAGGTTCACTGGGGAAGAAATCCAGTGTATCTGAAAAAGCAAAGCAGAGCCCTTAGACTAAAGTGGTTATGGAGGTATTCTCAAGAACATCAACCATACTGGGAAAAGTAATTCAAGAAGAATATAGAGACGAGAACAAGTGGATGACAAAGGAGGCTCTTACACCATGGAAGTCCATAAAATCTTGTGGCCTCTCCGGAAGATCAATACAACCATCAGGGTAGGAAATGGCAATAAGATTTCATTTTGGGAGGATTAATGGTTGGGCACTTCTTATCTAAAAAGTATCTTTTCTAGAGATGCATGACTTGGAAGTGAATAAATAAGTGAGTTTAGCTAAGGTTAGGACACACCATGGATGGAATTTCCAATTTAGAAGGAATTTCAATGAATGGGATATCACGGGTGTGACTGACAATTTTGTTAGGTTGGAAGTTTTTACGGGAAAATAGGAGGAACGCGATAGCTTATATTTGGTACAGAAATAACAAAGGCACATTCAAGGTAAACAACTGCATATAAGTTGTTAAATCAAGGTGGACGACAATCTTCTCTTTTACCTTGGAAGCAGATTTGGAAACCTAAGTTCCCTTTCAAGGTGTCATGTTTCACTTGGCTTCTAGCAAGAGAAGTATTTTTAACACATAGAAAAGGAAGTTCTCCATGTGTTATTGATGTTATTTATGTGGGGAAGAGGTTGAGACAGTCAACAATCTATTTCTCTCGTGCAGAATAACATCCTAGCTATGGAGGATTTTCATTAGTCTCAAGGGTTTTGCCTGGGCTATGCCTAACATAATCACATATATTCTTCACAATTGGGGAGAAGTAGGGGTGGGAGCTGCATATAGAGATAGATGGAGGATTGTCCCTGCCTATATTTGGTGGAGTATTTGAAAAGAAAGAAACGCTAGATGTTTCGAGAGCACGACTTGTGATCTTCAAAAGATCAAACTAACTTGTATCAGGCTTCCTTGCTTGCACAAGCAGAGGACATTGAATCCATAATAGATATCCTACGTTCCTGTTAGGATTCAGATTTAGTTTTCTTACTCTTTTGACAAGTTCCCTATATGATTTTCAGTGCAACCCATGCACTCGTTCAATGAATATACACAAGTTCCGTATATGATTTTCAGTGCAACCCATGCACTCGTTCAATGAATATACACAAATTCTAGTCTATATCAACAACAAAGATTGTCACTGACCAGTAATATCGCAGATTTTTACTAGTTAAAGGATTTGTTCCATTAAGATGAATGTCCACGATTAATTAGGCGCATATCACAGGTTTGTACCCTGTTGTAGACAAAAAATTGATATTTGAATAGAGAAGGGTAGAGGAGTGTGTCAATTGTCCAATATTTAAGAAGATTAGACCTTTGTCCTACTTTATGCCTTGTGTGTAAAAGAACAACACCTTCTTCATAATGAGGGGATGACATCCTCACCTCAAACCTCATCCATCGTTCCTTTTCTTGAATAGGGTGAATCCTCATCATCTTGAGATCCATGTGGTTTACAAGAGGACCCTATTCCTCTAATTTATCCTATAGAAACTCCCTGACAGCTTGGGTGTGGTAGCTCTCTTATGGTACTCCAGGATAATACATGCACGAAAAGAAATCCTAATTCCTAGGCAGCGTCTGTCTATGCAGGGAAACCCTATCTTAGGATTGTGATACTATGTAATCCACTGTGTTTAAAGCAGCCTTTTCGAAAAAGAGTGGCACCAACTCTAACGGGAAGGCGAGTTGGAGTGACAACTTGAAAATCAGGGTTCAAATTCCTGCAGAGATTACACTAGGTTAATTCTTTTAATGTGCCTATCATTGAAGATTAAAGAGTTAATAGAGTACATGTGGTAGCTAGAGATAACAACTGGATTAAT
Source organism: Solanum habrochaites (assembly GCA_027704765.1). Classification (NCBI taxonomy): domain Eukaryota; kingdom Viridiplantae; phylum Streptophyta; class Magnoliopsida; order Solanales; family Solanaceae; genus Solanum; species Solanum habrochaites. The sequence continues at coordinate 19,432,307 of JAKWJA010002491.1, forward strand.
TGACGTGTGTTTAAGCTGCCCAGACACTATCATAGTTACCCAAAAAAAATGAGGGCCAGAAATTTGTGACAACTCATAGTTTTTACTCGCATGACTTAGCCACAACCCTTTACACAAGGCAGATCAAAGTTTTCACAAAAACATAGTCTTTTTCTTGACACTGAGAGCAGAAAGATCTTTTACTTTGTTCCTTGACTTCCCATACAAATGTTCCGTATAGGAGTTCCAATGCAAGATAAAAGCTCCAAAAAGAAAGCGAAAAAAAGATAATCACAGAAAAAAAAATTCCAAGCTTTAGAATCAAACGTACACATGCAAAGTAGAAATTTTTGAAACGAAAAAAATGCAAAAGATAAAGACTTCCCGTCGGACGGGGAGCGAAGGGTTAAGAGAGAAGAGACAATGAAGTTTCCTCGCTAACCTTTTCTGGTAAAGAAGAAGAAATAGCCGGATAAGGTGAGCGAAGAGCACCGATGGAAAGCAATCTCGGCAGCAACGGCGGGGCGGCAGCGGCGTAGTGAGAAAATTTCGCGATGGAGGTTCGATTAAAGGGAAAGTTGGGAATGAGACTGAAACCAGATTTAACCCCGTGTATTTATATGCGGGACAGAAATGTCATTTAAATAAGTTTACAGGTGGACCCCACTTCCTCTAGACCAAACCAAACACATTTCTATTTTACTCTCCATTTTAATAAAATAGCATTCTAGTAAAATAGAAAATATCCTCTCCAAGCACAATTTATTTTATCATCTACTCTTTAATTATAGAGAGTGAATTGGAGAATTACTATTCATATTTTATATTTCACTTTTTAAATATTATATTATTATTTTTTTTAATTAACATATTAATTATTATATAAGGCTATTAGTTAAATAATTAATATATGCAATTTTTTTAAAATTTAATATAACATTTTTAAATATATTTTATTTTATATATATTACTTTCATCTCAAATTAATAATGTTTTAAATATTTTTTTAATTTTTACAATATAATTTGATGTTATATTAATTTTCACTATAAAGAATGCACAAAATTTAGATAATAAGATAAAAAATTAATTTTAAAATATAATACATAACATAATAATTTAAATATAAGATGACAATAGATGCAATGCATAACATAATAATTTTAAAAATCACAACAATAATTTAGTAATCCAATAAGTTGTTTCTAGATTTAACGATATTCGAAAAAAGAATTAGTGTATGATTTAAAAAAATTGTGATTGTGATTGCGGTTGTGCTTGTTGATTTATTTTTTCAATTATTTAGAGTTGTTCTATAGAAATTTAGAATAATATATAATTTAAAATTAAATTAAAAAATTTTAAAAATTAAAATTTTATATTACATGAAATTATATAGGATGATTATTCATAAGAAAAAGGAAAGAAAAGATTTATATTATGGAATAAGAAAACAAATCGGAAATAGAAATAATAATATAATATTGAGGAGAGAAAAAAATTTATACAGTAAAATAGAGAATTGGGTTGGAATTGATTGTCTGAAAAAATAGAGAACTCTATATTTGAAATCGGAGATGCTCTTAGGAGAGTCTGTTCGGATTTTCTACAATTTACTATTCTTCCAAAAACAAAATAAAAATACATTACATTAATTAAATTTAAATAAATAAAATGTGGCTTGATTTAATTTTTAATTTTTTGAAACTATGTAATATTAATTTTGACTTTAATAAGAAGTTGAATTGAATCAGTGATTATGTACATAATTTTTATAACTAATTTAATATTGATTGATTATTTTTGTACGTATGTATCACGTTAGTTAATGATAAATGTGTATAAGAAAAATTATTGGGTGAATATGAATTATTAAGTACTATTTTTTTAAAAAAAAAATAGCGTAAATTTTTTCAAATAAAGGTATTTAAATGTCTTCCTCTTTAATTGTATGTATGTTCCTTTTTAAGATAAATAGGTTTTGTCTTAGACTAAAAAGAACGTAAAAGTTTGCTTTGAAAATATTCAAAAATTCTATTGATAATTATTAGTTCAAAATTACAATAGAGAATTAGTTCAAAATTACAATAGAGATCTTGTACTTTAAAAGATATATAGGAGAATTACACAGTAATCAATATATGATTAGAAATAATACCTATCTATAAAATTATATATTACATACACAATAACACAAAAAAAATGGATATACAATAAATGAAGAGAATTTTATTTTATTATATACATATTGCATAACCTATCTCTAAAGATTGGTAGTAAATTGACAATCTAAAGTAAATTTGGGTAGAGCTACACAATGCTATCTTGTTCACATTTTCTTCTTTTTCAGTATACTCTTGTTCATCTCTTTTGAATCTCCAAAAGAATCACATGGATGTTGTCACGCATTGAACTTACATCATAGACGTGGCCGACACTTAATGTCATTGCTCGCTCGAGCATTTTCATAACATGAGCATATGTTTAGACATTAGTAAAAATAAGTTTAAAAGCACTTGAAGAGACAAGACTTGTAAAAGAAATACTTATCATAAATGTTTTTGATTTTAATGAGAAAGTCCAATCGAATTAGTGATTATGTATGTGATTTTTATAACTAGTTTAATATATGTGTTTTGGATGTATATATCACATTAATCTTTTTATATTATTAAAAACATGAATGTCTTGAATATTGTTGTTTAAACTTCTTACCCTTCATTAAAAGACTTTATTTTAGATAAAATCGTCTTTCACTATTTATTTTATTTATCTATAACAAAACTTACAAGGTTTGTAATTTTGGTTGTGCCCATAATGAAGGAATTCAACTGGCAAGTGAATCCATGATAGTGTATTGTCCCCCTAACATAATCAAAGTGCTCTTGAGCTTAAGGATTAAGAAGGATAGTATATCACCAGCTTTTGCAATGAAACCCTTCTGGGGACAAAGCGAAACCCTCCAAGTGGAGAAAGGGAAGACCCTGACAGCTACTCCACCAACACAATCACGAATGATGTACTACATAATCTGGAACGTTAGAGGCCCCAATATTAGACGTCAGTGCGAAGCATGGTTAAATTGCAAGAGCCTAATATGTCAGTCCTTCTAGAGACTAAACTAGGAGCGCATAAGCATTTCATCGAAGTCCTAAAGTTCGACTCCCAGATCCAATCTGTTGCTACTGGCCTATCCGGTATCATAGTGATTATGTGGAAAAAAGACGTGTTAAAGCTCAGCGACATCTTCATCACTTAGCAAAGCATTCATGTTATGGTCCAGGTATTATTTGAACCTCTCCCGTGGTTTTATCATGCTATATATGCTAGTAATGATTATGCCACTATAACTAATCTTTGGGAGAAATCATCAACATCTCTAATATTGTTAATGGGGATTGGCTGATTGGAAAGGGTGGGGGGGTTAATGAAATCTTAAGAGCCACGAATAAGTATGGGGTGACTGAGTATTAATAACGGCAGAGCCAATGTTATTAAGAATTTCCAGGACCACTGTAATTTAGTAGACCTAAGATATAAAGGTTGTAAATACACCTGGACTAATAAGAGGTACAAACACAAATCCGACCTTATCCTCGAAAGGTTGGATAGATGTCTAGCCAATAACTCCTGGATTACTAGATTCCCCTATGCCTCTGTCACCCACTTACCTAGGACCAAGTCTAACCATTTTCCCTTCGTGTCAGACTTTATTTTATTGGCCACTTAGGCAATAAGAAACCTTTAAGAATGGGACCCACTTTTAGAGAGCTTGTTAAAAATTGTTTTGACGCCCCCTAGGTCTCTCTAAGTCCATTTACCGCCTCCAACAAGATGCCATTGAATGTAACAAGATTACTTTTGGTATCATTTTCCATAAAATCAAAAGAATTCTTGCTAGACTAAAAGGAATTCAGAATTCACCCTCCTTCCATCATAGCCACTTCCTATGGGATCTTGAGACCATCCTCCTAAAAGACTATGAATATCTCCTTAAAGTGGAAGAAGAATTCTAGAGAACCAAATCCAGAATAGACTGGTTTAGCCTGGGAGATGCCAACACTAGCTTCTTCCACACATCCATCATCAATAAACGGAGGAGGAACAAAATCCTTAGCCTCCAAGATGACATAGGTAACAACATCACTAACCAGGCCCATCTTACCTCTCATATTTTCTCCCATTTTGTCAACCTCTTCACGACTGGGCACTCTCGCTCAAACCTCATCCATCACGAGGCCAGAATAAGGCAACTATACAAGCCTCCTCTGAATGAGATTGACTACCCCCTTATATATGTTGAAATCACTCATGCAATTCACTCCTTCAAGGCCATCAATGCCCCTAGCCTTGGGCATTCACCCCGTCATGTGTAAAAAAAAACAAAATGAGTTAGGGTTTCTAGAGCCTCACATGTGCCTATAAGCTTTTTAACATGTTAATCAAAGTGTTTTAAAGTACACAATACTGATTTGGAAGTCAAACGTCAAGGGACGACCAAGACGTTCGAGGACTAGTCACCAAAGGGACCTTATGTGTTTTTTATGTGCTTATGTGTGTGTCATGAGCTTATAAAGTCCTTATATGAGTAATAATTATGTTTATAGTTATTATGGTGAGTTTCATGAATTTTAGAGGTCAAACGTAGAAGAACGTCCGAGACGTTTGAAAGTTTGCCCTTGAGACGTACATGTGTGTGTCTTGAGTGTGCCTAGCATGTTTGGACGTGTTGTGTGTAATTGTTTTGGGTGAAACTGATGTCAAAGGTCCTTGACGTGTTAAAGTATATAATTATGTTGTAAACTTTCAAGTACGACCCCGCAAGAAGCCCTCAAGGAGGACCCAAAGGCTGTCGAAACACTGCCTTGGCAGTGTCAATCGATGAAGCCAAGGAACGGTCCGGCAGTCCACCAACACCCCGTTGATGGTGAGGAGTTCATGCACACTTATCCTGGTGAAGTCTTAAAGCAATTGTCCAGCCTCAAACCCAAACGATGGCCTGCAGTACGGTCCATCGATGGACCTATTGGGCGTAGATGGGTCCGTTAGTGCAGGCTGTATAAAACTGTCGTGCATGCTGTCTAATTAAGGGGTTAACGGGAAATTCATCCCACGTGCTAACCTGACCCTACATGATTTATTTGGTTATTTTTGGGTGTATTTAGGTGATCAAAAAAGTGACAACCCCATTTCCGATTTAACTTACACAAATTAGATATCCCTCCCAAACCAAACTCTCTCTAGAACCTCCATTGAAGGTCAAGATCAAGAACGCTTGAAGCTTGTATTCATATGGTTTCTTCATCAATTTTTAGAGGTTTTATTCTACATTAAGGTATGGTTATCCTTCATCTCTAGTTATCCTTCCATCTAGAGAGTTAATCTCAAAGTTTTCAAAGAAGTTTCATGATCAAATCTCTTCTTCTTCAATCTAGCCATGGGTTCTTTCTTAAAACATTTTCAAAAGCTTAATCATGATAAATTGATGTTAATATAATGATCGTAACGTGTATTCCAATCCAATTGCATGATGAACCCACGTCCCCTTCAACTCTCGTTTTAGCCTATTTATGGGCATTATGATCGTGGCTTTGTATTGTTTGAATTATGATCCAATTGCTAATATCTTCTACCTAGTATGTGTATTGATGGTTAATTGTTGATGAGTGACCCATGAACATGAAGGTTTGAATAAGGCTAGTCTATAATGTAGTATTTTGTGATCTTGATGCTAGCATGCTTATTATGAGATTCAATTATGTTAAAGTGATGATTAGTCACTGCCTATGGAATGTGATTATGTATTATATATAATGGATCCAATGTATATCAAGGCTTGATAGTTTGAATAAGATTAGACTATGTTATTTTATCTTCCATGAATTCCTAATATGTAGCATGCTTACAGTGATCTCGAGTTTAGTGTTAATTTTAGTGGGATTTCATTCAGGTTGTGATTTCTTTAGCTACTGCCCTACGTGTATATTGTTGATGAACTATGATTGATGATTAATGCAAGGGAAAGTGGTGATTTACCTATATTACTCTACTTCCTAATAATTGTTGAATGTATTCACTGTAACCTCGACTTTATAATACATGAATGTAGTATTTCGTTTGTGTAAAGATACATGTATCTACGCCTTATATTGTATTGATTGATCAAAAAGGGTTATTGATCAATGATAATCAAAGGAAGAGGAATCGGTAAAATTGACTATTTCCCTCTACTTTTATATAGAATTGTTAGTTGATGAAGCGTTGTATGGCATTGTATGCATGGTCCACTTATGGTGGCGGTGATTAATTTATTGCCAATATGTATATGTGATGTGAAAATGTCCTTAAAGGCAATTATACAATGAATGTGTGTTGATGATGAATCACCCGATGTGAAGCATATGCCTAGTTTACTGTTCTAACTATGATCTAGGTTGTATGGCTAATGTTATGAGCATGTAAATGGTCATGTTAACCTTATATATATGTGATGCCTATGATGAGGTCCTATAATGCTATATGTGAAGTAAAGTTAATATAGGTGCGTAATGTCTATAACTTACTGTAGAGATGTTGTAAGTCTTGAATAAATGAATCTTGTTCTATGTTATCCATTCTATGATGTTGTGTGATGTATCATTCATTAGGATGACTTGGTAGGTGTACTAGTATGGGCAAGGGTATGGGACCTTGTCTATGCATTGTTGATACGCTCAAACTTACTTCTCAAATAAGAAGTAAAGCGGTCGTGTCAAGTAAATAACCCAACTAGTGAGGTTGGGATCGTTCCCACGAGGGAAATAGTTTAGACTTAACGTTAACCTATTATTACTATTGTTCGGTCAATTACTTCCTTGGAAAGCAAAAACAATAAAAGGGGGGTTTCGATTTCTAAATGAATGAAATTAACTAACGAAATTGAAAGAGACACTTAACAGCTTTGAATGTTGGAGTTTAATCAATTAATCAAAGTAACTAGAGTTTACGTGTTCCCCACAGGTTCATAACTTGATAATTCTAACTATAACAATTCTTTCCTAGTATCTTGCATGCAAAGTGATAAGTTCTGTATTTCTAAATCCTTGGTCCGGAATCTAGAAAATCTCACTCCGCACCTTGGTCCGGCTATGTGTGTTGCTATCCTAACCCTTATCTTTACCTCATATTAAGCATCGTATTCGATATTTGACTAAGTTATTACCTCGTACCAATCAATACTAGCCTATTAGATAGTATACACTAAATCTATGTTGATAATTCTTTTCCTATTATCTACCTCCTTGGTCCGGCAAGTAGCATTAAGGCGAATTCTAACGTTGGTCATCCGTTAAAAAGACTTCTAAGCGAAAGAATTATTAATACATGCAAGACACTATTCTATAATTGTTATTTTAGTTAGGTTTTACCTCATTATTAGCCTATGGTTCCCACAACCCTAATTATGGAGTTTAGTTACCCATAGTCATAATCACAATATTCAAATATATGATATAAGAATTCATGTACTTACTTCAATGAGAAAGAGTAAAATCCGAAAGTTTGCTTATTTAATCAGTAAAAGTCACCAACAATCAATGATAAAAGTCTAAACATAATCAATAATCTCACAAAAGTCTAATGATGATCCAGAGTCTAACTTATAATACCGTGTCTAACCTCAAAAATGAGGTTTTTCGAACTATATATAGAAAATAAAAACCTAATTAAACAAGGACTCTATTTGCTGGAAATTTGTCAAAACGCGGCTGGGTCGACGGACCTCGCGACGGATCGTCGTGGTCACGACGGACCGTCATGGACTCCGTCGTCCCATACTTGATGAAATTTCTTGTGCTTCTCTCTTCATTACCCTCGACAAAAAGTATGACGGATCGTCATAGGCACAACGGTCCGTCGAGGGTCTTCGTTCCAAAACACTTAAACTCTTGGAATATGGGTACTGGGGCTACTTCTCTGATCTTCATGACGAACCTGCCCGTCATGACTACGACGGTCCATCACGCTTTCCGTAACCCCACACTTGGTAATACTTCCCCATCTTCCTTCAGCAGCTGCACTACGCTGCCACCTCCGGACCGTCACAGGCATGACGGACCGTCACAAGCTCCGTAGGTGGTCTCTTCTGCATTTCTTCGCTCAAAAACCTCCGCATACATCTTTGAACAGATTCCTGCAAATAAGGAGAAACTTATATGAAAATTAGCACAAAAAGGCTTTTGGACACACTAAACTTAAGAAAAAAATATTAATAATACCGTGAAACCACGGTATATCAACACCCTCAACTTAAATTCGTTGTTTGTCCTCAAGCGACACACTATGACTCAATACAAAATCGTTGTACAATAGTATCCATGTTTTATCCTTTGCAATCATTTGGCTATCAATCCCGATTAATCTCATCATATCTATGCATGCTATCACTATTAGGCTTGAATTATGTGGGATTAGAACATGACACAGACTCACTATGCACTTCCTCTTCAATTTCTCACCGAGGTGCTAATATTTTCGGTAATGCAACTAGTGTCCTCACTTCAAACAAAATCCTCATTTTTCACACAATGATTTCAGTTTGAGTATAAGGATTACTTTTCAACACTCACTCTCAGAACAAATTCACACTCATTCATACCTATTGCCATAAGCTTGCTCTTATTTTCACTGCTTTAAGTTCGCTATACAACCCTTAGGATCACGATAGGACTTTCTTAGCTTGTAACATAGGCTCAGGGTTAGGTAGGGTATATTTTGGTATACTTTAGTGACTTTTTGCCCTCCTTGACATATCGTCTAAACATACCATTTTATATCATTTTATTTTCCAGTTTCTCATATTCTTTCACCTTTCTATTTTCTCTTCTTTCTTCATTTGTGTAAGTGACTATCTTCTTTTCTTGCTTGTATTTCTTGTATATTTTTCTTTTTCTTTACCTTTCTTTCAACTAATTTTGATTCACTTTACTTTTGTTCTTTCTCTCTCTTTTGTTCTTTCAACCCCACTTTCAAGAGTATTCCTCATAATAGCCACCCTCAACTCATGGCTTTGTCATGAGTCAAAGTACACAATACCCAAAGTTGGGTCAGGGACATAACGAAGGTTGTTTACTGCATTAGCCACCCTCAACTTATGCTTTTGGCATAAGCTTAGGTGCACCTGTCCAAGGAGGGACCAGGGCCAACACATTGTTCCCAGAAAAGATCAGTTGGGGGTGAAAAAGAAAGGTCTAATTTAAGCTCAAATCATTCGGATCAAAGAAGGATAAATTTCATTTGGTTTTCTTTTATTTAGGCTAAAAATGGGCTATATTGAATAAGGGCCTATGATCCTGTACTAATTGTCTATTACAACTTACTTTTAGCAGGACTAACCAGGCAAGTTATAGCTCAGTACAAATAGTGGACTATTCAAATCTTCCTCACACTCACTTGACATCTCATCACTCTACCAGATTTTCAGACACCTAGTTTGAATTTTAGACTTAGGGTCATGCAGTGGTGTACCTCTATGTCATGCTTAGAGCCACACATTTATCAATTACTATGGCTAGTCATGCATGATTTTCCAGTTTATCAGGATATCATTTTAGCCATCATGCTCCAGAATTAAACTATGTACAAAAGATATAGACATGCCGGTTCAACAGAAAAAGTGATCCCCAATCTCTTCACCAGGCATCGCCTGGAGTGGACAGCACGTCCGTTGGGACGTTACAGTGAAGAAATGGTTTGAGAGTTCTACGCATCCTACGTAGCGACTCTCTGATCACAGATTAATAGGCGGGTTGCCCCTGCTAAACAGGCCCCACTGGAGCAGGTCCGAGTAAGGGGCGTTCAGGTCGGCATTTCCCTGCCTGCCATCCGTCTGTTTCTATACGGCAAAGGAGTTGATGCTACTCGGACCCCTGTCACTGCCGAGTTTGACTACCGATGGTAGCTTGTTAAAGATGGCCAGTTCCTGCGCGAGCCATCGCTGAGAGAGACCACCAAGAGGTGGACAGCCCTGCACCTTTCAGTTGATGGAGAGGGTGCCGACTGGGTGAACGAGCCAAAGGGGGCCATCAAGAAGGCCAACGTAACTTTCACGGCGAAGTTCTTGTGGCTGATTGTCCGCCATTGCCTTTCCCCGACAGCCGCTGATAATATCGTTACATGGGATCGAGCAGTATTGATGGCGGCGATAATAGCCGGGTTCGAGGTGGATTTCACGTGGCTTCTACAGGCAGTCATGCACGAGAGGACTTTCAAGGTCACAACTACTTATCCTTTCCCGTGTATGATCTTTTCTCTCTGCAGGTCCGCAGGTGTGCCTATATGGCACGTTGATCAGCTCAAGACTCTTATGGGCACTGTTGATGTCGGCCTCATCAGAAATGAGGCCAATGAGTTGGATCCACGCAGAGGGACCCATCCAGAGCTGCCCCCACTTGCTGATACGGTAGCCCAGGCCTGCACGGCTATGCAGGCGGTGTCCATTGACACTACCCCAATCAAGTCTATCCCGGGTAGTAGCAGTGCCCCGAGCGCCTCTCGCACAGCCCCTCTACCTGCGCTGGTCCTGCTTGCTAGGGTTCAAAAATTAGAGGCGCAAATGGCTACACTTCTGCATCATATCCAGCCGTGGATGCAGAGGTCTATTACCGAGGCAAAAAAGCGTCTGGAGCGGAAAATGGTCCAGTATACAGAGCGGAAGATCGTTGAGGTTCACCAGCGCTTGGATGCCTTTGAGTTGCGGGTGCTAGCCCGGCCAGCCCCTCCGGTGGATGTGTCGACTCTTCAGGCTGCGGTCGACAGTCTTCGCGCAGATATCGACACGATCTTAGAGGCTAGGGTGCCGGAGTCTGAGGCCCCTTCTGTCGAGCCTGCTGAAGACACAGTGTTGGCGGCCCTATTCGCCACCTCAGAGATTCCACCACCTCCCCCTCGAGAGCATGCCAAGAGGCGTAGGGGTCGAGCAGAGGACGAGGCGCGAGCACGGAAGAAGGAGCGCCGTGAGATGGAGGCTGCAAGGAGAGCCTCACTTGCTGAGGAGGCGGCGCACCAGATGAGAGCAGGAGAGTTAGCGGCTGGGGCGTCTAGCTCCCGAACTGTGGAGATAGCGGGAGGCACTGCTGATAGTGCGGTTGTTGCTGAGGACACCACTGAGGGTGTCCAGATTGCAGAGGACGTGGGGTCTGGGGAACCGGACCCACCAGCTTGCTGATCGACGGCGCTTTGCGCCACAGGTTTGCTTCACCTACCACTCTAGTATTTAAATTTTTTATGCATTGGGGACAATTGCATGTTTTTTTTGTTGGGGGTGGGGTAAATGGAAAATGAGTGCTAGGGTGAAGTCTGAGTAGCCCAATTCACTATCCTCTTTTGGGGTTTTCTTGCCTGTGTTCTTTTTCCCCAAAAGACTGATTACTTTTTCTGTTGAACCGGCATGTCTATATCTTTTGTACATAGTTTAATTCAGGAGCATAATGGCTTAAATGATATCCTGATAAACTGGAAAATCATGCATGACTAGGCATAGTAATTGATAAATGTGTGGCTCTAAGCATGACATAGAGGTACACCACTGCATGACCCTAAGTCTAAAATTCGAACTAGGTGTCTGATAATCTGGTAGAGTGATGAGATGTCAAGTGATTGTGAGGAAGATTTGAATAGTCCACTATTTGTACTGAGCTAGAACTTGCCTGGTTAGTTCTGCTAAAAGTAAGCTGTAATAGACAATTAGGAAAGGATCATTGGCCCTTATTCAATATAGCCCATTTTTAGCCTAAATAAAAGAAAACCAAATGAAATTTATCCTTCTTTGATCCAAATGATTTGAGCTTAAATTAGACCTTTCTTTTTCACCCCAACTGATCTTTTCTAGGAACAATGTGTTGGCCCTGGTCCCTCATTGGACATGTGCACCTCAGCTTATGCTGTTGAGGGTGGCAAATGCAGAAAACAACCTCGTGTTCCCTAGTTTGAAAATAACAGAAAGACGTACCTGGCACGACGGATGCATACGACGGTCCGTCGCAGGTGCAACGGTCCGTCGCTGTATCCGTCAGTGACTGCTGCAGAGTAATTTTCTGCAGAATTTCCTGGTGATGTGCCTGCAAATTTAAAAACCCATTAGTAAAAGAAAATGCTACCATTACTAAAAAAGACTATAAGTATTGGGTTGCCTCCCAACAAGCGCCTGATTTAATGTCGCGGCACGACTTGGGACAGTTGATTACTCAGACTTCATCAAGATGGTATGCCTCTATCACTTCATTCCCCGATGTTTTATGCCCAAAATAGAGTTTTACTCATTCTCTATTCATCTTGAACCGCACTCCCTCCTTGGATTTTAACTCAACTGCTCCATGAGGAAATACTTGGGTAATCAAGTAAGGGCCAGTCCATTTGGACTTGAGCTTGCCCGGAAGACAAGGCGACCCAGAATTGTCTAAAAGCACTAAATCCCCGACCATAAACTCTTGTTTTGCAATTTTTTGTTCGTTTTCCTTCTTCATCTTTTCTTTGTGGGATATGGCAGATACAGATTGAGCTCGCCACTCTGCCTCATGGTCCTACAAATGTTGAAGGTCGCTTCTTCATTGTTCAACAGAAATTTCATCTATCCCTTTTCCATATCAACTAAGGCTCTACCTGTAGCAAGGAATGGCCTCCCAAAAATAATAGGTACTTCACAATCGACTTCACAATCAAGAATAACAAAATCAGCCGGAAAGATGAATGACTCCACTTTTACTAGCACATCATGGAGTATCCCTATAGGCCTTTTCACTGTCCGATCATCCATCAGTAGCCGCATCGCAGTGGGTTTTGGATCCCCCAAACCCAACTTCTTGTAGATCGAGAGGGGCATGAGATTTATGCTTGCCCCCAGATCACATAATGCTTTCACAAAATGTAATGACCCAACTGAACAAGGAATATTGAACGCACCCGGATCTTCTTTCTTTTGTACGAGGGATCTTGTAGCAATAGCACTACAATGCTGCAATCTATCATCATCCTCAAAAGTGACCGATCTTTTCTTTGTGACCAGATCTTTCATAAACTTGGCATAACCAGGCATTTGTTCTAGAGCTTCTACCAAAGGGAAATTGATAGAGAACTGCTTCAGCATTGTTATAAAACGCCAATATTTACCATCCTCGGTCTTTTTCACTAATCTCTGAGGGAAGGGTGGTGGTGGTCTAGGCATGGGAATTACCTTCATAGGGACTTCTGCATCTTTTCCATTGCTCTCTTCTTCCTCAACACTACCCTTTACCACCTTATCATCATCTTTTCTCACATTTTCCTCATTAGACGGCATAGATGGGTCAATGGTTTGCTTCCCACCCCGAGAAGTGATTGTCATACAGTGCGCATCATTTTTTGGATTTTGGATAGTGTTGCTAGGAAGAGTGCCCGGTTGCTGTGTGTTCACTGTCGCAAATAATTGGGCCATTTGTAATTTTATCTGTTTAATCGATATTGCATGTGTAACAACTTTTTGCCCAATACTAGCTAAATCACCTCTCAATTCTTTAATGTGCTCATCACTAGCATCGAACCTCCTCATCATTTTGTGCAACATATCCTCAACTCGCGCCATACTATCTCCTCCATCCCTAGGAGTAACTTCACGATTTTGAGGAGGGACATAGGGCGGCCCATTCCTATCATTTCTGTTACCGTAGTTACCCCTGTTGAAGTTGTTGTCACAGTTCTAGTTTCCATCTCGGACATAATGACCCTCACTATTGTAGTTACCATAGATCCGACCTTGGTTCCCTTGACCTTGGCGCAAATTATCCTGATTTGAGCCTTGGGCGCTCGGTCGGAAACCCCCCGTTTGCTCATTTACTGCATAGGAGTCCTCCACATAATAACATTCATCATTAGGAGGTGGTGGTTTAGGCAAGTAGTTAACTGCATTTATCTTTTCTGCACCCCAGTGATATGTTTTAGAACCAACCCAAGCTCAGTTCTTATCTAAGCCATTTCTTCACGAATTTCATCCGTGGCTGGGTTGTGAGTGGACTGTACTGCGAAGGTATTTCTCCCGGTATCTGACTTCCTAGTACTCCAAGCTTTATTATTTCGGGAGATTTTCTCTAATTTTTTAGCAATCTCAGCATAAGGACACTCACATAAGATCCACATGCTATAGTTTCCAACACCGCTTTATTATTATCATCCTGTCCCCGATAGAAATATTCCTTCAGTGACTCATCATCTATATGGTGATTTGGGACGCTTCTCAAGAACGAGGTGAATCTATCCCAAGAACTACTAACTGACTCTCCAGGTAGTACCACAAAGTTGTTCACTCTGTCTTTGTGGTTTAGTTTCTTGGAGACCGGATAGTAGCGTGCTAAGAAAACATCCCTTAGTTGGTTCCAAGTGAAAATTGAGTTGTAAGGGAGCTCAGTGAATCATATAGCAGCCTCTCCCGTCAGTGAGACAGGAAACACTCTGAGCCCTATTACATCTAAGTCCAAGTCAGGCCTCCCTACACAGCTTTTACACACTGCCCTTACCTTAGCTATATGGGCATGTGGATCCTCAGAAGGTAGCCCTGAAAACAAACTCTGGCAGTGAACATTTGCATCAGGCTACTAGTTACCACAAAAGTATGACCTGTGGGTAGAGGAGGCAAAACAAGTGGCCCAACGGATTCTGCTATGTTATCATAGCCTCTGTAGTATGCTTGGGGCCGTGGAGCGGGATTTTGTCCCCTCTGTTGGTGTTCACCCGGAGCATCGGGTAACAACTGACCATGAACATCAACCGGAGCTGGGATGTTCTGGTTTGGATCGTTATCATTGATTCCCAAGTTTCTATTCATATTGCGTAGTGTACGCTCTAATTCGTGATCGTAGGGAAACAAGGGTTCTCTTCCTCTCTGTGTATTTGGCATACAAGGAAGATGGTTCTACGGGAATAAAAAACAATAAAACAAAGTAAAATCAAGAAAATATCAACTAAACTATAGTAATAAGTTTATGTTAATCTAAAAGCTACTTTCTCCGGCAGCGGCGCCAAAATTTGATACGCTCAAACTTACTTCTCAAATAAGAAGTAAAGCGGTCGTGTCAAGTAAATAACCCAACTAGTGAGGTTGGGATCGTTCCCACGAGGAAAATAGTTTAGACTTAACTTTAACCTATTATTACTATTGTTCGGTCAATTACTTCCTTGGAAAGCAAAAATAATAAAAGGGGGGTTCCGATTTCTAAATGAATGAAAATAACTAACGAAATTGAAAGAGACACTTAACAGCTTTGAATGTTGGAGTTTAATTAATTAATCAAAGTAATTAGGGTTTACGTGTTCCCCACAGGTTCATAACTTGATAATTCTAACTATAACAATTCTTTCCTAGTATCTTGCATGCAAAGTGATAAGTTCTGTATTTCTAAATCCTTGGTCCGGCATCTAGAAAATCTCACTCCGCAACTTGGTTTGGCTACGTGTATTGCTATCCTAACCCTTATCTTTACCTCATATTAAGCATCGTATTCGATATTTGACTAAGTTATTAACTCGTACCAATCAATACTAGCCTATTAGATAGTATACACTAAATCTATGTTGATAATTCTTTTCCTTTAATCTACCTCCTTGGTCCGACAAGTAGCATTAAGGCGAGTTCTAACGTTGGCCATCCGTTAAAAAGACTTCTAAGCGAAAGAATTATTAATACATGCAAGACACTATTCTAGAATTGATATTTTAGTTAGGTTTTACCTCATTATTAGCCTATGGTTCCCACAACCCTAGTTATGGAGTTTAGTTACCCGTAGTCATAATCACAATATTCAAATATATGATATAAGAATTCATGTACTTACTTCAATGAGAAAGAGTAAAATCCAAAAGTTTGCTTGATTAATCAGTAAAAGTCACCAACAATCAATGATAAAAGTCTCAAGATAATCAATAATCTCACAAAAAGTCTAATGATGATCCAGAGTCTAAGTAATAATACCGCGTCTAACCTCAAAAATGAGGTTTTTCGAACTATTTATAGAATAAAAACCTAATTAAACAAGGACTCTATTTGGTGGAAATCTGTCAAAATGCGGCTGGTCGACGGACCTCGTGACGGATTGTCGTGGTCACGACGGACCGTCATGGACTCCGTCGTCCCATACTTGATGAAATTTCTTGTGCTTCTCTCTTCATTACCCTCGACGGCAAGTATGACGGACCGTCATAGGCACAACGGCTCGTCGAGGGTCTTCGTTCCAAAACACTTAAACTCTTGGAATATGGGTACTAGGGCTACTTATCTGATCTTCATGACGAACCTGCATGACGGACTGTCATGACTACGACGGTCCGTCACGCTTTTCGTAACCCCACACTTGGTCAGACTTCCCCATCTTCCTTTAGCAGCTGCACTACGCTGCCACCTACGGACCGTCACAGGCATGACGGATCGTTCACAAGCTACGTAGGTGGTCTCTTCTGCATTTCTTCGCTCAAAAACCTCCGCATACATCTTTGAATAGTTTTCCTGCAAATAAGGAGAAACTTATATGAAAATTAGCACAAAAAGGCTTTTGGACACACTAAACTTAAGGAAAAAATATTAATAATACCGTGAAACCACGGTATATCAACTGCACATGTGTACCTTGATAGAATAGTTCTGAGGTTGGTCTTCTAAGTACATGCATAGGATTGTATGAACATGTATGAATATGACTTATATTCTATGATGTTAACTATATGAAATGATGAAGTGTGAATGTGCATAGTGTCTTGGTTTGTTTATATGAAAGAATTGCTCATATAGTTATACTTATAAACTTATGCATTGATATATGAACATGTGTGACATTTATGTGTTATGTGAGAGGTTTGTTCACATACAAGTATACACATAAATGTATGATAATCTAGTCAATGGAGGGGCCTTGAAAGGTTTTCTCAAGTGTACCCTAAACTAGATAGGTGCTTACATATTATATGTCCATGTGAAAGGGTTTCTCACATGATATAGGTTGATGAATTCTCATCTATGACCTATGAGCTAAGCATATGAGGAGATGACTCTCCTAAAGCCTACATTTTATAATTAATGTTAATAAAAGACTTTTTAATAAAGGGAACTTATCTTAGCACTGAGTGAACTTGACAATGAGAGGTGTTGGCTTCCCTTGGAGGAGGATTCACCATTGGGTTCTAATAAGGTGTTGAATTCCCTTGGAGGAACATTCACATATGGTTCCACATGAGGTGTTGACTTTCCTTGAGGAAGATTCACCCATGGTTTCTCATGATATGAGGCTCCAACGGTAATGAGCATGTAGAGGGTTATGTATATCTCTTAGTTCCATAAACTATGCTTGCCACATAGGATCTAGCAAGTGAATTCACTTAGTATGCTAGCATGTGTTAATGTTCTACCTTGGCTAGGTAAGAACACCTTCCCTTGATGTAAGGCTCTATAACACCAAATCCAGTTTAGCACCCATGGTCTTAGTGTTGGTTAAGGCTATAGTTTCCCTAAAGTAAAATGGACAATGGAAGTAAAGTAAGGACCCTAACTAGGATAACCTAAGGGTAGTTGCTTAGTGTAGGTGGGGGTATGGGACTTCACCTATGCATTGCACAAGTGGCTCTTGAGGGAAGTCCTAGGAAGGTGTTCTAATGCATGTGTCTATGTATATGTTCCTTATGCATGACTTTGTAGTAATTGTCTACTTGTTGTGATGAAGTGCATGGTATAAGTCCTAATGGATCTATGTGATGTGATATTTTTATATGCACTATATTGGTCTTAATGACTATATGATGAAGGTCTTGCTTAACATGAATGAAGTTGTCTTCACTTACTATGTGATGTATGAATTGGATGTTAAGGCTTGTGGTCTCATGATAGGTTTACTAAGTATGTGTGAGGTTATGGGGCTTCACATGTACATTGCACTAGTAGACTTAGATTGGGATTATGAATAAGGTTTTATAAGGTTCTATGAAGTTAAATTAGTATATGTGCAAAGTAAATAGAGTTCACTGTAATGTCTTTATGGTCTTGGCTTGAAGGTGTCTTATGTTGTGCTATATTTCTATGATGATATGTGTTAGCTTATGTAGGTTGTATGTATGACTTCTTTGTGGTTTTAAGGTGATGCATTGCACCAACTATCACTAGAGGGTTACTTGGGGGAATAAGAAGGTAAGAAGAAAATGATTCACTATAAAATGAGATAGTTCACTATAAAGAAGAAAATAACTTACTATAATGTTGTTCTAAAATGCGTTAAATGCAATGTGTGATTCTATATGATTGATGACCATTGAATATGCTTATATGAACTATGTAAATGATATAATGCTTATTGTACAGAGGTTTTATGAAGATTTTATCAAAAGTGGCATGAAGTATTATTTCAAGTAAAATGTCCCTTTTTGTCACATTTGGAAAAAAACCCCTAGACGTAACCGGCGTCGTCCTCCTCTTTGAGGACTAAGACTAGCCTATTAGCTTACATCATTACATTCACATGTCAAATTTAGCGAAAATTTATAACTTTTCATTACTTCTACTTGGAGGTTTACATACACCTCTACATACATATAATAAATATATATCGAGTATAAATAGATCCTTCATATAGAAAGATTGCTTAGTCTTCCATTTTTATTGCACATAATATATATATAGAACATAACATAGTCTCAAAATAGTCGGCTCATCTCATAACCATCTAATACGAGTACATCAAATTGGGTCTAGCCCATACATCAACGAAACAAGACCACATATAGGTCATATAACTATTTATATCTAAATGAAAAAGGAAAGAACATAAGAGTCTTGAACACTAAGAAATATCATAGGATTGATAGTGGCATCGCCCTCGAAAAGTGAGGACCTACCTTACTTGGGTGATTGAGAAATCCAAGTCTTCTTCAAGTTGTTTCTATAAACCCTTCAACGACCGCAATCTAAGATGTTGGGGAAAAGGAAGATAAGTGGTTATTACATCACTTGTACTAAGTATGAGAGCATATGCACACCTATCATTAAAACATTCTAAAAGGGGAATTTCATTCAGTATGCAATTTACTTTGAGAACCTTTATGCATATTCAACAAGACCATACCATATCAATAAGACATATTCATGAAATCATAGGCATGTACATTACAAAATCAACAACATCAAAACTAGTCAAGTCAACATGCATATCATGTAATTGAATAAGTATAATTATCCTTGAACCTCCTATCAAGTCAACAAGAGTTTATTATAACATAATCAAAGCAAATAATTATCCTTGAACCTCCTATCAAGTCAACAAGTGCAATGACCAAGCAAAGCCCCATAACCTTACTCATTAAATTAACTCAACAAGAATCATGACCAACCTCATACTTATCATAGAATAACATTTAAGAGTACATATATTAATACTTTAACAACGTAGACCAACAAATATTCATAAGTAAGACCAATCAACATATAATATCAACAATGTGTAAGTCCATCATATACATATAATGTACCATTATAAGCATATTCATACATAATAACATCCTCCTTAGACTTCCTTTAAGGCTAATAAGTGCAATGTTTAGGTAGAGACCCATACCCCTACCTATACTAAGCTAAACCCCTTAAGTTATCCTAGTTAGAGTTCATTCCTTTAATTCATTTTACTTTTTTTGGAACATCTTTCCATAACCTACATAGACCACATGAGATAATGCGGAATCTTGTGTCATGAAACCTTACACCGAAAGAAGGCGGACTACTTGCCAAGGTAGTACCAAAACATGAACATAGCAACTACGTGGATCCACTAGCTAGTATTCTTATGGGGGAAACATAGTTCAAGAACTAGGAGATATAGTTGTGACCCTCTTTATGATACCTGCATTATAGTCTCCAATTTCAACAGTACATTAGTGATCCTACCTTCCTTATGTGGGAAGGGACACTCCTGACTCTAGTTCACTTGGTGCTAAGCTAGAGTCAGTTTTGAAATTTCTTTAATCTTTATTGTTCATCATAGCTTATTGTAGGTCATAGGATCTAACCCTTGTATAAACATCATCATCATAGCTCAATAATAATTGCATGAGTATATTCCTTTCCTCACAATTCATATAAGTGAAGTTAGCATATTTTCATATCACTTCATAATCAGGCACATTGGTAACTCATTCACCATCCTTATAATATTTACATCTGAGACAACACCTCACAAACCATAGTCAAGACATTTAAATTCAACATCATACAACCCTATCAATCCAAATACAAGGCATACTCCAATACAACATCACGACTTAATCACAATTAACCACAATTTGAAGTAAAGGATAGGGATCACAAGACTTACCAAGTCTTCTTCATAATTCATCATCAAGGTCTTACCATCAACACTTAATTCAAACCAATTAGGGTATAACATCATCATACTTCAATGACCAACATGATAACAAGGCTAAAAGAATCACTACATCATAGTTCAATTCTAGTTCATAGCTTAAGGCAAGAGATATAGATCAAAGTCATAATCTAATTCAATTACTCAAGAACTAGAATAATAGGACTATAATTCACCCTAATCTATTCATTATTGCTACAATAATATCATCTAGACTTTCCTTAACCCCCAAGTTACGAACTAACCACTTAATTAAATAATTGGAACTAACTAAAAACGTGCAAAAAAGTCAGGCCCTCACGGACGAGACCTGGACCGACAGTCCGTCTGTGAGTCGACGATTCCTGCCCCCTTTCGTGCTGCACTTCGTCGATGAGTTCATAGAGTGGTCCAAATTTACCGTTAACCAAAATGGCTAAGTGTTGGTCTAAGGATTGCATTGACACCCCGTCGATCCAAACATGCTCCGTCGACTCCCCTCGTGGGTACACACTGCCCATGCAGTGCTTTTGACCCCAAAATGAAAGGGTTCTCCTCAAGGGCGCTTGGTTGGTACTTGGGGAGTTGTACCCAGAATTTTTGATTATGAATCAACTTAAACACATGTTATACACCCTTACACAAATTTTCATCATTTTTCGACTTCTAAAAACTAGTCAAATAGGCTAAGGCACGCTAGCACCTCCTTGAACTAGTTTTCGAACGTCATGGACATTCTTGGACTTTTTGATTTCTAGACTTCCTAAATGACTTATATTCATTAAAATAGACCTTAAAAAAGAGTCTAATCCTTTTAAAACTTATGTTAGTCTCTAGAACATGTCTTGGATTTTCGAAGTGTTACATTATCCCCCCAGGAACATTCGTCCCCGAATGACACTAAAAATCTTTTGAAGGAAGGAATAAACTCAAGACTAAAAGACCAACTAATTGCCCAACCAACAACAATACATTAAAAACATCAATCATATTATTTACACAAGGCAATTCAAAACTTCAATTATCACACATAAGGTTCTGCATTACATTATGAGAAATATACTTCTCATAACAACAAAAGCTCAACATAGCATTTATGAGTCAATTATGGCATATCTTAACTTATCAACATGCTACATATCATTTCATTTAGACTCACCATATCAAAATGCACAATATAACTCAAACAATCAAAATTACAAATTATTTGCATAATTCACTGTAAGTCACTGTAACATCATCAAAAATGCACCTTTTGCAAAACTTCACTAAAAGTTAAAGCAACTTTAATTTTAGTCATTATTTTTATTATTAATAGAAATAACTAACCTTAATTATCAAATAGATGAGGGTAACGATATTTCATGTTGGACTCGGCTCCCATGTTGCACCCTCAACTAGATGATTCTTTCATAACACCTGTAAGGAAGCCACCTCCTTATTCCTTAACTTCGTTACTTGACTATCATGGATTTGAATCAGAACCTCCTCACAAGAGAGGTTATTTCACACCAAGACCCTCAATAGGAAGAATAGACTCGGGATCACCAATACATTTTTTAAGCATAGAAATATGGAAAACTGGATGAACCGAAGCCAATTCACTAGGAAACCTTAGTTCATAAGAAACCTTGCCAATCCTTTGCAAGATTTTGTATGGGACCCACATAAAGAGGACTCAACTTCCCTTTTTTGTCAAATCTAACCACCCCTTTCATGGGAGAAATTTTCAAATACACTTTATCACCTTCTTCAAACTCTAAGTCCATTCTCCTATGATCAGCATAAGACTTTTGCCGACTATAGGTCGTTTGCAACCGGTTCCTTATGATATGAACCTTCTCTAAAGTCTTATAAATCAAATCAGGACCCAAAAGTGAAGACTCACCCACTTCAAACCATCCAATTGGGGATCTACATCTCGTACATACAAGGCTTCATAAGGATCCATAGATATAGATGAATGGTAGCTATTATTGTAAGCAAAATCCACCAAAGGCAAATGCTTATCCCAATTTCCCTTGAAATCAATAATACAAGATCTAAGCATATCCTCAAGGGTATGAATAGTACGCCACGCTTTACCATCCGTTTGGGGATGAAAAACGGTGCTTAGCTTCACCTTTGTACCCAACCCTTCTTGGAATGACCTCCAAAACCTAGATGTGAATTGTGCACCCCAATTCGATATGATGGATAACAGAATATCATGGTGACACACAATCTCACCTATAAGGTTCCTTGTATAATATTCCGCCAAATAAGTACACTTAACGGGAATGAAATGAGCAGACTTGGTCAACCTATCCACAATCACCCATATAGAGTCATATTGTTTTTGTGTCCGAGGCAAACCTACCACAAAATCCATATTGATGTCTTCCCACTTCCAAGTAGGAACTTGGATTTCTTGTAGTAAACCACCTAGATTTTGATGTTCGGCTTTCACTTGTTGGCATTTGGACACTTAGCAGCATACTCTTTTTCAAACCATCCCACTAAAACACTTTCCTAAGGTCATGGTACATCTTTGTCAAACCCGGATGAATGGAGAAACGGGACCCATGAACTTCCTCAAGAACTTGGTTCCTCAAACCATCTACATTGGGAACACACAACCTTCCTTGATACCTCAAGATACCATCCCTTCTAAGGATAATGACTCATTAAGCTTGCCAAAAACTGATTCCTTCAACTCCATCAGTGATTGATTAAGGTTTTGTTTGGACTTCACCTCAACTACCAAAGATAACTCGGAGTTATGATGGACCATAAAACCACCATTCGGAGAATCTTCCAACCTCACATCCAATCTAGCCAACCTATGAACATCTTTCACTAGGTCTTTCTTGGTTTCATCTACATGAGACACACTTCCATGGATAAACGACTTAGAGCATCCGCAACCACATTGGCCTTGCCGGGGGTGATAGAGAACACTAATATTGTAATCTTTCAACAATTACAACCACCTTTTTTGTCGGAGATTCAACTTTTTTTGAGTAAAAACATATTGGACACTCTTGTGGTCGGTATACACATCAACATGGACACCATGTAAGTAATGCCTCCATATTTTCAAGGATAATTCTACGGCCGCTAACTCAAGATCATGAGTTGAATAGTTTCTCTCATGCACCTTAAGTTATCAAGAAACATAGGCTACCATATTCCCATGTTGCATAAGCAGACAACCTAAACCCTTGGGATGCATCCCAATATACAACAAAACCCTTTGTACCCTCTGATAAAGTTAACATCGTAGTGGAAGTAAGCCTATCTTTCAAATTTTTGAAACTTCTCTCACATGCCTCCAGCCACTCAAATTTCTTACTCTTTTGGGTCAAAGTAGTCAAGGGAGATGTGATGGACGGAAGAATATCCACAAACCTGTGATAATAACCTGTTAACCCCAAGAAACTCCTAATGTCGGTTGGAGTCAATGATCTAAGACAATTCTTGATCGCCTCGGTTTTCCTTGGGTCAACCTTAACTCCCTCACTAAAGATGATATGACCAAGAAAAACCACCGACCTTAACCAAAACTCACATTTGCTATACTTGACAAATAATTGGTTCTCCTTAAGCACTTGTAACACCACCCTTAAATGGTTCATGTGGTGACCCTCATTTTTCGAATATACCAAGATGTCGTCAATAAAGACAATGACAAATGAATCTAAGTAACTTTGAAACACCCTATTAATTAGATCTATAAACGCCGAAGGGGCATTAGTGAGACCAAAGAACATTACTAAGAACTCATAGTAACCATATCTAGTCCAAAATGCCATTTTTGGAATATCCTCACCTCTCACCCTAAGTTGGTGATACCCCGACCTCAAGTCAATCTTAAAAAAGTAGTTGCCCCTTGGAGTTGATCAAACAAGTCGTCAATCCGAGGGAAAGGATACGTGTTCTTAATAGTGAATTTATTGAGTTGGCGGTAATAAATGCACATCCTAAGGGAACCATCCTTCTTCATCATAAATAATACTGGAGCACCCCATGGAGAAATACTAGGTTTTATGAAGCCTTTGTCTAGTAAATCTTTTAATTTGGACGAAGCCATCCAATAAGGAAGAATTTAAATGGGATTTGTATCCGGTAACAAGTCGATACCAGAATCAATTTCCCATTCGGGAGGAATACCGAGAAGGTCATTAGGAAATACCTTCGGAAATTTTCTCACTACGAGGACCGACCCAATGGGAGGAATTTAAGAGTCTAAATCTCGGACTCTTACTATATGGTATAAACACCCTTTAGAGATCATTTTACAAGCTTTTAAACAAGAGATGATGCGACCTTTAGGAATAGAATTTCCCCCCTTCCACTTTAAAACGAGTTCATTTGGAAAGTTAAACTCCACCACCCTTGTTCTACAATCTATAGAGGAAAAGCAAGCATCCAACCAACCCATACCCAAAATGACATCAAAATCAAGCATATCAAGTTCTACTAGCTCAACATAAGAAACTCTATTAGGCAACATTATAGGACAATTTCTGTACACCCTTTTTGCAACAACCGACTCACCCACCGGGATAGAAACTATAAAGGGTTCATGCAATATATCGGGCAAAATGTAAAAAAATTTTTAAATTAGAAGAGTAACAAATGATGAGGTAGCACCGGGATCAAGTAATGCATATACATCAATAGAGAAGACTTTCAACATACCAGTCACCACGTAGGGAGAAGTCTCTTACTCACCCCTAGAGCGGAGAGCATTAAAGCGATTCTTCTTCGGAGCCTCATTTGAACCACTTGCATAAGCTTTACCACTACCCTTGTATTGAACCCTCACATTAGGGCAATCTCTAAATTTGTGCCCACTTTAACCACAACCAAATAAATTGTTCGTTCTCTTAAGACAATCACCATTATGCTTTTTGCGACACTTTCCACAAGTTGACTTCTTGGTTGGTGAAATAGTATCCCTTCCCCTTTTAGGATTACGGTTAGACACCCTATCATCCCTAGCCTTAGGGAACTTGGAATGAACTTGACTTGAAAACCTCTTCTTGAACCCATGGTTGTCTTGAATCTCAAGCCTACCCTTTGAGGAACCACCATCAAAAGATCTTGCCTTCTTGGCATCTTTACTCTTCCTCGTAGACCTTGTGTCTTCCACTTGTTGAGCATGAAACATGAGACGAGAAATGTTCATATTGTAATGTAGCATAGCCAAATGACACTTCTTTTGCAAGTCATCCGACAGTCCCATCACAAAATGGTTCATTTCATCCTTAGGGTCGGAAACCAAAGAAGGAGCATATTTTTACAATTGAGTGAATTTCAAGGATTATTCAAGCACATTCATACATCCTTGACGAAGGTTGATGAACTCCACCACTTTAGCTTCCCTCTTCTCTCTAGGAAAGAACCTATCAAGAAAAGCCTTTTTGAAATGTCTATATTGTTCATCATAGCTTATTGTAGGTCATATGATCTTGACCTTGTATAAACATCATCATCATAGCTCCATAAGAATTGCATGAGTATATTCCTTTCCTCACAATTCATATAAGTGAAGTTAGCATATTTTCATATCACTTCATAATCAGGCACATTGGTAACTCATTCACCATCCTTATAATATTTACATCTTATAAAACACCTCACAAACCATAGTCAAGACATTTTAACTCAACATCATACCACCCTATAAATCCTAATACAAGGCATACTCCAATACAACATCATGACTTAATCACAATTAACCACAATTTGAAGTAAAGGATATGGATCACAAGACTTACCAAGTCTCCTTCATAATTCATCATCAAGGTCTTACCATCAACTCTTAATTCACCCAAATTAGGGTATAAAATAATCAATACTTCAATTACCAACATTATAACAAGGCTAAAATAATCACTGCATCATAATCCAATACTAGTTCATAGTTTAAGGCAAGAGACATAGATCAAAGTCATAATCTAATTAAATTACATAATAACTAT
The DNA here is from genome assembly GCA_027704765.1 of Solanum habrochaites. Taxonomy (NCBI): domain Eukaryota; kingdom Viridiplantae; phylum Streptophyta; class Magnoliopsida; order Solanales; family Solanaceae; genus Solanum; species Solanum habrochaites. The sequence continues at coordinate 19,458,627 of JAKWJA010002491.1, forward strand.
CATGATAGGACTATAATTAACCCTAATGTATTCATTATTGATACAATAACATCATCTAGTAGTGATTTAAACAATAATAAAGTCAATTGAATCAACATTTCACAATTCATATAAAGATCATCATCACCTAGGGTTAAGGGGTAAGGGTCATCTTCTACAAACTAGAACAATCCATGAAGATATATCATAATTAAGTTAGAATAAATGTTAATATATTAATAATATCCAAAAGAAACCATAAAAAATTAATTCATAGCATAATTTTTGAGATTGGAAAAGACCCACTTGAAAACCCAACTTTGGAAATCAATTTGATGGAACCCTTTGAGGAAAGAGGTCTCAAAGGTGAAAGAGATCCCATATATTGCTAATTTATTAATATTTATGGTGAAATTTGACTATTTGAAGCCCTTAAACCCTCCCCTATATTGGTCTTCAATGGAGTTCTTCACTAGAGAGAGAAAGAAGAGAGAATAAGAGAGTTTGGGTTTGTGAGTTATGAGAGCTTAGATTAGTTTAATGGTGTTGGGATATTTATATGGAATTTTAATTAACTTAATTAGACTTACCTTAATCCCCAAATAACTACCTAACCACTTAATTTATTAATTGGAACTAACTAATAATGTACAGAAAAGTTAGGCCCTCATAGACGAGACCTCGACCGACGACCGTCTTTGAGTCGACGACTCCTGCCCCCTTCCATGCTGCACTTCGTCGATGATTTCAGAGAGTGGTACAAATGTACCATTAGCCAAAATGGGTGAGTGTTGGTTTACGGATGGCATTGACGCCCCGTTGATCCACACACGCTCCGTCGACTCCCTTCGTGGGTCCACACTGCCCAGGCAGTGCTTTTGACCCCAAAACGAAAGGGCCTCCTCAAGGGCCCTTGGTTTCTCCTTAGGGAGTAGTAACTGGATGTTTCGAATATGAATCAATGTAATATACACCCTTCCACCTATTTTCATCATTTTCCGACTTTTAAAAGCTAGTCAAATAGGCTAAGGCACACTAGCACCTCCTTGAATTAGTTTCCGAACGTCATGGACGTTCTTGGACGTTTTGGTTGCTAGACTCACTAAATGACTTATATTCATTAAAATAGACCTTAAAAGAGTGTCTAAACCTTTTGACACTTATGTTAGGCTCTAAAATACGTCTTGGATTTTCAAAGTGTTACACTTTTAAATGCATGTTTTTGCATGGTTTCCATACTTAGTTCATTCTTGTACTAACTCCAGTCTTCTCTAATTTTTACACAAAGTGTAGGTTATGTATGCTTAAAAAGATGTCTCTATGATTTAGGATCTTATTGTATGTTTCCCAAGCTCAAGCAAAAGGAATCCTTAAGATTCAAGGATGTCCTATGTCAAGTTATGTTTAAAGTCTTGTAATTATATACTTATGATTATGTTGTAAGGTCCATTTCCTAATGTACTCTTATGATGTTGGGTCTAGGATGTCAAAAACAGACTAGAGTCTAATTATGTACTTATGATATTATATATATGAAGTGAAGTTTCTAGCATATGATTTGCTAAGAAAAGTTTCCAATTTGCCGCTAATTTACCTATGACAATGCAATGATTGAGAACTATGGGCTTGTATAAGACCTCTGAGAGGTCAAGTACGCCATGTTACTTCTAGGTGGTGATCCCCGGTTGTGACAAACGTGGTATCAGAGCATGAGGTTCATGAAAGTGGTTTTAGGTTCCAAAGTCTCATATTTCCACGTCTAGTAGAGTCTCGATTATCAGTGGTGAGGCGCGACACATTTATGAGTGAGAGGCTATAGGATGATAGAGTTTCCTTCTTCATCATTCTCATGTCGTTCCATAGAACTTAACTCTATAAGATGTCTCTCTTATGTTTTCTTATTCGGTGGTCTTTTAAATGTGATTTCTTGGAAGATATGGTTTCTCTATGCTTGAGGGAGAAAAGGTGAGTTGCTTATGTTGGTTTTATGGTTTTATGAGTATGTGTGAAGGTTAACTTTGGTATGCTTTGATAATATAATGTCCTTCTAGCTATATATATATATATATATATATTATATATATATATATATATATAGATATATATATATATATATATATATATAAGACCTATGTGAAATGTCATATTTTGTTGACAATTATGTGTCATGATATAGTTAAAGCATGTTAGAAATTATTATGGTTAAAATGATTTGAATGATATGCTTCTATATGGTTTTGCATGATGGTACTCTAATGTTATGATTTGAGTTTGAAATGCTTAGTGACTAGCTATGGAAGCATGTTGCCTAAGTATATGTATAATGGTTCAAATGTTGTTTTTGTTTATATGTGTGAACCTTCATGATTGTTTTGTATGGATTGGAGTCCTTTGTATAAAATCTATCCTAGGTGTGAGGGTAGTATGTTTATCTTGGTAGGGTGATGATGTGAGTTTGATTTACCTAGAAGTTACCTTACTGTAAATATTGAAAGAAAAGAAAAAGGCCTTGTGGATAAGTCTACTCTATTATTTCCCCTAATGTTGTATGACCTTGGCGTCTATTATATTACATAAAAACCTTATATGGTTGAATAGTATGACCTAACTTAATAATCAGGGGATAATTTGCCTAAGATGATAAGGTTTAAAATGCCTATGGTGTTCCTATGTTGACTTACTGTAATTCCTTCTAAAGTGGTAATCACTTTTAAGCGATGAAAATGAAAATTGATAAATTTAGATCCTCTTGAGGTTGGATTAAGTTGCTCTTAATTGGGTTTACCCTAAGTGGGGGATGGTGATGTGAGTAGTAAGGCTGTAGATATTTCTACCTTGTCCTTCTATTCTTACTTGAGCTTGAAAATAAAGAGTTTCTAGAAGCTTGTTCATGATAGGAGTCTTGTCTAAAGTATGAATTGCATGACTTCTACATGTTTGGTATGTCTTGATTGACACTATATTAAGAGTATTTTAAAGATTCTAAAGTACTTAAAAGGAAATTTTGATTAAATTCATGGTTTTCTCATGTTGATTGTGCATCTTGAAAGACTAGTTGTGCATTTGACTTCATGAGATAATGTAAGAAGCATGTTTGAAGTTACTTATAATGTGTGGTGTTTAAGCCATTAATAAAAAATTTGTGTCTCGTAAAATATGAAAATGATGAGTCTCTTGAAAACTATGTGTTTGGAAAGCATGATTATAGGCTCACTTTTGAAAAGTGAAGACATGTTTAGCTATTGTCCTTGTGTGTGCCTATAAATTTTAAGACTTTCCCTAAATGATGCATGTTTATGAAGGCTAGTGATAAGCTAGAAATTGAAACTTTGTGAAATGGCTTCCTATTGTTGTGATGTGTGTGGTATAATTTACCATTTTGGCTTCACTAGGAAGGAAGTTTGAGCATGCCATGATTAAAAGTTGTGAAATTCTCATGTTATAGTAAAGTTGACCTTTGTGCATTTGCTTGGGTATGAACTCATGAGACATGTAAGTGTGTTGAGGAGAAGGACATTCCTCCATGGACACAACTAAACATGGTATGGTTGAGTATGACCCTCATGGCACTAGGTCCAACTAATAAAGATCCTTGTTAATTCAACTGACTCAAGTCTATGTGCATTGAAGTATGAGGGCCTACTTGTTCTTGAGTGTTGTTGAAATTGCCTAAGTGTGACTTAAATATGGTTGCATGATAAAATCTTAATAAAATGAAATGTAATAAGGATGTTCCTCTTATGAACATGATAAGATCGTATGTGTTTGATGCATTAAAGAGTGGGTGAATAAAGGTTTTGCTTGCTTATGTTACATTGAGTGATAAATGGTTTGAAGTTGTGTTCCTTGTAATTTTGGAGCACCAAATTCTATATGATGATTTTATGAATGTTGTGAGCTTCTCTATGATTCATTGAAGTCCTTGTAGTGATTAAAGTGTTCTAAGTATCATTTGAGGACGAATTTTACCAAGTGGGGGATATTGTAAGACCCCTAAAATGAGTTAGGGTGTCTACAGATTCACATGTGCCTATAATTTTTTTAACGTGTTAATTAAATTGTTTTCAAGTATACATGATTGATTTGAAGTGATTTAAAAGTCAAACATCAAGGGATGACCAAGACGTTGGATGACTAGTCACCAAAGCCTTATGTGTTTTTATGTGCTTATGTGTGTGTAATGAGATTATGAAGTCCTTATATGAGTAAAAATTATGTTTATAGTCAGTATGGTGAGTTTAATGAAGTTTAGAGGTCAAACTTCCAAGAACGTTTGAAAGTTAGCCCTTGAGATGTGCATGTGTATGTATTGAGTGTGCCTAGCATGTTTGGGCGTGTTACGTGTAATTGTTTTGGGTGAAACTAATGTGTAAGGTCCTTGACATGTTAAATTATATATTTACATTGGAAACATCTGAGTACGACTCCCTAAGGGCCTCGCAAGAAGACCTAAAGGAGGACCCAAAGGCAGTCGTTGATGAAGCCAAGGACCCTGTCCAGCAGTGCACCAACGCCCCGTTGATGGTGAGTCGTCGATGAACACTTAGACTGGTGTGCTAACCTGAACCTTAATGGTTATTTGGTTATTTTTGGGTTTATTTAAGTGATAAAAAATGTGAAAACCCCATGTCCGATTCGATTCATACAAATTAGATTTCCCTTCTAAACCAAACACTCTCTAGAACCTCCATTGAAGGTGAAGCTCAAGAACAACTTGGAGCTTGGATTCCTATGGGTTCTTCATAAAGTTCTAGAGGTTTTCTTCTACATTAAGGTATGGTGATCCTTCATCTCTAGTTATCCTTCCATCTAGAGGGTTAATATCAGAGTTTTCAAGGGAGTTTCATGATCAAATATCTTCTTCTTCAATCTAGCCATGAGTTCTTTCTCAAAACGTTTTCAAAATCTTAATCATGATAAATTGATGTTAATATGATGATTGGAAACTTGGATTTCAATCTAATTTCATGATGAACCCATGTCCCCTTCAACTTTTGTTTTAGCCTATGTATGGGCATTGTGATCGTGGATTTGTATTGATTGAATTATGATTCTAGTAGATTGAATTGCTTATATATATTGCCTAGTATGTGCATTTATGGTGAATTCTTAATGAGTAACCCATTAATATAAAGGTTTTAATAAGGCTAGTCTATAATGTAGTATTTTGTGATCTTGATGATATCATGCTTATTATGAGATTCAATTATGTTAAAGTGATGGTTAGTAACTGCCTATGATATAATGTGCTTATGAATTATATGTAATGCATCCAATTTGGATCAAGGCTTGCTAGTTTGAATAATATTAGCCTATGTTATTCTATCTTCCATGAATTCCTAATATGTAGCATGCTTACAGTAATCTTGGGTTCAGTGTCAATTGTAGTGGGATTTCATTTAGGTTGTGATTTCTTTAGCTACTTCCCTACATGTATATTGTTGATGAAATATTGTTGATGATCAATTCAAACTCTACTTCCTAATGATTGGTGAATGTAGTGTATTCACTATAACCTTGAATTTATAGTACATGAATGTAGTATTTTGTTCATGTAAATATAATTGTAGCTACTGCCTTATATTGTATTGATTAATGAAAAATAGGTTTATGATCAATGATCATCAAATGATGAGGAATTGGTGAGATTGTCTATTTCCTCTACTTTTACATAGAATTGTTAGTTGATGAAGCCTTGTATTGCATTGTGGCATGGTCCACTTATGGTGGCAGTGTTTACTTTATTACCAATATGTATATGTGATGTGAACATAGCCTTGAAGGCAATTATAATATGAATGTGTGTTGGTGATGAATCACCCTAAGTGAAGTCTATGTCTAGTTTACTATTCTAGCTATGATCTAGGTTGTATGGCTAATGTTATGACCATGTAAATGGTCATGTTAACTTTATATATATATATATATGTGCTGCCTATGATGAGGTCCTATATTGTTATATGTAAAGTAAAGTTAATACAGGTGCATAATGACTAGATCTTACTATAAAGATGTTGTAAGTCTTGAATAAATGAATCTTGTGCTATTTTATCCATTTGGTGATGTTGTGTGATGTATCATTATTAGGATGTCTTGATAGGTGTACTAGTATGGGAAAGGGTATGGGACCTTGTCTATGTATTGCACATGTGTACATTGATTAAATAGTTGCTAGGTTGGTCTTCTAAGTACATGGATAGGGTTGTATGAACATGTTATGAATATGACTTATATTCTATGATGTTAAGTATATGATATGATGAAGTATGAATGTGCATAGTGTCTTGGTGTGTTTATATGAAAGGATTGCTCATATTGTTATACATATAGACTTATGCATTGATATATGAACATGTGTGACATTTATTTGTTATATGAAAGGTTTGCTCACATATAAGTATACACACACACATGTATGATAATCTAGTCAATGAAGGGGACTTGAAAGGTGTGCTCAAGTGTACCCTTAACTAGATTGGTGCGTACATATGCTATGTCCATGTGAAAGGGTTATCACATGATGTAGGTTTATGAATTCTCATCTATGAACTATGAGCTAATCATATGAGGAGATGACTCTCCTAAAGCCTACATTTTATAAGTAATGTTAATAAAAGGCTTTTCAATAAAGGGAACTTATCTTAGCACCGAGTGAACTTGAAAATGAGAGGTGTTGGCTTCCCTTGGAGGAAGATTCACCATTGGGTTCTCATAAGGTGTTGACTTCCCTTGGAGGAACATTCACCTATGGTTCCACATGAGGTGTTGACTTTCCTTGAGGAAGATTCACCCATGGTTTCTCATGAGATGAGGCTCCAATGCTAATGAGCATGTAGAGGGTTATGTATATCTCTTAGTTCCATAAACTATGCTTGCCACATAGGATCTAGCAAGTGAATTCACTTAGTATGCTAGCATGTGTTAATGTTCTACCTTGGCTAGGTAAGAACACCTTCCCTTGGTGTAAGGCTCTATAACACCAAATTCTAGATTTAGCACCCATGGTCTTAAAGTTGGTTAAGGCTATAGTTTCCCTAAAGTAAAATGGACAATGGAAGTAAAGTAAGGACCCTAACTAGGATAACCTAAGGGTAGTTGCTTAGTGTAGGTGGGGATATGGGACTTCACCTATGCATTGCACAAGTGGCTCTTGAGGAAAGTCATAGGAATATGTCATAATGCATTCGTCTATGTATATATTCCTTATGCATGACTTTGTAGTAATTGTCTACTTGTTGTGATGAAGTGCGTGGTATGAGTCCTAATGAATCTATGTGATGTGGTCTTGTTCTTATATGCAGTATGTTGGTCTTAATGACTATATGATGAAGGTCTTGCTTGTCATGAATGAAGTTGTCTTTACTTACTATGTGATGTCATAATTAGATGTTAAGCTTGTGGTCTCATGATAGGTTACTAAGTATGTGTGAGGTTATGAGGCTTCACATTTACATTGCACTAGTAGACTTAGATTGGGATTGTCAGTAAGGTTTCGTAAGGTTCTATGTGAAGTGACATTAATATCTGTGCAAAGTAAATAGATTTCACTGTAATGTCTTTATGGTCTCAACTTGAAGGTGTCTCGTGGTGTGCTATATTTCTATGATGGTAAGTGTTGGCTTATGTAGGTTGTATGTATGACTTCCTTGTGGCTTTAAGGTGATGCATTTCCCCAATTATCTCTAGAGGTTCACTTGGGGGAACAAAAAGGTAAGAAGAAAAGGATTCACTGTAAAACGAGATAGTTCACTGTAAAGAAGAAAATAGCTTACTGTAATGTGGTTCTAAAATTCTTTAAGTGCAATGTGTGACTTTATATGATTGATGACCATTTAATATGCTTATATGAAATATGTAAATGATATAATGCTTATTGTATAAAGGTTTTATGAAGATTTATCAAAAAGGCATGAAGTATGATTTCAAGTAAAATGTCCCTGTTAAATGCATGTTTTTGCATGGTTGCCTTGCTTAGTGCATTCTTGTACTAACTCCATTCTTATCTACTTTTAACACAAAGTGTAGGTTATGGATGCTTAAAAGGTTGTCTCTATGATTGATGAGCATGTTATGTGTTTCCCAAGCTCAAGCAAAAGGAATCCTTAAGATTCAAGAATGTCCTATGTCAACTTATGTTTAAAGTCTTGTAATTATATACTTATGATTATGTTTTGAGTCTAGGATGACAAAAAAAGACTAGTGTCTAAATATGTACTTATGATATTATATACACAAAGTGAAGTTTCTAGCATATGATGTGCTAAGAAAAGTTCTAAATTATCCGCTAATTAACCTATGAGAATGCGATGAATATAAGTATGGACTTTTATAAGACCTCCGAGAGGTCAAGTACACCCTGTTACTTCTAGGGGATGCTCCCAGGTCGTGACATCATATACCAAAGATACTGGAAAGAAGTGGGGGAGAAAACCTCCAACTTCTGCAAGGAGGTCTTTAAATTTAGCACAATGCCCAAGTTTATCAATACCACCCTTTTATTCTTAATACCTAAGAGCCCCAATGCCTACACCATCAGAAACTACATGCCTATTGGTCTTTGAGACACCACCTACAAGTAGGTCACAAACATCATTGTAAACAGAATCAAACCCCTCCTCCCTGGAATCATTGGCCACAATCAAGCCAAATTCCTCTCCAAGAGAAGAGCTGCTGATAATTCCATCATAGTTCAGGAATTCATCTCCTACTTTCAATGACAATATCCATCAATTTTGTGGGATTCTACTAATAAGAGATCTTACAATGATAATATACATAAGACTTGGTCGACAATTCATCCATATCAATGATTCAACAAAACCCAATATAGATCAGAATAATATAAAGCAAACTATGAAAAAAATCTAATAATGATCGACATATAATTCAATAGCCCATAACAATCTACACATGAATTCAACCTAATTAGATCATAATAAATACACTCACGTTAGAGCCAAAATTAGGAATTCAAGGAATACATTGGTTCATGGAATTTTTTATCGCAAAACCATCAATTAACATTGAATACTTCATAAAATCATAAATTTAAACCTTTTTATGCAAGAACCATTACTTAGAATTCGAAATAGAATTTTAAGATTTTTGAGATCCTTTTAAAAGCCTTTGGAATTGGCTTCTTGGATGAAAGAAGAGTCAAAGATGAAATCACTATACTTTACTAGCAGAAATCCCACAAAATTGATGGATGAATCATTGCAATTCTTCAATCCTAGCTTCAACTTGGCTTCAAGCTCCCATGGAGTCTAGAGAGAACTTTATTTGGAAGAGGGGTTTTTTATTTTGAAATGTGAAGTCTAATTCTAGGTCTAGGTGTTTAAACTTACTTAAAATAAATTAAAACACCTAAAAAAACCATTTATCACTTAATTAGAATGTAGGGTGAATTTAACAATTCACCCCTAGGCTGGCTGAGACCTTGCAGAAAAATTGCAGGTACCAAACGACAGCCACCATTGACGGGGCTTTGACTAGACGAATGCTCGTCCTAGTGCTCTGTCGTTTTGGTCAGAGACTCCCCAATGTAGGGGCTATCCCACAACTAAGTCTGGAGCCACTCTCCCTTTTGACGGGGGCATTGTTGATCAAAGGGGCGTCGATTGGGACTGTTTTTGACAGTTTCTTAGCCAACTTTTGTGTCCTCCTCAAGTACCCTTAGGGTGGTGGCAAGTTGTACCCAGAAATTTCAACACTAAACACGACCATCTAGGTTCTAGTGTCTCTTCAAATCATTTTAGACTCCAAACAAAACATCAAAACACATAAAACATGCAAAGGCACACTAGCACACACAAGACTAGTTTCCAAACTTCTTGGTCATTCATTAACGTTTGACCTCAAATATCCTCAAACCAACCATTAAAATATGTATCACACCTTATAGAAAAGTTATTAACTCTTAAAACACATGTGAGGCTCTAGTTTATCTTAGTTCATTTTGAGGGTTGTTACAAACCCGTATGACTTGTTGAAAGTAGCGTGAACGGGTATTTTTTTTTAGTGTCATAGGATGAAGGTGTGTTGTGAAATAGGGGTTTGAAACTCTTAAATTTTCTCCTTATTTATGTGCAAGCCGCTAAGGAAAGATTTTCCCGCCAGAGTAGGGCCGCTATAGTGGGGTGAAGACCGATGTGGGGGAAAGTGGCAAATCAAGTTAGAAATTAATCCTGAAATCATTTTATTCTTCACTTTTCAACCTTAAGAGCTAAGGAATCATTACCCCATGTGTTTTTGTGACATTTTTCATCCATTGTTGAGTCTAAATGTAAGGTTTTCTCTCTCTTAAAATCCATTTTTCAAAACGTGGAATGTAAATTCGTGGGTAATTATTGTTGGGGAAGGGTTTCCAAAATGATTGAATGGTGGGGGAAAGTGGCAAATCAGTTAGGATTTAATCCTCATTTGGATTTTGGGATGATGGGATTGATCTAGGGTTGATGGTGTTGATTTTGATCTGGGTAATTGGACATTGTTTATTGATCTTTATGTCATATTGATTGTTTGTAGACCAAGAACAAGCGGAAAGAATATGAAAAGGGAAGAATCAAGTTTCTTAGTGGATTCAAGCTTTGTTTGAGGTAGGTGATGGTTGTGATTTCATGTTGGTGTGATATATATTTGTAATTAATTTATTATAATGCATGTATGCATGCGAATGTTACATTATTGATCATATAATAGTAAATGAGGATGATTGAATAATTGTATGTCATGAACCATGACTTGATTGTATGATTATGAGAATGTGCATTGTGATTGTGATTGTGGCTTGTTAAATTGATCGACTGTTATCTTCTTATACACTAACTTGGATCAGGTGCCTTATTCTAGCGCATATATGGGATCGGGTGTCACATCTAACATACTAACTTGGGTAAGATACCACGTACCGATACACTAACAATTTGGATGTGGGTTCCCAGAGAGAACCAATGACTAGGCATGATTGTATATATTGAGATTGTGAAATTTTACGTTGTTATTATTATTATTATTATTATTATTATTATTATTACTACTACTACTGTTATTGCTGCTGCTGCTGCTACTACTACTACTACTACTACTACTACTACTACTGCTGCTGCTGCTACTGCTGCTACTACTACTACTACTGCTACTGCTACTGCTACTGCTAACTGCTGCAAAGATCCATCAGGCTTCTACAACTCAAGCCTATCATTGTACCTCCCTAGAGGGACAGACAACAATGAAACAAGAGCATCGTTGCTCCACGCTCCGACTAGCGAGACCCGCTTGAGCCCTAAGGTTTTGAGGGTTGTTGAAGACAGATTTTAACAAATCCATCCATGTTCATTTTTAGTTTTTTAATTTAGATTATTATCTTATCTCTTAAACAAATTTCTTAAATTACCTATTTTTTAGTTTAATAGTTATGATTGAATTCTTACGCTACATGAAATTCAATAATGGACATGAAATCTCACTTAAGCAAGATTTTCTTATAATTTTGAGTTCCTAAACTTGTGCATTTTTTGACTTATGTGTTCCTATTTTTGTTTGAATGTAATACGCCTTTTTGTAAATGGGTGTTAGCATGCTCTTGAGTTTTTATTTAAAAATACTTATTGAATTGTGGTTTCTTGATTTAATCATATAAATCTTTAATATGAAAATTTATTTTATTTATTTCATGATTATATAGCTATGATGTTGCTTAGAATTCAATCATGCCGAGTGGAGAAGTTAATGTGACAAGCCGAGCTAAAGTGGAATTTTCACCCCAAAAGGGGCATCATATAAAATTTGAAAAATGATGAAAAAAGTTAGGCTAGAGTTGACTTCTTATATAAAGAGCACATATAACTTAATAAAAATAAGGCAACTCGTTATTCCCTCTTATTCTAATTTTATATGCCCCCCTTTTAGATGTTTTAGAAATTTGACATTTTTGCTATGACGTTCACCTGTCAACATAATTTCATATAATTTTAATTTTAAAAAATATAATTATATGATGACTTCACACAACTTTTTAAATATCAATATATTTTATTTTGTACTGTTGAATAACATTTCAAAAAAAATAGTTTTCCTTTTTTCTTAAGGCATTTAAGAGAATCGTTCATAAAAAATGGAGTACAGGAAGTAACACCGTATTGAACCAATTTTATCCTTGTCAATGTCTCTCTCTAGGAACTTTAACTTTATGTGTTTTTGATTTATTCAAATTTCTAATTGCATGATATATTTTATTCTTTTGATTTTGGAAGCAATTGGGTTAGTACTTTTGTCCTTTGTTCTCCTTATGGTTATTTTATTTTTTCTTAGATTTTCCTTTTATTTCACATTATCTACACACCTTAGAATTTTATTGTAAAAGATCAGGTCAACCTCTCCTTCTTTATTTGTTAATATTTCAAGTATCTTATTTTTGTATTTAGTACTAAAAATATTTACTAGCTTGATTGAATTCATATTTTTTTTGGATTCGTTTCTCTGTTTGTGCCAATTTTTATAACTCGCATAGATTTAATTTGTTTTTTAAACAAAATAATAAGTTTGCATGTCTAACTATGTTATTCACCTAGTCTGATATTTATTAGATAATAATCAATACATGCTTAACTCATTCACCCATCTTAAATTTATTTTTTATATTCTTTATCTTATAGTGACATTATTTGCCATGTTAATCCCCACATAATTCACAAGATTTCACACGATCCACATTTGTGGATTTTGAAGGGTGCGTAACACCTTACTTTTAATTATTTTTTTGTAATTACGATAGAATGATACCCTAACATGCCTTTAACTCATTAAGTGGTAACTATTCTTTTTTATTAATCATAAAAGAGTTTTGACGTCATTTCACAACCAGTTTTGAGGAAAATGGAGCGCAATAATAGCCACTATTGTGAGTTTTGGTGAAAATAATGGTGGTAAAGAGACACTGCCACTATGCACGGAGAAGATTCAAGAAGAGAACAAAGATGTGATGGGTGAAGACTATCCAAGGCACTTACCTCCTAGGCGCGAGGTAGACCATAATATCGAACTAGATCCTGGAGTGAAGTCGCCCACATATTCTCTATATTGCACGGATCGAACTGAGTTAGAGGATTTAAGGAAGAAGTTGAAGGAGTTGCTTGAAGTCAGTCATAACTGCCGACAAAAGGACCCTATGGAGTGTTGATCATGTTTCAAAAGAACAAAAATGGGTTATCACACTTATGCATAGACTATTGGGTGGTCAACAAAGTGACAATAAAGAACAATGCCCCATCCCTCTTATTGGCAACCTGTTCAAGAAACTTGGACATGCCACGTATTTCACCAAGGTGGACCTTAGAAGAGGTTACTGCCAAATTCACATACAAGAAGGGGATGAGCCGAAGACAATATGTGTCACTATCTAGATACGAATACATAAGCTACCTTTTGAGCACTGATGAAGAAGATCATTCATTCATACTTAGATCAGCTCGTAATGGTGTACCGGATGACATAGTCATCAAAGAAATATCTTGGAGCAACATGTTGATAACTTGAAAAAGGTTTCCCGAATCCTACGAGAGAACAATTTTACATCAAGCGGAGAAGTGTTAGTTTGACCATTATGAAGTACACTTATTGGGGAATTTCATTAGCCAGGATTTGTTGTGGATGATTGAGGCCAAGGTCCAAGTTTCCAAATGTTAATGCCGATGTATGATCACTAGCTATTGCTAGTCATAGAAGAAACTCATACCAAAGGAAACAAGGGGGCATAATTTTTCAGCCAAATTTGATTATGAATTAGTGTACAAACCAGGCAAGGGAAAAATGTTGTATCTGGTACTTTTAGTAGAAAGTCTGAGCAGGTTACTATCGCCACTGCCTTTTGTGACATTCAAGACGTTATTAAGAATGGTATGCAATATGATTCGAAAGCACAATGACTTATGGAGGTAGCCGTTCAAGGCAAAAAAGACACTTGTAGATGGAATATGGAATATTACTAACCGCCAGATGAAGGGCCTATGTGCCCAGGTTTGGAAGTATTAGGCAGAAGATCATGAAGGAAAGTCATGACAAGTCATGGGTTGGATACCCAGGGAAATGTCACATAAGGTCATTGATTAAGTCAATATTGGTCGTGCATGTGACAAGACATAGAGTGATCAATGTGGACTTATCTTGTATGTCGATAAGATAAGGTATATTTACAACAACCTAGAGGAGTATTAGAACCGCTAACCAGAGTAGAATGACTATGGGAGAGTATGACTATTATCTTTATAACCTACTTACAAAGTCTGACATACATAGGATGAACATGGTATTGGTGGAAAAGTTTTCTTAAGTCTGTTAGTTTCATGCCCACCAAAGTAGGTTGCACTATTAAAAGAGTCATATCATCCTCGATTGAGATATGTATTTACATGAAAGATTTGGAGAGAGTTGTTTGATATGCTTAGCACACGGTTGCATTTCTACACTAGTTTTCACCCGTAGTTGGATGGACAAACAGAAAGGGTCAATCCCTTATTAGAGTGCTGCCTAAGACACTTTGTGAGTTCATGTAAGAATAATGGGCAATACTATTAGAAATAGATAAATTCTCATATAACTTGCAAAAAAGCGAATCTATTAGGCGAACATCATTTGAGTTATCCATAGGCCACCAACCACAAACTCCCCAATAACTAGAGATTGTATTTGAGGGAGAGAGTTTGGGGGCTTACAATATAGCCAAAGGGGAGAAACTTAACATTACTATGTCCTACTTGGACAAGGCATCAACGAAAATGATGAAATTTAAAAACTCAAAGTATTGTCCCTCAAATTATAAAATTGGGTATATCTTTTTGGTAATGTTTAACCTAAGGATGTTTAAGGAACAAATACGAATGCACCAAAAATTTGGTACAGAAGTATGAGGGACCATTTAGACTCATTGCCAATGTGGGAAAAATATCATATAAGTTAGAGCTACCACCATTTAGAGCTCAAACCAATACCATGAAGACAAGTATGACCCCAACTGAAGTTAGTCAAGTCAGGAACTAATTACAATAACTACCTTGCATTATCAAGAAATTAAGGATATTATTGACTACAAAACAAGGTTGGAAAACGGCAACATGCCACTATCATGTTCATCATCCACTAGATTGGACAATCACCGTAAGAAGACACATGGGCACAATACAAAGACTTGTGCTAATTCAAAGACAAAATTCGAGAGTTCATGCAGCAAGAATGCAATGTAGTCATTGCAACATAAGTTGGTAAAGAGTGTGATGACCTACAACGTCATCACTTTACTTAGGAACCATGTGGCATAATGATGTCCATGTGGAAGACTTACATAGGAAAAACACTAGTCCTTAGTGGAATATTGTAGAAATACATGGAGAATTTCTTGGATGACCTAAAAATCCCATGGATTTTAATGTAAGATCCTTAGAATATTCTTGTTGAGTAGAATATTCTAGAAAGATGTCTTATTTATAAATAAGTAGGGAATTGTGTGAAACCTATTAATTTTAGACGTCTTCTTATTTCTAAAAAGCTTAACTAAATCGGCTATAATATTTTCAAATTTACTATTGTTTTAGTGATTTATTGACAATATGTGTGTTTCAAAGCAAAGAAAACACCATTAGTCATGAATTCTATTAAATAAAATTACACCTTCATTTGAGAAACAAGCAAATTTTTCTTGTGGAAATGTTGACTTTTTTAGTGAAGGGGGAAGTGAATTTGCTTTAAGTTCTCTGCATATTATTCATCAACTAATATGAGATGAGTTTCCTAATATTAAACACCCAAATCTTGCATAAGTTCATTTCTAGCACTTTCTTGTATTTACCCATGATTGATAGTGTCTCAATGTCATGCATAACCAAGTAGCTAAATTAAGTAGATTTAACTCAATGTTATCCGTTTCAACTTAATCTAGTTTTATATGCTTATAGATCATGTGACCTTATAAGGATCAAATGAGAATCGGATTTAATCCTACGCATTTCAAAGGCATGACTCATAATGCTCTCTACGTTCTTTGGGAGATGCCCCATACCAATCATACTTAACTCTAGGCTTCCCTCTAGATCTCATCAAGTTATCCAAATTCCCTTGAAAAAACCTAAAACCATGCCTTTTCTGTCGGTGTATGAGAACTGGTCCACCGAAAAAGGAAAGTGTTCAGGTTTTTAGGAGAATTTGTAGAACGTGACGAGATCTAAATGGAACCCTGAGTTGTTGATCATTCTTGGTATGGGGCATCAACCAAGAATGTGGAGAGATTTATGCATCTTTGGGTTTGAAATCCCTAGGAGTATCCGTTCTCATCCGTAAAGATCATATCTATAAGACATATCAAACTACATTAATTTTAAAATGGAGAACATTGAGAGGAAGTATACCATAGCCATATATAAACTTTATCTTGTACTCTTGAGATATATATATTTTTAGAATTTCTAGATATTTAATCCTGAAATATCAACAATCAGCCTTCACAGATGAAGCTTTTCTTCAAGTTGCCCCAACTTGAAGAATAGACTAAGCTAACAGACAGAATATTAAAACTCTATAATCAACTAAAAAAACAAAGTTGAGTCAAAACTAGAAAAATTAATCCTAAAGACCATGTTATTCAATCTATTTCTTTGTACCGGCAACACTTGAAATCTTTAATGAAAACTCTGTCAAATACGAACTCTCTCTTGATTGTGTTCTTGTATCTCTCAATGTAAGTGCGCAAAAAATATTGTAGAAACCCCTAACCTATTCATAGGCACAAAACCTTTCATACTTTAGGTTTAAATCAATGATCTTTTACTACTTCCCTTTTCTTGTTTCCTCAAACTAACTCCCACATCTTGTACTTCATTCACCGCCTTGAACTTCTTTATCCATACTAAAACTTCTTCTCCTATCCCACTTGGACTCTGTGTAAAAGGAACATGTAGGTGGAACTAGTTTATTACATGTGTTCTCCTATTTTCCACACATGAAAATCTTCATCGATCTAACACCTTTCTTCTATTACGAAAGAGGTCTCTAACATATCTACAATATTCTATCAAACAACTTGCCATTTTCTGTTGCATCTTCATGGAGAGATCAAGATTGAATGTTGACATCTTGAACTTCAATGACACTGTTAATGCTATTACTTATTAAAATCGTGCTAATATGTTAAGAGATGAAATATCTACCGAAATAAGCTAAGAGATGGTAGTATCCAAGAACTTGGACATAGTGATTCTGCATTTATTGAAGCCACTGTTGAATATTGTCGTAGAACTTCAATCTCTTAGAATTTAAGCAGGAGTTGAAGTAGTAGTATCATTAAGAGTTCTATTAAAGATCAAGTTGTGAACATTAGATTGATTGTTTCATAGAATGATTGGTTGATACAATCTATTTATCAATGTACACATGCAAATACAACTTTGCAAATGAAATTTGTTGTCTCTTTCTAGTAAAAAATCTACAACACATTGACTATACATTTATGTAAAAGAAAAGTAATAAACATAACCTGTATTGACCACTTAAAATATATGGACAATTATTTAAACTAGCGTATATTCCAAACGCTGGAGATTTCTTTTAAAATTCTTGCCTTTACTTTTTCTAGTTCTACACCAAATCAAATATTAGCGTGCTACAAGTCTCTCTATTATAGACAAGGTGTTTCCATCACTCTCTTTTAATGACGAATTTTATTCACTTGCATCACTCCCCATGTACTTGGCAGTTCTCCAATTATATGCTCTGGTGAATTGATATTTTGAAAAATGAAAAAAAATAAAACTTGAAGGAATTTCACTTTCTGGTTATAGAATCACCATAACAAGTTTGCCCGAGTGTTTTTTTGTATCGAATTTAGGAGAGGAAGTTTTTCGAAAAAGGCATTAGACCAAAATGAAACATATTACAAGAGAGATTTCTCTAATTTGTGGAGCTGAATAAATACGTGATACTATATGGTCAACCATTTAAAGGTTGTATTAATGTAAGGACCCCAAAACCCAGAGCATGATTAATGGGCAAGAATACACTAGTTGAAATCCTTGAGAATTACAAGGAGTTACAGAAATTGACCCTTTTTTATGGTGCATACATGTCAATCGATGTGAGAATTCGTTACCAAAAACACAGTTATTAAATATTTCTCAAATGCATGAACGAAAAATTTTCCTAATTTCTGAAAGCCTAGATATCTAAGAACACCAATTTATCTAGGCTTTCATAGGTTAGGCAAATTTTTTGTTCATGCATATGAAAAATCTCTAGAAACTTTGAGATTCAATGGATGCTAACTTTAATCGACATATAGAAACAATGGTGAAGGGTCAGTGTCACGCCCCGAGCTACCCCTGAGATGCGGACACGGAACCTAGGACCACAAGTGATCCCAAGCTAACCCTGATGGAAAGATCATGAGCATACTAAAGATAATAAACTGTTGTGGAAGCTAAATCATAACTTATAATGAAAAGATGGGGAATACCCATATGCTAAAATTGATATATATGAAAACTGATGAGTTTAATACAATGAAAATATTAACTAAATACTAAGTTGAATCTAACTATGTCTGAAATAAGCCTCTAAACTGGACTAGAAATACTGGGACAAGCCTCCATCTAAATCTAGCAAAAACTGAAACTAAATGACTAAAGACTAAAATGATATTCATGACTGTTGTCCTCGGAGAATGAGGACTCACCACTGAATCTACTGAACTGGAGATCGGGAAATCGATCTATGTGTGATCTGGATGTTGAGAACCAGAACCTACATCACGAGAAGATGTAGCGCACGTATGCGCCAGTACTTGAAAGGTACTGAGCATGTAGGATAGAAATAGGCTGAAATAAAACATAACTGAACAAGCACAAAAGCAAGTATAATAATCTGACATGATAAATTGAATTATGAGCTAACTGGATGCAATGACCAATTTATAACATGCTAAAACTGAATACTGAATATACTGATAAATGGTCAATGCAGAGAGTCTGACTAATCTTTGGGAGCTAGTAATAATTGATGATAAAACCACATGAGCTAAATGTGGAGTCCGATGTATACGCCCCAATCGAGAGGACCCAATCTACCCTGCCAAAGGTATAAATCATACTGGCGTGATCGCTAAACTGATTGCCCACAGAGGGGACTTACAACCTACTTGGCTAGTTCTGGGACTATTGGGTATGCTAAACCCTAGTCCAACTCGGTATTACGCTACTCCCAATGAACTTTGTAAATTAATTGATTATGTCTGAGTTTCTATAAATACTGGATAGCTCGAAACTGAACATGCAAAATGAGATTGCAATAAATAATTTGGTAATTATGCATTTATAACTGACGCATGTATATCTGAAGTGTCTGAAATATCTGACCTAGCATGTGTAATTCAAGAACTAAATAAATACAAAGTTAGGGTTCTGAAATTCATGCAATAAACTGAATAATAACATGATAATATGATTTGGAACATATATTTAATAGGTTCATGAAGTTCTAGAAACGCTAGTCTTAATCATGATAATAGAATCAAGAATCTGACTGAAAACTTAGGGACCCAATGGGTGAAAGGAAACCACTAGTGAAATCACACATACATGGTGATGAAATCCACGGAAAAATACTTAAGTTTTGTGGCTGGAATTGCTGGACACTTGTTTCGTTATTGAACTAGGGTTCTTGAGCTTTTTCTCCTTTCTTGCTTCTAGTTTTATTTTTTTTTATTTAATGATTTGACTTGGATATGTTTTAATTATGTTTTTAGGCTTAAACTGACTAAAATATGATGATTTAGGGTCAAAAAGACGTAACTTAGGGTTTAAACAGAGTGGGAAAGGTCCAAAAGACCCCTGGGAAAGTTGTTGTCTGGCCAAATGATGGCTAGGACTAGAGGTCCGTAGTCTGCACGATATCCTGTTGTTAGGTCCATCGTCAGGGCCTGTTTCAACCGGTCTTTAATAAAATGGGCATAATCTTTTACTCAGAAGTCTGATTTTAGCAAGGTTAGTGTCTTTGGAAAGATAATTCAATAATCTATCTGTGGGTAGGTTGTGGGACACCTAATTTATTTTGTTATAATAGTTATTATCATTTGAAGTTGACCCAACTTCATTTTTCCTTAACTGTCTGTAAATTTTCCAGCTACGGTCGGATCGTAGGTCCACATACGGACCGTCCTAGCCATCTGTAACTCTTGTTAGAGAGTGGGTGAAGGGAGTACCGTCGTCTGACCTACGAACCGTTGGTCTGTCCGTCTATCAAGACTTAGCTAATTTTTCCTGACTGATTTTTTGGGAGTTTCTGATCTCATCAACGGTTGTGCAGGACAGACCGTCGATGCCACTGTTGGTTGCACCTGCAGATTTTTCTGAAACAAAAAGTGATTTTTGGTCTATTTTGGTTACGGGGTGTTGCATTATCTCCCCCTTGGGAACATTCATCCTCGAATGAAGACTAAACTAGCTGAAATAGAAGGAGAGAGCTGCAAACCCCACTACTAAAAATTGAGAACTGAGTTTCTGACTGAATTGAGTTCCGAGTACATGCCAATACACATAAAATGCAAGTACAAACTGAGGGAACATGATTCTAAGACTGAATTTATGCATGAATGACTGGAAAACTAAAGAAGAACTATTACCTCAAGCTGGAGTAGAATCGGAAGGAAAGAGGTGAGAATACTTGGCTTTCATGGCTGCTTCTGCTTCCCAAGTAGCTCCCTCTACGGACTGACTTCTCCAAAAAAACCTTGACTGAAATGACTTCTTTTTTTCTCAACTTTATGACCTGACGGTCAAGAATCTCAACTGGTACATCCTCATAAGAAAGACTATCTTTCACCGCAACACTCTCCAATTGCACTATAGAGGCTGGATCACCCACACACTTCTTCAAGACTGAGATGTGGAAGACCGAATGCACTGCTGCTAATTCTGCTGGAAACTCTAACTCATATGCCAACTTGCCAACCCTTTTCAAGATCTTGTAAAGGCCTACATATCTAGGACTGAGCTTCTCTTTCTTTCCAAATCTCAGCATCCCTTTCATAGGTGAGACTTTCAGAAAAAACAATTTTCATTTTGGAACTCTAGTATTCTTCTCCTTACATCTTCATAAGATTTCTGACAACTTTGGGTAGTATTAAGTCTGTCGCTAATGAGTTGCACTTTCTCCATAGAATAAAGGACTGAATCTGGCCCTATCAAAGCTACTCACCTACTAAAAACCAACAAACAGGAGATCTAAATCTACGCCCATATAAAGCCTCATAAGGGGTCATCTCAATGTTGGAGTAGTAGCTATTATTGTAGGCAAACTCAATAAGAGGAAGGTGATCATCCAAACTACCTTTGAAATCGATCACAGAAGCTCTCAGCATATCCTCTAAGGTCTAAATGGTACGCTCTGCCTGCCTATCCGTCTGTGGATGAAATGTTATACTAAGATTAACTTGAGTATCAACACCTTTCAGAAATGACTTCCAGAAATGAGAGGTAAACTGAGGACCTCTATCTGAAATGATAGACAAAGGAACCCCATGCAACCTCACAATTTCATTAATGTAAATCTTGGCATAGTCCTCCACCGAATATGTAGTCTTGACCGCTAAAAAGCGAGAAGACTTAGTCATCCGATCAACTATCACCCAAACGGAGTCATGCTGTCTAAGAGAACGAGGTAACCCTGTGATGAAATCCATATTGATCACATCCCACTTCCAAGTAGGAATATCGATCTCTTAAGTCATACCTCCTGGTTTCTGATGTTCAACCTTGACTTGCTGGCAATTGAGGCACTTACTTACAAAATCTGCTATATCACTCTTCATGGCATTCTTAACTTTTACACCGCTGTCTGATATGCTTATAAGGCGAACTCCCAAGTGAGCAAGCCTGTGAACATCCTTTACTAGATCCTTTCTTTCTTCCTCAACACGGGCTACACTACCCATACATAATCTACTAAGAGCATCTGTTACTACATTCGCCTTACCCGGATGGTAATGCACACTCATATCATAATCCTTAAGGAACTCAATTCATCTCCTCTGGCGAAGATTCAAATCCTTCTGGGTAAACACATACTGAAGGCTCTTATGGTCAGTTAACACATCTACGTGAACACCATACAATTAGTGTCTCCAGATCTTGAGTGCAAACACCACTGCTGCAAGCTCGAGGTCATGATGTTGATAGTTCTTCTCATGAACCTTAAGTTGTCTAAAGGCATAAGTTATCACCTTACCTCGATGCATCAACAGACAACCTAGGACAACTCTGGATGCATCACAATAGATCACATAACCATCTGAACCCTATGGTAGAGTCAAGACAGAAGTTGTAGTCAATCTAGTTTTCAATTCTGCAAAGCTTTTCTCACAATCATCTGACCATTGCAATTTGACCATCTTTTGAGTCAACCTAGTTAATGTTGAGGCTATGGATGAAAATCCTTCCATAAATCTTCTGTAATAACCCGCTAGACCTAAGAAACTTTTGATATCTGTAGCAGAGGTAGGTTTGGGCCACTGTTTCACTACTTCTATCTTCTGCGAATCCACTCGGATCCGTTCGCTAGATACATTTTGACCAATAAAAGCAACGAATTGAACCAGAACTCTAATTTACTAAACTTAGCGAATAACTGGTGATCCTTGAGAGTTTGAAGAATGACCTCAAATGACTTGCATGTTTATCCTCAATCCTAGAGTAAATGAGGATATCATCAATAAAGATGATAACGAACAAGTCCAAGTACTGTTTGAACACTCTATTCATCAAATCCATGAAAGCTTTAAGGAGCATTAGTTAGTCCAAACAACATAACTACAGATTCATAATGACCATACCGAGTTTTGAAGGCTGTTTTCGGAATGTCACTATCTGTGACTCTAAGATGATGATAACCCGATCTGAGGTCTATCTTTGAGAAATGGCTAACACCATGAAGTTGGTCAAACAAGTCATCATTCGTGGGGATGAGATACTTATTCTTGATTGTGACCTTTTTCAACTGTCTATGGTCAATGCATATTTTGAGAGAACCATATTTGTTCCTTACGAACAACACTGGTGCACCCCATGGTGAAATACTAGGTTTGATGAAGCCCTTATCTAAAAGGTATTTTAACTGCTCTTTCAATTCCTTAAGCTCTACTTGAGACATTCTGTAAGGAGGAATAGAAATAGGCTGGGTATCTGGAAGGAGATCAATTCCAAAGTTGATTTCCCTTTCCGGGGGGACTTTAAGGTGATCTTCTGGAAACACTTCTGGAAATTCACAGACTACTGTGACTGACTCAAGAGTTGGAGTTCAAGGCTAGAATCCTTAACCCGAACTAGATGATAGAGATAACCCTTAGTGATCATCTTTCTAGCCTTAAGGTAAGAAATAAATCAACCCATAGGTGCTAAGCTACTATCCTTCCATTCTAAAATTGGTTCGTTTGGAAACTGAAAATGAACAATCCTAGTTCTACAATTGACTGAGGCATAACATGAGTGTAACCAATCCATGCCTAGAATGACATCGAAGTCTACCATTTCTAACTTTACTAAATCTGCTGAGGTGGCTTTCTGAAAGACTGTGATAGGACAATTTCTGTGTACCCGTCTAGTTGTAATTGGGTCACCGACTGGAGTAGAGACTGAGAAAGGTTCTGAGAGAGTTTTTGGAGTGACATTGAATTGGAGTGCTATGTAAGGAGTTAAAAAAGACAAAGTCATGTCTGTTTTCTTTCAACTTAGTGAATACAACCATATGTGAGTCACATTCTTGAGTTTGTAATATGTCAATCTCACCTATCACTACAAGTTACTGACATCACACCAAATATTTTCTTGACCTCATCAATGAACTTTTGTGGGTCCTTACCAACTTGCGACCCTAAAAACTTAGGCTGATTCATCTTTAAAAAATCACAAACTCTGGCTGCCACTAATCAGTCATTTCTATTAATATGAAATCGAACATGCAGATTATTCTAGTTGTTCATACTCTAAGCCAAAAGCTTAATTGGCATTCTGAAACTCTGCATTTGAACTTCCTTATCTGGTACTAGAGGAACTGCGTTAACATTGCGTGCATTTGCATTTCATGCCTAAGTTCTACGAGAAGGCATGACCTTAAGCGCTCAACGTCGACTTAGAGTGGAATTTGATCATACCTTACACACGATAAGAGTAAAGAGAAGTGAAGTTTTCCTAAAACACTTTATCGCCTCCCTCTCATTAGATGTGGTGCACTTCACACCCATAAAAAGGACTCTACATAGTGCGGCTTTTCAGACATTCTAGTAATCTTGAACATAGTGCTCTGATACCAAGTTTTGTCACACCCCGAGCTACCTCCGAGACGCGGACACAGAACCTAGGACCACAAGTGATCCCAAGCTAACCCTTCTGTCACGATCATGAGCATACTAAAGATAATAAACTGTTGCGGAAGCTAAAGCATAACTTATAATGAAAAGATGGGGAATATCCATATGCTAAAATTGATATATATATATGTATGTATGTATGTATGTATATATATATATACACATATATGTATGTATGTATATAATATATATATATATGTATGTATGTATGTATTATATATATATATATATATGTATGTATGTATGTATTATATATATATATATATATATAATATATATATATATATAATATATATATATATATACATACATACATATATATATATATATATATATATATATATATATATGCATATATATGAAAATTGATGAGTTAATATAATTAAAATATTAAATCAATACTAAGCTTAATCTAACTATGTCTGAAATAAGCCTCTAAGCTGGAATATAAATACTGGGACAAGCCCCCAGCAAAATCTAGCAAAAACTTAAACTAAATGACTTAAGACTGAAATGAAATTCATGACTGTTGTCCTCGAAGAATGAGGACTCACCACTCAATCTACTGAACTGGAGATCGGGAAATTGATATATGCGTGATCTGGATGTTGAGAACTTGAACCTACATCACGAGAAGATGTAGCGCACGTATGCATCAGTACTTGGAAGGTACTTAGCATGTAGGATAGAAATAAGCTGAAATAAAACATAATTGAACAGGCACATAAGCAAGTATAATAATCTGACATGATCAACTGAATTATGAGCTAACTAGATGCAATGACCAATTTATAACATGCTGAAACTGAATATTGAATATACTGATAAATGATCAATGCAGAGAGTTTGACTGATCTATGGGAGCTACTAATAACCGATGACAAAACCACATTAGCTAAATGTGGAGTCTGATGTATACGCCCCATCGAGAGGACCCAATATATCCTGCCAAAGGTATAAAGGCATGCTGGCGTGATCACTAAGTTGATTGCCCACAGAGGGGACTTACAACCTACTTGGCTAGTAGATCTGGGACTATTGGGTACGCTAAACCCTAGTCCAACTCGGTATCATGCTACTCCCAATGAATTTTATAAATTAATTGATTATGTCTGAGTTTATGTAAATACTGGATAGCTTAAAATTGAACATGCAAACTGAGAATTCAATAATTAATCTGGTAATTATGCATTTATAACTGAGGCATGTATAATTGAAGTGTCTAAAATATCTGACCTAACATGTGTAATTCAAGAACTAAAGAAATACAAAGCTAGGGTTATGGAATTCATGCAGTAAAATGAATAATAACATGATAATATGATTTGGAACATATATTTAATAGGTTCATGAAGTTCTATGAAAGTTCTAGAAACCCTAGGTTCAATCATGATAATAGAATCAAGAATTTGACTGAAAACTAGGGACCCAATGGGTTAAAGAAACCCACTAGTGAAATCCCACATACTGGTGATGAAATCCACAGAGAAATACTTAAGTTTTGTGGTTGGAACTGCTGGACACTTGTTTTGCTCTTGAACTAGGGTTCTTGAGCTTTTTCTCCTTTCCTGCTTCTAGTTTTCTAACTTTTGATTTAATGATTTGACTTGGATATGTTTTAATTATGTTTCTAGGCTTAAACTAACTAAAATATGATGATTTAGGGTTAAAAAGACGTAACTTAGGGTTTAAACAGAGTGGGAAAGGTCCAAAAAAGCCCAGGGAAAGTTGTTGTTGAGCCCAATGTCGGCCAGGACTGACGGTCCGTCGTCTGCCCGACGCCCCATAGTGGGGTCCGTCGTCAGGACCTATTCGACAGACCTTTACTAAAATGGGCATAACTTTTACTCGGATATCTGATTTTATCAAGGTCCGTGGCTATGGAAAGATAGTTGAATTATCTATCTGTGGGTAGGTAATAGGACACATAATTCATTTTGTGATAAGAGTTATTATCAGTTGTAATTTACCCAAATGCATTTCCCCTTAACTGTCTGCAAATTTTCCACCTACGGACCGTGTTGGACATCCGTAGCTCTTGTAAGAGAGTGGGTGAAGGGAGTCTTGATCGACGGTCACGGACTACGGACTGTCGTCTAACCTACGGACTGTTAGTCCGTCTGTCGATTAAGACTTAGCCAATTTTTCTCGGCTGAATTTTCGGGAGTTTCTGATCCCATCGATGGTTGTGCAGGACGGACCGTCGATGCCACTGTTGGTTGCACCTGCACGTTTTTCTGGAAAAGAAAATTGATTTTTGGTCTATTTTGACTATGGGGTGTTACAGTCAGTTTCTCCACAATTCAGAATTATTAAGGATTTCGATTAGAGCATTCTCGACCAATAAGCAATTAAAGTTTGAGTTTTAGGGTCATAATATTGACACAATACACATATGAATTATATTTTCGCACATATTAATTTAACTCCACAAATTAGATAAATTTTCCTTGAAATATGTTTCCTTTCGGTATAACTCTTTTCCTAACAACTTGTTCTTCAAAATTTATTATTTAGAACCATATGGACAAACTCGTTACAATGTTTCTATCACAAGAAAGTGAAATCCTTCAAAAACAATCATTTTTCAAAAAATCAATCCATTGGAGCTTGTAATCGAAGCACACCCATGTTCGTGAGTAACGCAAGTGAAAAAATTGACACTAAAAGAGAGTGATGAAAGTACTATAACACCGCAGAAACTTTTGAGCTACTACTCGAACCATCCTTTGTTATAGTAGGATTTTTAAAAGGAATTTATAATTTTCTTAAGTGTTAAGGTAACTAGATGTATCTTTGTATTATCCCGCCTTTGAAAGAACTAGAATTAGAAAGAAACTATTTTTAGAAGAGAGTTCATTCAATTCATTCCTAAGTTAATTTAAGTTTTGGGTCAAGTTCAAACAACCATAACTTTTAGTACATGATGAGTTAGGTGGACCATAAGATATCAAATTAATGGTATTTGAATTATATTTCCGACTCCACCAAGTTTGATAAGTTTTGAGTTCAGATGAGTGAAATATACCCTTTTGAAGTCAGAATGTCTAATTAAGGAAAGTTACCCAAAAATAGTGAGGGTATTTCAGTCTTTTCCTTACCCAATTAGATTCAATTCATTCTTAGTAAGGTTTAAGGGATATAAACTGATTATTTTCAGTTTTATAATCCTAACATATGCTTAGGGTTTTTCTTGAGATTTCGAGAAGAGAAAAGAGGAAATGATCAAATCGTTTGTTCAAGAAATTCAAGATTTTTCCAAGAACCTAATTCTTTGTAGTATGTAAGTTTTCATAGTGTTGGTTTCATTTACGCACACGCCAATCACGAGTTTCTCTTGTGAATTTCATTCATAAGTTTGAGTATGTTGAGTTCTTGGTAAGTGTTCTTGAAGTTCATATAAATATTGTTTTGTTGGGGTTTTGATGAATTCTTTATATGAAAGTTAGTGATTTGAGGGATTTTTTGAGTTGATTAGTGTGTAAATATTTTTAATATTTGATTCTTAGTGACTGAGAAGTAATTATTAAATTCTAGTCGAATTAAAGTAAGAAAACGAGTAGTACAAAAAAAATTCAGTATTGTCTGCGGAATGGTGGAGCAATGTGCCACAGATGCACAATCAGAGATGGTGTGGTGCGCCAGCAGTGCTCGTGCATGGAATGCGCTAGGGTTTCCTTCCTCCACTCCTATTTTGTTAGTTGTCCCATTTGAGTTCCTTTGAACTGTATATATATATATATATATATATATATATATATATATATATATATATATATATATATATATATATATATTTCCCTTATGATTCTAACTACTCTAAACTACTTCTAAACATTGAGAAATCATTCATAAAATGAATCATAACCTTGAATTCATAATTCAAATTTAAGGTAGAGTTAAGAGTTAAGTCTGGAGAGTTCTTCAGAACATTTTGAAAAAGTCCCGTTGATTTTTTTAGGAGTCTTTTACAAATTTAAATAACTTATTTAAAAACTCGATCAAGTGAGTATAAGAATGAGGAAAATGTATTCATGAGTCTACATTATCATCACAAGATCCAACATATGATGAATCGTAACTCTTGAATTCATAATTCAAATTCAAGAGATAGTTAAGAGTAAGAAAGTCTTTGAGTTCAATTGTGAATCCTTTGGGATCAAATATCTATTGATATAAGTTTTGAGGAATTAAGTATGAGAATGGGAAGAGTTGTATACATGATTTTCATATTGTTATGTAGACCCTCGAGTCGAGTCGTTCATGCCCATAAATTACGCATGAACTTCATAACTTGAGCATCTTTAAGAGGAGTAGTATCTTCGAGTTCTAAGTTCTTGAGAGTTGTGTTTAATCCCTTTTAATCTAATATTTCTTATTATCGGGATATTATATGTTACCCATGAAATTACTTGAGTTGAGTTGTTCATGCTCATTCTGCATGAATCTTATGAGTTGAACATTCTTGAGATGAGTAGAATCTTGAAGTCCTTGAGTTTGAGTTGTTCATGCCCATAATTTCGCATGAACCTTATGAGTTGAGACTTCTTGAAATGATTAGTATAATTGTAGTTCTTGAGTTCTAAAGTCGTTGAGTTTCGAGTATTGAGTTCCATTATGGTTATTGAAAACTTTAAATTGAGTGGTTCACATTCATGATTCGGCATGACCCTATTTTTAGAAGTCATTTACAATTTTCTAAACTTGTTTTAAGAGTTGAGCACTTGAGTTTGAGAAAGAGTATAGTTGAGTTCATTTTTAAAATGAATATATGAGAACTAAGTATTCCCAAGAGTAAATATTTTCACATCCAAAAGAGCTTATAAGAAGTTTTGAGTACCCTCTCTTTTAGAGAAATATTTTTGAGTGATAATCTCAAACCACGGAAAGAGTTATTTTATAAACAAATGAGCTAGTTATATTTTGAGAGTATTATTGAGCACCGATATGGGAGACAGTTCAGATAAATTACAACCCCCATAAACCATGTAGATAATGTGGGTAAAAAGGTCATAATTTTTAGATGATTCTTCAATGATTTTAGCATACCCCGACAAGGTATAGTACAATTTTGCCAGCGTGCGAAAGACGTTATATCATCATATAGCTCAGAGTGATGCTTATTAGTTAGAGAATCTCCGATATAGAGTTATTTTATATTCTTATATATTGTTGAGTTATTATTGTAGTTTTACATACAATTGAATTGCTATCTATTGTTACAACTTTCTATACATTACATCTTTTATTGTTGCTTTGTACAGAATTGAGTATCCAGAGTTGAGTATCTAAAGTTGAGTATCCAGAGTTTTGAATTGAGTATTTTATAGTTGAGCCTATTTAAGTGAGTTGAATATCTTATTATTGAGGTGAGTCTTATATCACTGAGTTGAATATCTTATTATTGAGTTGAACCCTATATTCTCGGAGTTGAGTTGAACTATATTTCTTTGAGTTGAGTTGAGTGATTTGTGAAGAGGTAATTACATTTTTTTTCATCAGTTCAAGCTTATGTTTTCTTTTTAGAATTTCATTTACATGCTCAAACATTCGATGTACTTAGCCATTTGGCCTACATCATTTCATGGTGTAGATATAGGTATTTAGAATCATCAACAGATATTTCATTGAGGTCATGGGATGTTCCAGCTTTGGTGAGTCTTCTTATATTTTGGAGGACTTCACCTTTATCTTACGGTCAGTAATTTAGAGAGGTCTTATCTTGATATCCTTCCTTTAATAGTAGAGGCTTAATAGATAGACAAAGTTGAGTAGTTTTCAGTATGTATGTATCTTGAGTTGTTTACTCGAAGTTATATATTGAAAGTTGTTTAAATTATTTTAAAGTTAATTTTATTGAATTTCATTCAGTTTTTAAGTTTTTGCATACTTAAGTTAGTCTTCCGCTTGTAGTTATCCAGGATGAGGGTTCGCTTGGGAACCAACAATTGTTCTCAAGTGTCGATCACTTTTAAGGTGTAGACTTGATTCATGACGAGAATATTGTCTACAATGGCGAAACTTATAACATGCATATTGTTGATTTGATGCAAACCCAGATAAAGTCGCGAAAAGGATTTCCAAAGGAATCTTCAACATTTGGGATTTGAGTGTAAAGCTTCATTTGAAAGATTGCTATCAATTCTAGAGATTCACTTACTTCGTTAGTGACAATATCATTAAGTATTCCATGTTTGTTTTTTGAATTCTGAGAGAATGTTGGGCTTTGATAGCTCTAGTAGGTTGCACAAATAAATATGGGTGAATTATTGTTGATTTTTTTTGTTGGATCTTTAAATTTATGTTTTTCCTTCAAATGAATTTATTTTTAATTTTTTATCCTTGTATTTCTTTTACACTAGTTCCGACATGTTTATTTCAAAATATTTAATGTAAATTATGTGTCGCAAATGACATATTCTATCCTCTTCAAATCTGTGGTATTTACCAAAGATTCTATCATTTTTGCGATAGAAAGTGCATATATCTAACTAATAAAAAGAATGCATCCTTAATTATTAAATTTATTAAGAGTGCATAAAGTAAAATAACTAATTAGTGTACATATACAATATTGAAATGAGGATACAAAAATACCACATGCTTGGGGCTAATGCTTACAAAGCAACAAACAATTGTAAATTCTTACTAATAATAACGACAAAACAATAGAAAGTTGTACAATAGCATCCAAAAAGAAATATCAACACTAAACAAAACAAATAAAAAGGAATAAAAGAAGAGAGCATAGAGTTTTTCTCTCTTTTATCTAACTATTTTAAGTGTGTATAATATTGTGTTAAATGTCACTATTTATAGGATATGATTGAGGAACATACATGGTTGTTATGAATAAGCATTAATCCCTTTGAGATCATGGATGAATATGAGAGGTGTATTATAATTATGATAAATATAATTAGAGGGAGTTACATATATTCACATAATGGAGAGATAGTGGTAATAAATTTATGTAACACATTTCACATT
Source organism: Solanum habrochaites (assembly GCA_027704765.1). Lineage (NCBI taxonomy): Eukaryota > Viridiplantae > Streptophyta > Magnoliopsida > Solanales > Solanaceae > Solanum > Solanum habrochaites. The sequence continues at coordinate 19,489,996 of JAKWJA010002491.1, forward strand.
AATAAAAAAAAATTGATATTATATATAAAAGAATATAATATTATTGATTAGTATGTTTTTTTTATTTTGTGAAGGCCAAACATGACCATTCATATTTTCAATTGGACGATGAACAAAAACAAATTGATGAATTACTCCAATATAAAATTAATACAAAGAATACATAGTCAAGAGACTTTATGGTGGTTGATAACATGATGATATATAATTTTATATTTAATTCATTGAATAATTTATAACATTTCAATTTAATGCAGGGGTAAACCCGTAATCTAACTTTTGCCTAAAATTCTTTTCCTTTTTAGTATAACGAATAAAATATTAGTGTACGATATGTAAAATATAAGCTCAAATTAATAATCAGTTAGCATATTCAACTGATATTATGATCATTGCAAGACATATCATACAAATATATTGTTATCAAGTGAATTTGAAAACTAATACTACAATGACCTCAATTATACAATTCTTATAATATATCAATTATTTAACTTGTTAAAAGTTTTATCTTTAATATGATACAATACATAATTTAAATGTCAGCACTATAATTATAAAGTATTTAATGTCTTAAATTTTTCGCCTTCTTTTTATTGAATGATACCCTTCACATTATTACAGATGCATATATATGGAGAACTCGTCGTCAAATGAGACTGTTATTTTGTAGTAGTTGTAGAGAAATCCAATGAACATATATCTTCCTTAGGATGGCTCGTAGATCATTATTTATTTTGTAGTCTACACCTACAAAATCAAAGTATTTATTTGATATAAAATAATCATTGTTTAAATATTTAATTGATATTTATAAATAATAGTTACATGTATCATTTGTCTTCTTTGACTCATTCAAAATTATTAATTCTGCCATCTATAAATTTTGAAAAAAGAACTTTTTGATAAGTTATATAAATATAGTTGAATTATGAAATACAACACAATCCGTGAGATATTAATAGTATGGTAGAAAAAAGAAAACAATATAAGTAAAATATTGTATGGTACAAAAAATAAATGCATATAAAACAAGGATAACTTTGAATATATATATATATAATATATATATATATATATATATATATATATATATATATATATATGTATACACACACACACACACACTTTATGGACCAACCTAAAAACAAATGAATCGCATATAAAAAACTTGAAATCATCATATATTACTAAAATAAAACCAATAGAGCTACATAAGAATAAAGATAAAATGGATCACACAAGAAATAGAATAAATGAGAGGATGTAAGATTTTAAGTAACAAAACAAAATGAAAGAAGAAGAGGCATACCTATTGAGATTGTTTCATCCATTGGTGAGGGTTTCCCATTGTCACACCCCGAGCTTACACCCTAGAAAGGATTGACACATGAGAATCATTGGTGTTCTCAAGCGAACCCTTGGTCTAGATTACTTACTCAGCGGAAGACTTAAACTTCAGAAATAACTATAAATAAAGGACTTATGAGAAATCTTAGATTTTCTTCAAAGAAAGCATTCAAACTAGCCAAAATGTCTACTCAGTCTCATAGAGAAATATCTAAAATACAAAGCTAAATGACTCATAACTAATTATCAGACTATCTATGGAACCTCTAAAATAATTGTGATGGATGATGAGACAAACCCTAAAACATCCTAATGAACTGAAAATAAACTGGAAGCAATAAAAAAAATTTCCAGAAATGCAAAGAGGCTCACCAACAGACTTCGAACTGCTCACTAGATCAATGATGCGCTGGATGTTGATCCTAGTTACCTGCGTCTACATCATGACAAGATGCAGCCCAACTGGCATCAGTACATTAAATTTACGAGTATGCAAGTTGGAATGATAAAATAACATAGGATTGAAAGAGATTCTGAAAGAAACATTTTCTTTGTCTCTTCTCAACTCATGAATGGTTAACTGAACTCATTTCATTATAAAGAATTTTTAAAACAAGTTCAATATAAGAAAGGGATAAACTATTTATAACATGATGTCACCTCATACTAATAATATCATAAAAAACATACTATGCTTCCTCTCAAATTCTACTTGTGCAATGCATGAATGAAGTCCCATAACCCCATACATACTAATCAGAATACTTTGAGTAACCATGTAATTACTAATGTTGGAGTTTCTCTAACCAAAAACCATTAATTAAAAGTTAAAGGGATGAACAACGATCTACCTCACGCTACCAGCGCATCCTATACCAGGCCAAAGATATAGGATCTGAAACTATTAAGTGGATCCACTAGTCTATGTGAAAAGGATTCATCTAAAAAGTATGACCATTTTCTACCCATGATGGTTTATGCGGCCTGATAGTTGTTTGAACTCTTCCCCAAATCGGGGCTCAATACTACTCCCAAAAATAATATATTATGTTAGCTCTTTATGTTCAAAAACATACTTCTTCTGTGATTTGAGATTAATGCTAAAAAATGTAGTCCATAGGATATCTTGGAAATCTCAGTTTCCTCTATTACTTCATTTAGAAAGTGATTACTCTTTTCTAAAAACTAGCTCGGAAGCTCTTTGAAAAAATCTCAGTGTCCGTTCTTATTTAAATGTAAAAATATTTTAAATAAATTTAGGAATACTTAGTCCCAATATACTTCTTTGAAGAATAGAACTTTAATTTTACTCTTTACTGATTTTAAAACTTAAGTCTTAAAGCAAAGTTAATACATTTGTGAAAGACTTTTAAAAACTTTAAGATTTTATCTTAACTTGACTCTTGACTTTTATTGTTAACTGTTCTTGACTTGACTCTTAACTGATCCTTGGATTAAATAATGGATTCAAGGATTATGATTTTTGATTGGAAAGATCTTATTATGTTTAGGAATGATTCTAGATTGCTAAACATGAGAAAAGACCAAAAATCAATATTTGAAGGTGGCTCCGCAATGTGGAGGCATAATTAAATTTTGGATTTCGGAAACATTATCTTTTGAGGAAGCACACCTTGTGTCAGCTCCACTATGCAAAGTTTAAATTTAAAACTTGGGCATAAGGAGCGCGACACGTGGCCACGTTCAAATTTTGCCCGTCGAAATTTCTTCTTTGTTGCTCTTCCTCAATTCACCCAAACTCAATTTTTTTCTTAAATTATTTTTATATAGAGATCGCCAACAAATTTTCCTAAGAACTCAACTCAAAACCACTCTATAATCCGACGTAACTAACTCTGAAACTCCTAAATTCAGGAAAATTCAAGGATAATATATGAATTCAAGAAGATGTATCAAGATCATCAATATTGAAGTGCTTTTAGGAAGAATCCAAAATGAAATGAATATGCTTGACACGTAGGAGAACGATCCCAGCGTTATGAGATCCTCACACACCTGGTAGGGATCACCCCCGACAAAATTTATAAGCAAATTACGATGATCTTGACAGATCTTGAGCGTTCTTCTCCTATCTCCTCTTTCTTCCTCTACTTTTCTCGTTCTCTCAAAAACCCTAACTCTTTTTTCAAAAATCTTAAACTGAATAAGATCAGTTTAACCCAATTACTACCCAAAAATGAAATGAAATAATTGGGTAAGGAAAAGACCAAACTACCCCTTAAAAATTTAGATTGGGCTTTTCTTATTCCAACAACCCAACTTCCAAAAGGCATAACTCACTGATTTGAACATGGAATCGCGCAAACTCGATGGCGTGGTAAAGATCATTCAAAGATATTTCCGACCATATATGAAAATACACCTAACTCGTCATGTACTAGGAGTTATAGTCGTTTGAAGTTGACCAAAAACTCACTTTTTTCTCACTTAAGTAACTTTCCTTATTTTTGTCTTTCAAAAAATGATAATTTTTAGTTCTTAGTTTCTTCTTAGCTTTTCGAATTGCGAGATGTTACAATATCTCCCCCTTGAGAACATTCGTCCTCGAATGGGATTACTCTTACTAAGCTAAGGGTGTAATATCTAGTTCAAACACCCAACAAGTAAATGCAAACAACCAACATGTTCACTCATAATTTAAGGAGTACTAAGAAGAAAATTAGTAGATTGGTCTGAACTTTTCTTCGGATTTCAAAAATATGTGGATATATCTTCTTCTATCCTCTTTAGCTTCTCAATTATTTTATCTACACACTGATTTCTCCACAAAATTTTGACTTGATGCTACTTCCTTTGTTCTCAACTTGCGAACTTGGCGATCTAGATTCTCAACCGGAACCTCATCATAAGACAAGCTATATTTGATTCCAACATCCTTAGTTGGTATGATAAATGAGGTATCCCGTGCACTTATTCAACATGGATATGTGGAGCACCAGATGGACTGCTGTTAACTCTGTGGTAGCCCTAACTCATAAGCTACTGCCAATCCTTTTGGAAATTCTGAAAGGACCAACATATCGGGGACTAATTTCCTCTTTCTTACCAAACCTTATAACAACCTTCATGAGTTGAACTTTCAAGATCCTCAATCATCTGCTTCAAACCACCCAGTAAGATATTTGCATCTTCTTCCATAAAGATCTCATAAGAAGTTATTTGGATGCTAGAGCTGTAACTATTGTTGTAAGCAAATTCGATGAGAGGTAGGTGACCTTCACAATTACCTTTGAAATCGATCACCCATGAACTCAAAATATCTTCCAAGGTCTGAATAGTGTGATCTGCTTGCCCATCTATCTGAGGATAGAAAGCAATATTTAAGTTCATCTTTGAACCCGAGCCTTTCTGAAAAGATTTCCATAATTGTGTAGTAAATTGTGCACCTCTATCTAAAATAATGGAGACTAGGACTCCATGAAGCATTACAACCTCCTGAATATATAACCTGACATAATCTTCTGCTGAATAGGTAGTCTTTACCGGCAGAAAAATGGACTAACTTGGTCATTCTATTGACAATCACACAAATAGAATCATGTTGCCAACAAGATCTTGGAAACCTTGTGATGAAATCTGTACTAATCATCTCCCAATTCCATTCTGAAAGTTATATTTTCTGAGCCAAACCACTAGGCCTTTGGTTCTCTACTTTAACTTGTTGGCAATTTGTCATTAAGAAAAAAAATTCTACAATGCTCTTCATTATGCCATTCCACCAATAGACTTCTATCAAATTGTGATACATCGTTGTAGAACACGAATTAATGGAATTCCTTCATCATTTTGTCTTGGAGTCCATCACCATTGGTACACACAATCTGCCTTGATGCCTTAACACCCCATCTCCCCTTTGTTAAAAAGTCATTACTTTTTGCGTATGAACATTTTCCTTTAATTCGAGCAAAATAGGATATTGGTCTTACTTGACTTTTACTTCTAACACTAATGATGACTCAGCCCCATTTGTCACCACTATTCTTTCCTCTGTGGAATCCATAAGTATGGCTCTCAGGTGTGCAAGTTTGTGCACTTCTTTTATAACTCTCTCTTTCCTTCCTCAATATGAGAGTTACTACCCATAGACAACCTGCTTAAGGCATAAGTAACAACATTATCCTTATTTGTGCCTTATCTTTGTGGTAAAAATTACTCATGTCACAATCATTGAGCAATTATAACCATCTCTTTTTTCTGAGATTAAGCTCTTTCTAAGTGAACACATATTGTAGGCTCTTGTGATCAGTGAACACATCCACATGCACACCATAAAGATAATAGCGTCATTTTTTCAAAGAGAAAACTACAACAGCCAACTCTATGTCATGGGTTGGATAATTCCTCTCATGAATTTTCAAGTGTCTGGAGGCATAAGATATGAATTTGCCATTCTACATTATTACACAACCCAAGCCAACTCAAGATGCATCACAAATACACCAAAAAACCTTGAGTACCTTCTGATAAGGTCAAAACTGGGTAGTAGTCAACCTCTTTTCCAATTTCTGAAAGTTTTTCTCTCAAGCTTCAAATCATTTAAACTTAATTCTCTTCTGAGTTAACTTGGTCAAAGGGGATGAAATAGATGAAATCCCCTATACGAACCTTTTATAGTATCCATCTAAACCCAAGAAACTCCTAATATTAGTTGGACTTGTGGGTCTAGGCCAATTCTGCACTGCCTCAATCTTCTAGGTATCAACCTTCATTCCCTCTCCAAACAATATTTCACCCAAGAATGCCATGCCATAGACTTGAGACAAAACACACACTTAGAGAACTTGGCATACAACTCTCTGTCTTTCATAGTCTGGAGAACTATTCTGAGATGACTAGCATGATCTTCTTTATTCCCTGAATACATTAGTATGTCATAAATGAAAACAATAACAAACATATCTAAATAAGGTTTTTAGTCTCTATTCATAAGGTCCCTGAATGTTGCTAGTTCATTTGTCAAACCAAAGTACATGACAAAAAAACAATAATGGCCCTAATGGGTTATGAAAGTTGTCTTTGGAATATCATATTCCCTCACTCTTAACTAATGGTAGCCATACTTGAGGTCTATTTTCCAAAAATAGGTGGCACCCTGAAGTTGATCGAATAAATCATCAATCCCGGGAAGAGGATACTTGTTCTTGATGGTAACTTGTTCAACTGATGGTAATCTATATACATCCTAAAGGAGTCATATTTCTTCCTCACAAAATAAGATCGGAGTGACCCAAGGTGAGACACTTGGTCGATAAAACCTTTCTCTATGAGGTCTTTCAACTGGTTCTTAAGCTCTTTCAACTCTTATGGTGTCATTCTATATGGCGGAATAGATACAGGATGAGTATTTGGAAGAATATCTATACCAAAGTCTATCTTTTTCTCAAGAGGGACTCCAAGAAGATCATCTGGAAAGACTTCTCAAAACTCTTTTACTACTGAAACCGACTGAACATGAGGTATCTCAAAACTAGAGTCATTAACTCAGACTAAGTGATTGACACACCCCTTAGAAACTAAGTTCCTAGCCTTAAGGTATGAAATGGAACGACCCATAGGCACTGTTGAACTGTTTTTTAACTCTATAACTAGTTCACTCAAAACCTGGAACTTGACTACTCGAGTGCTAAAATCTATTGATGCATAATAGGCGTGAAGTCAATCCATACCTAGAATGATATCAAACTCCATCATGTCTATGTAAACTAAGTCATTCATGGTACTCTTGTGATTGACGAGAAATGGTACAATCACGATAGACTCTCTATTATAGAATAGAATTCGCAACATGTGTAAAAAAACTAAAGGGATCAAGATGTTTCTCTAGAAAAATACCAAAACTGAAGACTTGGATCATACCAGTTACAACATCCGACAAATCTTCTTTCTCTCGGCGACTAGTGATAGCATAAAGATGTTTTTCTCTTCGTCTGCCCTAAAGTACCTCATATAGATGCATCTCTATCTTATGAAGCAACAAAAGAAGGCTGGACTCTATTGCTCTCATTATTATTACTCTTCTTGTCTTTATAATACTCTCTTATAAAATGACCATTCTGACCACACTTGAAGTAATCAATGAAGCCATCTCGCGACACCCCTGAGTGGCTTCAACTACACTTGGAATAGGCAGGATTATTACTACCCCTTGTGCCTTACTACCTCTAGAATATGTAGGTCTAGCTTTGAATTCTGAGAATTCTGATATTGTACACATATTGGTTCCTTTGTGCTGGTGCACTAGCAGATAATAAAGCAGGTCCATTCTTTTTTGTTAGAAAGAAGACCGGTTCACATCATTTCTTTGCTGCCTGGACTCGTTCCTTATGTCTTAGCCCTCTTATTCTTGAACTCTTCTCTATCCCACAACTTTTCCTCCTCAACTTATTTTGCATAGATCATCAGTTTTGCTATGCCCATGTCATCTGTTAACATCACAATTGTACTTTCCTTACTCAACAAACGAGACAACCCAACTACAAACAATTTCGTTCTACTCCTCATGTCAAAAACCATTTCTTAGATTCTCTAAGATCACGGGGGAAAGAAACGCCCCAAAAAGCCCCCCTCAAACAAAGACCAACTCAAAATCGTTAACACATAAGCACGAGTTATAAAGAAATTTTTTAGAGATAAACTCCAACACACGAAGTAAGTATAAAAAACATAAGGAATTTTCTAAATGTTGTAGCCTCCTAATTATATATGTGACGCACTTCACACTTCTAACTAGGACTCTAAAGACATGGCTTCATAGACTCCCAAGGACTCTTGAACTTTGTGCTCTAATTCGAAGTTTGCCATACGTCAAGCTTACACTCTAGGCGAGACTGACACTCGAGAACCATTGTTGTCCCCTAGTGAACCCTTGTTTTGTCTAACTTACCCAATGGAAGACTTAAACTTCAGAAATAACTTCGAATAAAGAACTTATGAAAAATCTTAGAATGTCTTTAAAGAAAACATTCAAACTAATCAAAATGGCTACTTAGTCTCATAGAAAAACATATGATACAAAGCTAAAAGACTCATAGGTAATTATCTGACTATCTATGAAGCCTCTAAAACAAGTGAAATGGATATTGGGACAAACCCCAAGACATCCTAATGAACTGAAAATAAACTGGAAGCAATAAAATGAGTCCTCCGAAGTGCAAAGAGGCTCACCAACAGACTATGAACCGCTTACTGGATCAAAGATTCCTAGTTACCAGCGTCTGCATCATGACACGATGTAGGCCAACTGGCATCAGTACATTGAATATACGAGTATGCGAGTTGAAATTCTAAAATAACATAGGCTTGAAAGAGATTCTGAAAGAAAAACTTACCTTGGTTCTTCTCAACTCATGAATGCTTAACTGAACTGATTTCATTATAAAGCAGTTTTGAAACAAGTGCAATATAAAGTAAAAAGGAAAACTATAATATGATGTCAAATCATAACTATAATATCATAAAATACATAATATGCTCCCTCTCAAAGTCTACTTGTGCAATGCATGAATTAAGTCCCACACCCCTATTCATACTAAGCACAACACTTTGAGGAACCATGCAATTACTGTTGTGAGATTTTCTCTAATCGACAATCATCACTTAAAAGCTATAGTGATGATACACTTATCTACCTCACACTATCAGCGCACCCTATACCTGGCCAAAGGTATAGGACCTGAACTACTAAGTGAATCCACTAGTCTATGTGAAAAGGATTTATCTAAAAAATATGACCCTTCTCTACCCATTATGGCTACATGGTTTATGAGGGCTGATAGTTGTTTGAACTCTTCCCATAACAATACTACTCTGAAAAATAATATATATATATATATATAATATATTATATATATATAATATATATATATAATATATTATATATATATAATATATTATATATATATTAACACTTGATGTTTAAAGACAAACTTATTCGATGATTTGAGATAATGCTCAAGAACTTCCCATTACTCTTTTCTAAAAACTAGCCCGGAAACTCTTTGGAAATCTCAGTTTCCGTTCTTATTTAAATTTGAAAATATTTTAAATCTCTTTGCGATAATTAGTCCACATATACTTCTTTGAAGAACAGAACTTCAACTTTACTCTTTACCGAACTTAAAACTTAAGTCTTAAAGCAAAGTTAAAACATTTGTGAAAGACTTTTGAAAACTTTAAGAATTTATCTTAACTTGACTCTTAACTTCTCTTGACTTTGATTCTTAACTACTCTTGACTTGACTCTTAACTGATCCTTTGATTGGATAATGGATTCAAGGCATATTTTTTGTCAATGGAAAGATCTCATAATGTAAAACAATGATTCTAGATAGCTAAAAATGAGAAAAGACCAAAAATGTTACGGTCGGAGAGAACACCCTAGTCGTAATCAACGTCTTCGTCCTCTTAGAGGCCAAAAACAAGCCCTTAGCATACATCATCGCATTCCATAGGTAGAGAAATATGGAAAATTAAAAACTTTACATATGAAGTATACATAAACTTCTCGTTTATCCGTATATAAAGTTTATATAGACTTATCATTTATCAACATAGTCAAATTCATCAACATAGTCTATTATTGTCTCACACATAACCATCTATTATAGAAGTAAAAGATTTGGGACCTATTCCTTACACTATTACAATATGCATCATATAGAATTAAACCAAATTCTCAAAAGATTAGAAATGAACATTGTCTTAAACATAGTCAATAGCTAGTACAAGAGTAATGGGTTTCATCCTCAGATTTGAGGACTCACCAACTTGGAGATATTTTCTAAGCTTCTTGAAAGTGGCCTTGAATCTCTTCAATGGCCCGAACCTACATTTTTGTGAAAATAGAAAGAATATGGGTTAATATAAACCACATGTACTAAGTATAAAGACACATGCAATGAAAACATTTAGAAATATGCTAAGTCACTTTGAAAAGCCTTTATGCACATTCCCAACACACATGTAATTCAAATAATACATTATAATGAAGTCATAATCATCAATTCATGCTTAGAACATATTCTATTAATATATCATAATATCTTACTCACAATCCACTCCAAGCCAACTAGTGCAGTGCCTATGTAAATCCCCATAACCCCACATAGACTTACTCTACTAGAAAAATTATAAGCATTATCTTTACATGAGACTAACTTGACCTACAATCTCATACATAGCAACCTAAACCAATAACATGTATATGAAGTATGTGTAACATCATATGATACTAACATTATATAGAATCATCATTAGGCATTTCATTCATAACATAAGTATATATAAATATCACCCTTAAAATTTCCTCAAGGTCTACATGTGCAATGTATAGGTAAAGTCTCATACCCTTACCTACACTAGTACACCTATCAAGTCAACCTAGTATGCATCATTAACTTTCATTCATTCATTCATTTTACTTTACGGGAAACTTTTCCATAACCAACAATTGACCACATAATCTAAACATGGAATCCAGTGTCACACCCCTCACACCTAAAGGAGGGCATCTTACTTGCCAAGTTAAGACACAAACATCATAATAGAGTTTACGTGGATCCACTAGCTAGGTTTCCTATGGGGCACATAGTTAAGGAACTAAGAGGTTGTTGCTACAAACCCTCTTTATGCATATTAGCATTGTAGTTTACAGCTCATGAGACTTTAGGTGAACCTAGCTTCCTCATTGGAAGGGACACCTCTCACTATCTAGTTCACTCGGTGCTAAGCTAGATATTCCCTTTTATATGTTACTTAGAGTCTTCAGTACAGTAGATTGCACCATAAGTCTTAAGAGAGTAACACCTTGTATAACATGATCATAGTTCTTAGATCTTAATATGAGAACTTCCTTTCATCAAAACCCAATCAATAAGTGAGAACATTACATCATAATCACATTAATAAGATGCACAAGAGAATTCATTTCAATCCTCCATAACCTTACTTATCATGATCCCACATTCATCATAATCATAGCCTAATCATATATGCATATCATCATCATTTACACTTCAATTGAATAACAACATCAATTATAGGCCAACATCAACATAATGGAGTAGTCATGATCTTAGAAGTCTTATCTTTGGCTTCCAAGAATTTCATCAAGGATATAACCCTCTATTCATCCCTTAACTCAAACATTATAATCACATTATGGTAAATTAACAAGAACACATTCAATTCCAACCTTCCTCAATCATAATCAACCTAATTCATAAACTTGAGTTTGGGGATGATGGATATTCATGGATCTTTATAGAGATTTAGGGCAAAGATTTAAGGAATAATTCAATACAAACATAATCATATGTAAATCATTAACAATAATCAAATATAGTCAATACAATTCAACAGTGAAAGTAAACCCACGAAATTGGATGAAAACATGGAAATTGAAGATCTTTGAAAACCAACTTTGAAGAGTCCCTTAGGGAAAAGAGTCCCAAGAGTGAATAGCCTCCATACCTTGAAATTTCTTGAAGAAATATGAAGGAAAACTTGAGTCTTGATGCCCTATGATGAAGTTGTTCCTCTTATTCAATGGTGTCTTAGAGTAGTGAGAAAATTTAGAGAGATGTGAGAGCTAATTGGGCTTGGGAATTATGAGGTGTTAGGTTAATTTAATGAATTCGGGGGATTATGCAATCCTAAACTAAGTAATTGAAACCGTATTTAACCATTAACTAATTAACTAACTAATTATCTAATCACCCCTAGCTTTATCGAATTTGGACAGTGAAATGGAGTCTCAAATGACTAGAACCCATCAGACGGGTCGTCAATCCAACCATGGACCGTCCTGGTCAATCGTGGTTTGGATTAGAGGCTGGATTTTTGGGCCTTTCGGTGAGGTGGGCAAGTGTCGACCAACGAGGCCAAATGACGGAGCATCGTTCCCTTCACGGATGCACACTATCTTTTGAAAGCTTTTAGGTTCAATTGTTTGGGTCCTTTTCAAGGACCCTTAGGGTGGTCCTTGGGGAGTCGTACCCGGATATTTCGACCCTAAACTCACTCTAAGGTGTATTCTAAATCTTTCCACTAAATTTTACTTTTATACGACTCCTAAAACCCCTTGAAACATATGAAGGAACACTAGTTCACTTTCACTAGTCTTCAGACGTCGTAGTCGTTTTTTGACGTTTTGATTATAAAACTTCTTAATTAAGTTCATTACCTTTGTTTAAGCTTAGAAACATTGTTTTAAGGCATATTTCATAAAGTGAGGCTCTATACTAGGTCATTGAACTTCTAAGGTGTAACAATATCCCCCCATTGGGGAACATTCATCCCCGAATGACACTTTAATATCTTTTTGGGATTATGATTCAAGACTAGCAGCCCAACCAACACATGATACATAATAATGACTCAAAAATCAAAGGAGGAAATATTCACTCAATTCTCAACACAACAAAACATCACAATTAGGTAAGAACTTCATCAACTATCAAAATGCACATATTTCATGATTTCACATTATGCAAGGAGGAATGTCCTTCTCCATTTCATATAGTTCAATACTTTCAACAAGACTCTCTACATGATTTCATAACTTCACACTTGAGAAATTTCACAAGAAATATCATATAACTCAATATACAAAAAGATGTAATCAAGTTTCCTTTCAAGTATGAAGACACATAATTCAAAGCACATATGAAACATGGACTTTTCACACAAATATGCACATTGAAGGAAAATCATAGAAGTTAAATACACTCAAGACCCTTCATAAACCAAAACAAGGAAAAAGGTCCTAACCTCCACCTTGAATAGAAGAGGAAGGAAAAAGATGAGGGTATCGGTATATCATAGCGGCTTCGGCCTCCCAAGTAGCATTCTCCACAAGTTGATTCTTCCAAAGAACCTTTCTACTTCTTTGTCCTCAATTTCTTCACTTGTCGGTCTAAAATGTCAACCGGGACCTTTTCATAAGAGAGGTTAGAATCAACTTTTAAGCCTTCTAGAGGAAGGATAGATATGGGAACACCTATACACTAATTGAGCATGGACACATGAAAGAACGAATGGACCGGAGCCAACACAATAGGTAGTTTCAACTCATAGACAACACTTCCAACGCATTTCACAACCCATATGGTCCCACATATCGGGGACTAAGTTTCCCTTTCTTCCCAAAACTCATTACCCCTTTCATGGGTGATATCTTCAAAGAAACCATATCACTTACCATGAACTCAAGGTCCCTTTTCCTATTGTCGGCATAAGATTTTTGTCAACTTTGGTCCGTCTTCAAACAATCCCTTATAAGTATGACTTTCTCCACCACCTCATAAATTGCTTCGAGACCTAATGAAAACTCTCCTACTGCAAACCACCCAATTGGAGATCAACATCTCCTCCCATTAAGGGCTTCAAAGGGTGTCATGGCAATAATCGAATGATAACTATTATTGTAGGAAAATTTGATCAATGGTAAATGGTCATACCAATCACCCTTGAAGTTAATAACACGTTCCCTCAACATATCCTCCAAGGTTTTAATGGTTCATTCCGCCAAACCATCCGTTTGTGGATTAAATACGGTACTAAGTTTTACCTTGGTACCTAATCCACTTTGGAATGCTTTCCAAAATATAGAAGTGAATTGAGAACCCTTATCCAAGATGATAGTCAAGAGAACCCCATGACAACTCACAATTTCATCAAGATACAATTTCGAACAACCCTCCATCGTATAAGTAGTTTTGATGGGGATAAAATGGGCAGATTTTGTCAATCTATCCACAATAACCCATATTGAGTCATTTTGCCTCCAGGTTTGAGGCAAACCAACTACAAAATCCATATTGTAATCTTCCCACTCCCAAGTAGGAATATCTATTGGTTTGAGTTAACCCTTAAGGTCTTAAGTATTCGGCCTTGACTTGTTGATAATTAGGACATTTAGCCACAAACTCCGCTATATCCTTTTTCAAATTGTTCAACCAATAGACCTCTTTTAGATCATGAAACATTTTGGTGGCACCCAGATGAATAGAATATCGAGAACCATGAGCTTCTTCCAGAATTTTTCTTCCTAAGTCATCAACATCCGGTACACACAACCTACCTTGGTACCAAAGTACACCACCACCACCCCGGGAGAATAACTCATTCAACTTGATAAGTACCAATTCATTCAACTCCATCAATAGAGGATCAAGATGTTGCTTAGACTTCACGTCATCCACTAAAGATGACTCAGAGTTATGATGAACCATGAAAATCCCCTTTTGGAGAATCTTCTAACCGAGCACCCAACTTGGCCAATCTATGGACATCTTTCACTACCTCTTTATTATCCTCTTCAACATGAGACACACTACCTTTAGTCATTCAACTCAAAGCATCCACAACATTATTTTGTTTTCCAGGGTGGTAAAGGACACTCATTACATAATCCTTCAAAAGCTCTAACCAATTTTTTTACCGGAGATTCAACTCTTTTTGAGTGAACACATATTGGAGACTCTTATGGTCGGTGAATATGTCTACATGCACACCATATATATTATGTCTCCATATTTTCAAAACAAACACTACGGTCGCTAATTCAAGATCATGAGTTGGATAATTATTTTCCTGCACCTTGAGTTATCTTGAGGTATAAGCTATCACCTTACCACGTTGCATAAGGACACAACCCAAACTTACTCGAGATCCATCACAATACACAAAAAACCCTTCAGCACCCTTCGGTGAGGTCAATACTGAAGCAGAGGTAAGCCTATCTTTCAACTCTTGAGACCCTCTTTCACAAGCTTCCAACCACTCAAACATAACCTTATTTTGAGTTAGTATTGTCAAAGTAGAAACAATAGATGCAAACCCATAAACAAACCTTCTATAGTACCTGCCTAGAACCAAGAAACTTTTTATGTCGGTGGGATTTAGAGGTCTAGGACAATTCTTGACCGCTTTTATCGACCTCTAAGTTAGCAACTGATCTCAAACAAAATTCACACTTACAAAATTTAGCAAAGAGTTGATGTCCTTAAGGACTTGAGATACTAGTCTCAAATGACTCATATTTTCATCCTCACTCTTAGAATATATCAAGATATCATCAATAAAGAAATCAAGATAATTCGGGAACACTCTATTCTTAAGGTCCATAAAAGTCTTCTGGGCATTAGTTAACCCAAAAGATATAACTAGGAACTCATAGTGACCATACCTTTTTCAAAAAGGCATTTTAGGAATGTCAACACCTCTCACCCTAAGTTGATGATAACCTGACCCCAAATCAATTTTCAAAAAGTAACTCACACCTTGTAGTTGATCAAATAAATCAATCAATAACTCATCATAACTCAATCAATAAGTGAAAACATTACATCATAATCATATTAGTAAGATGCACAAGATAATTCCTTTCAAAACTCCATAACCTCACCTTATAATAATCTCACATTCATCATAATCATTGCCTAATCATATGCATAGCATCATTATTTACACTTCAATAGAATAACAACATCAATAATAGGCCAACATCAACATAATAGAATAGTCGTGATCTTAGAAGTCTTACCTATGGCTTCCAAGAACTTCATCAAGGATATCACCTAAATTCCATCATATTCCTCCCTTAATTCAAACATTATCATCACATGGTAAATTAACAATAACACATTCAGTTCGAACCTTCCTCAATCATAATCAACCTTATTCATAAACTAGGGTTAGGGGAAGATAGGTGTTCATGAATCTTTATAGAGATTTAGGAAAAAGATTTAATGGATACTTAAATACAAACATAATCATATGTAAATCATCAACAATAATAGTATTTAGGCAATACAATTCAACATTACAGTAAACATAGAAATTGGATGAAAACATGGAAATTCAAGATCTTTGAAAACTAACTTTGAAGAGCCACTCGGAGAAAAGAGTCCCAAGAGTGAATAGCCTCCACAACTTGAGAGTTCTTGAAGAACGATGGAGGAAAACTTGAGTCTTGATGCCCTAGGATGAACTTGTTCCTCTTCTTTAATGGTGTCTTAGAGTAGTGAGAGAAACTAGAGAGATGTGAGAGCTAATTGGGTTTGGGTAATTATCAGGTGTTAGGTTAGTTTAATGACTTAGGGGGCTTATACAGTCCTAAAACAACTAATTAAATACATCTCTAACCATTAATTAATTAACTAACTAATTATCTAACCACTCCTAGCTTTACCGAATTTGGAAAGTGAAGTGGGGTCTCAAATGACGAGACCCCGTCGATGTGTCATTGGTCCAACCACGGACCGTCAAGTTCAATCGTGGTTTGGATAAGAGGATGGATTTTGGGACTTTTTGTGAGGTGGTTAAGTGTCAACCAACAAGGGCAAATGACGGAGATGGTTCGTCGTTCCCCTCGTGGATCCACACAGTAATTTGACAACTTTTAGGATCAATTGTTTGGGTCCTTGACAACTTTTAGGATCAATTGTTTGGGTCCTCCTCAAGGACCCCTAGGGTGGTCCTTGGGGAGTCGTACCCGGAAGTTTTGATCCTAAACATACACTAAGGTCTATTCTAAAACTTTCCACTGAATATGACTTTTATATGACTCCTAAAACCCCTTGAAACACATGAAGGCACACTAATTCACTTTAACTAGTCTCTAGACGTCGTGGTCGTTTCTTGACGTTTGGATTCAACATTTTCTCATTAAGTTCATTACCATTGTTTAATCTTAGAAACACTGTTTTAAGGCATATTTCACCAAGTGAGGCTCTAGACTAGGTCATTCAACTTCCTATGTGCAACAGAAAATCAATATTTGAAGGTGGGTTGCCGATGTGGAGGCATAACTAAATTTTGGGTTTCGAAAATGCTTTTGAGGAAGAACACCTCGTATCAGATTTGCGACGTGAAGCTGAAATTTCAAATCTGGGCATTAGCCGCACGACGCGCGGCTGCGTTCAAATTTCACCCATCGAAGTTTCTTTTTTGTTTTTCTTCCCCAATTCATGCAAACTCGATTCTTTTTCTTCAATTATTTTTTGATACAGATACCCAAAAAATGTACCTAAGAACCTAGCTCGAAACGACTCAATAATGAGACATAACAAACTCAGAAACTCCTTAACTGAGGAAAATTCAAGGACAATATATGAATTCAAGAAGAGGTATCAAGATCATCAACATTCAATTGTTTTTAGGACAAATCCAAACTGAAATAAATATGCTTGACACGGGGGAGAATGATCCCTACGTCATGGGAGCCTCACATAACTTGTAGGGATCACCCCGACGAAATCCACAAGCAAATCATATCGATCTTGACGGATCTTTAGCATTTTTCTCCTTTCTCCTCTTTTCTCCTCTTCTTTTCTCTTCTCTCAAAAAACCTAATTCTTTTTCCAATAAGTGCAAACTGACTAAAATCAGTTTAGACCCAATTAATTACCTTAAAATGAAATAAAATAAATGAGTAAGGAAAACACCAAACTACCCCTTAAAAATTTTGATTGGACTTTCCTTATTTCAACAACCCAACTTCCAAAGGGCATCACTCACTCATACATACTCGAAATCGTGCAAACTCAGCAGCGTGGGAAAGATCTTTCCAAGACCTTTCAAATCATATTTGAAAATATATCTAAATCATCCTGAGCTATGAGTTATGATCGTTTGAAGTTGACTAAAAACTCATTTTTTTTCTAACTTAAGTAACTTTTCATATTTTTCATTCTTTCCAAAAATGACTATTTTTAGTTCTTAGCTTCTTCTTAGCTATTACAAATTGCAAGATGTTACACCCATATACTTGATATCCATTTATATAAGATGTTTAATGACTAAAACTCAATATAAAGTTATTGTTGATGGTGTTGGATTAATAAAGGAAAATAGAGGGTCAAAACAGTTTTAATGTCATAAGTTCTGACTTTGTACAATTTTTAAAAGGTTGTAAATGATATTATTATTAGTCAATATAACATTAAAAAAGACAGCCAAAAACATTGTGAGTGTATCTTTAAGTTATGAAGAGGCGATAAAAGAACAAAAATTATTAACATTATTTAGCTTAACTTTAAATAAGGCAACAACATGTGAAATTTTTATCAGGAATTTGAAGTAGTGGAAAAGGTACTATTAGTATTTCTACAGTAAGATACTTATTTAACATATTTCAGTATAGCATTATATTAGGCAAATGTGGAGCATTATAATTAGTTATATTGTAACGTATACTAATTATTAGGTATTATTAGTATCCGTTAAACTTCTTATCTACTCACATTTGTAGTGAATAAGAATCACTAAAATAGGGATTCCATTGATATTTAAATGTAAATATAGTTACCTAAATGTGTGCTACGAGAAAATATACCTATTTAATTTTAAAATGTAATATCAACTTAACCTCAATCAATTCATCTTATATTTTCTTCATTTGAAAATACGAGTGAATTATAACATTATAATATTAGATCGATCCTATGCATAACTTTAAAGCAATGAACCAAACCTTGCATGTATAATTTATGATAAAAAAAAAACACCACAAAAATGGCGAATCAAATAAATTTGATTCATGTAAATATAAGGTAATCAAACTTGTTATACACTTTATGTTGCTCTCAGATCATACATTAATTTAGTTGGTTTATATAAAAAAAATTATACCAACTTCAGTTATTAAATGCAAAGAATATATTAATTTTAAAAGCAAAATAATCATTTTGATGAATAAAATAAAATAGTTCAGAGTATTAGAAAAAATTTTCTAAAAAGAATGTTCAATTAGTATGCATTAAGTTAAAAAGGTTTATTTTAATTCACCGAATAATTTCATAGCATTGAAAGAGATTATGTAGTTGTTTGTACGTAGAACTCCATCCTAAAATTTTCTGTTTTTTTTTAATCTCTTTTCTCTTCATCTTAATTCATGAATATAGACACCTCAACTATTATTTAGTGTAAGCAAAAGCAAAATAAAATTATAAACAAAATCCTCTCGTGTCAATTTGTATTTCCAAAACATTGTAGCATAATAAGTATGATTAAAAGTAATTAGTTGAGGATATCAAAATTACTCCGAGTCAAATAACATCCCATACATTGCAAGGCAATATGAATAGTAATTTTACATTTCTACGCAAAATAGTAACAAGAAATGTCAGAAAGAGAAACAATCATAAATAAAGAATTAGAATTGAAACAATTCTTTCTAATTTGAAAAAAAATCTAAAAATGATAAAAATCTTACAAACACGCAATAGAAGATGAAAAAAGAGAAACTTTACCATATGTGAAACGTAGAAATGCTAGTGGAAGAATTCATGATAACAATTTTGTATTTGGTAGTGATATAGATTGATATGGCTACAACTTTTCATATTCTTTAATTTAAGATTAAAAGGGGGAAATCTTGATTCATGTACTTATCTAAAATTTTAATTGACTTTTGTTCTTCCACATTCCTTTTTAATAAATAATTTACACTTTAAAAAATAATTAAGATAATATTATTTAATTAATTAGATGTTTAATTTAGTCTAAATTAAAAGAGGTAAAATCTTGATTGATGTTCTTAATTAAAATTCTAGAAATTTCGATTGACTCTTGTTCTTTCATATTCCCTTTCTAATTAATAACTTACAATTCAAAAAAATAATTAAACTTATATCATTTAATTAATTCTATTTTTCATTTTGTCTAGAGGTAAAATCGTAATCCAACTTTTCATCTTTGAAACTTTTCACTTATAATGATATTAGTTTTTTGACACGTGTGTTGCACGTGATAACCAATTCCAAAAATATATGTCATAATAAATAGTATTGTTTATTAAAGTGAAGGTTTGAATAATAAGTTAAGCAAAAAATAATGTTGCAGATTCTGTCAATGAAAAATTTTATTAGTTAAATGCAAGAGAAACTACATTTAAGAAAAACCTTAAACTTGACAGCAAAACTTACTTTAGCACTTAAATTTTACGGACATTTAAACACCCCCTTTGATAACTTTTGAGTGAATTAAATACCACCTCGAGAGCATAATACAACTCTCACCCGCCACATCATATTCATGTAAGCACCACATCAATAAATTTATTTTTATTTTTTGTTTATTCACTTTTTTTCTTAAATATTTTTTAAAACTCATTACATAATCAATTAATTTATTATAAAATTGTATTTTCTTAAATCAAAATTCAAAATGTTGAGCCTTTTTCATTAATTTTAAATAGTTTTAACAGTGGGTCCCACTTTTTAAATAGCTTTTCTTCTATTCAAATTAATTTCTTAACTTAAAAAAATTATTTGCTAAAATCAAAGATTAAAATGTTGAACCCATTTTTGTTAATGTCAATATTTTTAAAAAGTGGCCCCACTGCTTAAATTCTTCCTGTTCTACGCCTCTTCGTTTCTTTCTTTTTCATTAATTTTCACCATTGCCGGATCTCGATGAAAAAAATCCTTCCATTTTCAACCTTTAAAGGTTGTTTTTTTCTTACAATTCACCATTTCTTAAAAACAGAATAACATATTAATGTTTTTTCTTAAACTCTCTCCCACCCCACCCCACTCCACAAATCTACCATTGGGAGAACGAATCTTTTGAAAGTAACTTTTTTTTTTTACAAAAGGGGTCATTCAAACAACAAATTTTATATTGAAATTGAAGTATAATATATAATGTTAGTGTTGAATTTTGAGGATTACTAAAAGACTGATGAAATGGAAGGTGTAGAGGTGAGTGATAAAGATGAAGAAACAAATGACTAATATGGGTAAAGAAAGGTATAAGAATGCTACAATGGAGAAAAAACTATTTGGGAAAGATAACAAAATAAAAAGAGAAAAAAATAAATATTTTTTTAAAATGAGGTTTGTTTTTATCTCTATATTAGAAATTTCTCATATTTTAATAAACTTAATTTATAAAAATAATTTAAAATATTATTTATATACTAGTCAATAAAAAATGACATGTGTACAATTTTATAATTTCAGTTTTTTCATTTTTAATTTTTCACTTGTTTTTAGGAGAGTGGATTCACTCTCTCTGCCACATCACCCCTTAGGGGGTAGTTAATTCACTTGAAAGTTATTAAGGGGTATTTAAACGTTTGTATAGTTTAAGTGTTAAGTAAGTTTTGACGATAAGTTCAGGGGATTTTTGTATGTATTTTCACTACATGCAATAATGTATAGATTTATTTCAATTTTATGGGGTTCAATCATGTAGTTAGTCTTATCTCACTAATATTACGTTATAGACATTATTTGTTTGTATTTTTATTGTAATCTAATCAGACGTGTTTTGCATGTGTATTCCATGTTCAATTATTTTGATGTCATATGAATATCTGAAGAGAAAAACTACATTTTATAAATTAATTTATTTTCACATATGTTGAGAGATTTTTCTTAAAAGAAACAAAAGAACTCGGACTATTTTAAAATAATATATTTTGAAGTTAGAAGATCTCGTTAATTTGATAATACATTTGTGACATATACAATACTTTAAGTTAAATACAAATACCTATCCAAATATAATTATATATTTACATTAATATTTATCTCATAAATTGGCTATTAAATAAATAATAAAATTATATAATACAAACTTCAATATGCATTATCACACGTCATACGAACTTTTCTTCGTCCAAAATACTGAAATTTAAAAAAATAGCAAATAAGTAAAATAAAAGGAAAATGTTTATATAGTAATAAATATTTTGAAGCAAACTTCATGAGAGTCTAAATCAAATAAGTAGCAATGATAAATAAAGTCATTCTTTTGTCTTGAGCATAAAAAATAAATCGTGATAATTATCTGAATTTTGGTATAAGATATTGATGAAAAGCATGTATCTACATCACAAGAGAAATTGTTAATAAAAAGAAATGAATTTAGACTACGTCATGTTAACTTCGTATATTGGGAAATTACATAATAATGTATATATTAAGTGAAAAAATATTTGTAAAATCATCAAAATTATTTTTCTCAAGTATTCAAGGTTATGGAATGTACCCTCTTAGGATAGAACGACCTACTTCATCAGAATAGTGGTACCTCATATTCCGCTAAACTTCGAACTCAATCAATGACAATAAATCACATAAAAAATAAAATGCAAGCAGAAAAAGAGTAGAAGATTTTTTTAAAATCTGGTGGAAAATTGAGAGCGACCCCCTCTATTTATAGTCAACAAAGGGTAGTATGAATATATGTTCCTTGTGTCTTATCTGGAAAGTCATGAATTCTTCGAGAAGTCACAACTCTTTGGAAATGTCACAACTTATTGAAAAATCACAACCATTTGAAAAAGTTATAGCTTAAAAAAATCACAATCCTTTGAAAAAGTCAAAACTTATCGAAAAAACCACAACTCATCAAAAAAGTCAAAACATAAGTTGGGGATATTATAGTAATTTAACATTCAAGTTAAGAGTTCATGCTTTTAAAGTAATATAGATACTAATTTTTCTATCAATTCAAAAAATTTAAGCTAAGATTTGAATAATAAGTTTTGCACAAAATAATATTGTAGATTCTTTTGTGAATATTCAATGTAGATCATCATATATATCTCTTATTCACACGAACATATAAAGATGGTCAATGAAAATTATTATTAGTTAAATTCAATAATATATATGTTTATTTCAATTTGATGAGGTTCAATCATTTAATTAGTCATATCTCACTAATATTACCTTGTAGACGATATTTCTTGTGTATTTTTTTGCCATCTATCCAGTGTGCTTTGCACGTGCATTCCACTTAATTTGTTTAGATGTTATATGAACATGTGGAGAACAACATTATTTTATTTTTTAAAACTATTTTTGTAATTTTATTTTATAGGTTATAACATAATTGATGTTGTTCTTTTTATCGGCTCTCATATTTGACTTTTCGATTGACTTTGTACATAAATCAAAGATAGTTATCTTATTGTCCATAGTTAATTGAGAAAGATTTCATGTTTTGTACCAAAAAAACTAAAAAATAAAATTAAAGAATATATTCTATATGTGAAATCATATATACAATCATTTGTTATCTTACACTCAATAAAAATATTGTTCATACACTTGTAAACAGTTTGTTGCAGGATTTACTAATTTTAGCATCCAATATATAACAATGTATATATTAAGCAAACTCTCCAATTCGGGCTTCAAAAGACAAATATTGCATGACCACTTCGTGCACCATGACATGAACCGCATACTTCTCTAATGGCTTCACTCATGCAACGATCCCTCCTCGGTTCTTATAGCTTAAGTGAAGAAATGATAGATTTTATTAATGCAATTTAAACTTAGACTTGACAAAAGAAAAGAAAATGAAAGCAAGAACAAATAGACTTATTTTCTCCAACTAATTTAGAATAAACCATCTTCTCAATAGATGGTAAACAATCGACAGTATATAACTTGTCTAATGGAGTGGTAATCGGCATTAGTGAATAAAAAGAGCATGTCGTAATATCCATTAGTTTGCATGCTCAGATTAATGGAAAAGGACAAGAATTAATCATTGGTTGCATGCTTGAAAACTATACAAGGAAATGAAAATGAAAGAGAAAAGTAGGAAATCAAAGACTTGATTTTTTTCAGAAATAGAAAATGTCATGATACAAATTTGCTTTTCAGCAAGTTTAGGATATCTTGATACAAATTTTCTTTAACTAAAGATTCCATGTATTGAGTTTAGAACAAAAAAATAACAACTCAAATCAGCACTCTCCACCATTATTTTGAACACATAAAGAAGCATAACGAGCAGACAAAAATGAGAATATCTTGCCTAACCATTTAAATTAAGGCAAAAACAAATTCCAAACAACATAAAGCATTTTTACAATATAAGAGGGAAAAACCTTTGTTTCCCTGTCCATAGTTTTCAGAATAAATTTATCGAAGACAAATCCTTTTATGGGAAACCCAAAATATGAAATGTTAAACCGAATGAGAACACAATTGCATATGATTGATCTTCTGTTCCAACTCAAGAGGGTTTAGGGCAATTAGCAAAACCCTAAATTTACATAAATAGATAAGAATTTTAGCAAATAGAAGGACTTACCAATTTTTTCTAAAAGCCCATAGTCCATATACCAGATCTTCAACCTATATTAATCTCAGAATTTAGACAAATGAAATGAAACGACTTTTTTATGCAGAAAAGATTGTTTATTTTTATGTCTTCGCTGCTTGCATCAATATATATAGATATATGTAGAAGAAGAAGAAAAAAGGAAAGTAAAAACAAGCAAAGATTCAACCTATAATTAAGGACCGATAAGAGGGAATTGGGCTGAAATAAAAGAACCAAACATTCAAAGGGATGGGAATAAAAAAAGGTACAATTAAGGCGTGTTCCAATTATATGGTGTTCCAAGAAAAAAACTACCTTTAGCTTTTAAAGCGTAGCCCAAAGTTTTATGAATTATCTGATAAACCTTTCAGCGATATTTGCTTCTTTTTCACCGATTCAGCAACAAGTTCTTCAGTTATTCAGCGTGTTCTGTGACGGAAAGAAAATCTCCTCAGCTCCATCACTTCTTCAGTTTTGATTTGGGTAAAAACAAAATTTTAATATTTTATGAAACATTTTATTGAAAATGTTGGAGGGTGTTATAAACAAGAAAATGAGTTGAAAATGCCTATCAAGTTTTCAATTAAAAAAAGGGAAAATGCACAAGTACCCCCTCAACCTATGCCCGAAATCCCAGAGACACACTTATACTATACTAAGGTCTTATTACCCCCCTGAACTTATTTTATAAGTAATTTTCTACCCCTTTTTAGCCTACGTGGCACTAGTTTCAAAAAAAAAGTCAACCATCGTTGGGCCCACAAGATAGTGCCACGTAGGCTAAAAAGGGGTAAAAAAATTATTAATAAAATAAGTTCAGGGGGGTAATAGGACGTTAGTATAGTATAAATGTGTCTCTAAGATTTCGGGCATAGGTTGAGGGGGTACTTGGGCATTATCCCTTAAAAAAAAGATAATTGGGTCCCTTTTTTTCTCTCTATTTTTTAATTTTTATCATTAATAAAAAGGACTAAACTATTAATTTTAAAAACTTAAGTACTTAAAATAATATTTTAAAATTATGATAAATAAAACTTAGAGACTAAATTGAAACTTTTAAACTTTTTGCTTTCTTTTAGACACGATCGACGACAGGAACAACCATAGGTTGGGGAATGATTTTGAAGTTGATTAAACTTTTTGCTTATTCTTTAACTTCAAAATCATTCAACTTTTTATTTTATTTTCTTCCTGATCATTGAAGGTAAACTTTCTTTTCTTTTCTAACTCAAAATATTAAAAGTGGGGTTTAATGAAGAAAAAAATCATTATCATCTACAAATATTATTTTTTTGTTATTTTGCATTGCATTTGTTCCGTTTAAAGTTAAAATTAACTCAAAAGAGTTTTTTAGTTTCCCGGTCTGAGTCTACATCCTGGACATGACCGGCACTCAAGAACCATTGTTGGTCCTCAAACGAACCCTCATCCTGGCTGAATACAAGCGAAAGACTAACTTAAGCATGCAAAAGCTTAAAACTGAAATAAAATTCAATAAACTCAACTTTACAAAACTTTAACTCAAATGAACAACTCCGAATAAAAACAATATATTCAACTAGTCATAAAATAGACAACTTAAGTCTTTAAAACTTTTAACAAAATAAATAAAGACTTTTGAAACTCTACTGTCTACCTATGAAGCCTCTAAATGACAATGATGGAAGTCGGGACAGGACCCACGACCTCTTAACAACTGAAAGTAAATGGAATCCTCCGAAAGCAAGGAGGCTCACCATAGCTAACTCGAACTCCATGTGATATCAACGAAACTCATGGTGATGATCCTGAATACTAGGATCTGCATCATGAGAAGATGAAGGTAAATGGATCAGTATGTGGAATGTACGAGCATGTAAAGGGAGTTCTAAAGCATGACATAAGTTTGAAACTTGACTAAAAGGGAGCATACTTACCTTTTCTGAACTCACTCAACTCAACTCAAGAATAAGATACTCGACTCAAAGATATGGAAGGTACTCAACTATGGGTACTCAAATCAACATAAACCAACAATAAAATATGCAATAAATGGAAACTTTATAAAACAGTAAAAACAACTCAATTCGTTAAAGAAAATGCAATAATAAACTCATAACCATTATATCATAAAAGACATATCATGCTCTCTATCAAAGTCTACTTGCACAATTCATGAATGAAGTCCCATACACCCACTCATGCTAAGTAGAACCCCTTGAGGAACCATGCAATTATTGCATGGGAGTTTCTCTAACAGACAACCATCACTATACAGTGTCTTGCACAAGCTGCAAGAAATGTCCTATACTTTGTCGCCATATAGAAATCTTAACTTAGTGGATCCACTAGCTTAACTTAGTGGATCCACTAGATTAACTTAAGTGATCATCCAAAAAGTATGATCCTTTAATACACATGATTACTATATAGTTTGTGGAGACTGGAGTTAATATGAACTCGCATCCCTATATCAGTGCTCAATACTACTCCCAAAAATGTACTTAGCTCATACGTTTCAAAAACAATTTCTTTCTTTGCTTTGAGATAATTAATCAAAACTTAAACTTAAAATCTCTGTTGGAAGTCATAGTTTCCTCTTTACTAAAAAAACTAGCTCAAAGGCTCTATTGCAAATCTCAGTTTCCTTTCTTGTTTAAACGTAAAAACATTTACTCTTTGGGAATACATAGTCACGATATACTCTTTTGAATAAATGAACGCAACTCTTTACTCTTTACTCAACTCAAAACTCAAGTCTTAAAATAAAGTTAAAACATTTGTAAAAGACTTCTTAAAATAAGGTTCATGTCGAATCATGGGCGTGAACACTCAACACAAGAGTTTCAATAACCATAGATAGGACTCAATAATTGGAACTCAATAACTTCAATAGTACTACTAATTTCAAGATTTCTCAACTCAGAGGATTCATGCAAAATTATGGGCATGAAGACTCAACTAAAGGACTCAAAGATACTTCTCATCTCAAGATTTCTCGACTTATAGGGTTCATGCGGAATTATAGGAATGAACTACTCAAATCAAAGGATTCAAGGGTAACATGTAATAGTGCCAAAATTAAGAAGAAGAAAAATATCAAAGGAGATTAGAAACTCAATACTCAAGAATTAAAATTTGAAGATACTACTCCTCTCAATGATACTCAATTTTTAGAGTCCATGCGGAATGTATGGGTATGAGCGACTCGACTCGAAGGTCTAAGCAACTACATTGAACTCATGTATACAACTCTTCTCATTCTCTTACTCACTTCCTCAAAATTTAGTTCGAATTGATCTCAAAGATTCACGATTGAACAACTCAAAGACTTTCTTCAATTTTACTCTTAACTCTCTTGAATGTGAATTATGAATTCAATATTTATGGTTCATTATATTAAGGATCTAGGTGATACTGTAGACTCATGAATACATTATCCCTAAAAAGACTCAAAGGAACTCTTTCAAAAGGTTCGAAAAAACTCTCAAAACTTAATCTTAACTTTACCTTGAATTTGAATTATCAATTCAAATTTATGATTCATGTATGAACAATTTCTACGTTTAGAAGTCTTTTAAAGTGTTTAGAATCAAAACGAGTGAAAATACACTTTAAATGGGCTCAACGAAACAACGGACGAAAAAATAAGTCGGGCAGGTGACCCTGAAGAATTTCGGGCGCGGGGCGCCAGTACCTAACTTCAGAGACTGGATATGGGCTCACTGCAGGCACGCTGCCCCAGCCTCTCCTTAGGCAAAGTGTCAAGAATTTTGCCTCTCGTTTTCTTACTCTAAATCGTGTTTAATCAATTTTTATTCTCGTGTTTTTCTTAGATTCAATTACCCAACCTAAGTACACACTAATACACTCAAAATAACACTCCAAACAATCACTTTCATCTCAATAAATTATCAAAATACCAACAAGATAAGATTTATAATGAACCTCAAGAACACTATTCAAAAACTTAAATTTTTCAACCTTTTGAGAATGAAATTAAGCTGGAATAAAATGTTTGCCGTGTGGGTGAAAAAATTCAACACTATGGAAGCTTTCATAACTCTTAGGCAAAAATTAACGACATCACGCAAGAATCTTGACGAACGCTTGATCCTTTCCTTTTTTCTCCTATTTTCTCTTCTTTTCTTTTTTTGAACTCTCAACTAAAGTCCTAATCGTATACTAGGATTATAAAACTTAACCTAATAGGATTAGACCATTAAAATCTTATTTAAAATGAATTAAATCTAATTGCGTAAGGAAAGACTAAAATACCCCTTACTATTTTTAGCTAACTTTTCTTAGCTGGACAACCTAAATTCAAAAGGTCATATCTCACTCATCCGAACCTGAAACTTAGCAAACTTGGTGGATTTGGAAAGATAATTCAAATATCTCTCTAAGATATCTTGTAGCACATCTAACTCATCTTGTTCTAGCAGGTATGGTCATTTTAAGTTAACCCAAAACTCATACTTAGCTTAACTCTCCAAATTTAGATTTTTTTTATTTCCAATTTAGTTCCTTTTAGCTGACTATGAAGGATGGTTTGAGTCTTAGTTCAAAAAATTTTTGTGGGTGTTACATTTTGTTTGTATAAAATTATTTTGTGTTTATGATTTAGTCAATTTAGTTGTTTCAGCCAACAACTTTCAAAGTTGTATGGACAACTATTGAAGTTGTCTATATGAATAATTAGGCATATCTTTTAGATACAAAATGGTCCAACAACTTTATGTAGTTGTCGGACGACTAGATAAGTTATTCCCACAACTATGACATTTGTTGGACAACTGTTTTCAGTTGTTGATCAATTGATTAGTTGGTTGGCAAACAATATAATTTTTAATGTTTAATGTACTACAATTACACATTTTCTATTGATCTTATTAAGTTAATTTTATACCATTTACTAACTTTTTAACTATTTTAGTGTAGATATAATGTGTTTATATAACAGGAAAAAATTATGAAACATCTTCAACCAATTCAAATACTGGAGAAAATGCTAAGAGTTATAGTGTTGCTAAGAAAAGAGAATTTGCAACACTTCAAACTAGTAAGAGCAACAATGACTTATTAGCAGAAGAAAAAAGTGATGAAAATAGCGGAAAGCAATCTAATGAGATGAAAAAAATAGTAAAAGCAGCAGTGACCTATTAGGTGAAGAAAAAAGTATCGAAAATCGCAAAAATTCAAGCGAAAAAGAAAAAGATATGAAAGTGATGGAGATAAATTAAGTACTAAGGAAAAAAGTAATGAAAGCGATGGAGATCAATCTAGTGGAGAATAAAAAAGGTAATGAAAGTGAAAGTGAAAGTGAACAATCAGATGAAAAATAAGAAGGAGATATTGAATCAGATGAAAGTGATGGAGAAAGGCTTGATTCAAGTTCATGATTGCAATATTCATGTGTGTGATAAGCTGACTTTTTTGACATTGTCTTAGCTCATTCTCGTATTGTGACCCAAACTACACAAGAAAAATGAGATGTTCAATCATTTGCCTGAAAATTTGTTGAATGATGAATGATAAAATGAGCATCAAAAAAATGTGTCAATTAAGTAACAATATTGTGCGGCATATGAACCATATGCTTGTATTTTTATTGATCACTTGCTTGTTGGGATGAATATGAGTTGCCTTAATGATAATGAGGTTGATAATTTTAGGATAAAATATGTTGTTGCGGTGATTGAGAAGGAATTTACTTCTTGAGAGAGTAGTTGTGTATGAAGGCGTTTTTTGTAGTTACAAAATATTTGAATTTTATAGTGTATTGATTATCAAAATTTTAATTTTTATGCATCTGTTAACTACTTTAATTTCTCTTTTTCTCTTCAATTATTAATGTTACTTCTTTAGGACATCAGATGTCTCTAAAACTATTTAGTTACGCGTGCAATTGTGCAGTTGTTTGGACAACTGCTTCAATTATTTTGTTCAATTGTTTAGTCGTTTGTGCAACTCTTTCAGTTGTTTTGTGTATTGTTTAGTCATTTGTACAACTCCGTGCAACTATTAGTTGTATGTATAACTGCTTCATTTGTTCTTACAATTAGTTTAGTTGTTCCTGTAACTTCATTAGTTGTTTTTAAATTACCTAATTTTATATTTACTAATTCGATCTTCAATTATTATTAAACTACTTAATATATACTTAGTAGTTTATAAAATGGTTAGATCGATCTTCAATTATTGTTAAACAACTTAGTTTATACTAAATAGTTTACAAAATGACTAAATCGAGCTTCAACTATTATTAAACCACTTAGTTTATATCTAATAATAACAAATTGGCTAGATCGATCTTCAGTTATTATTAAACGACTTAGTTTATAATTAATAGTTTACAACACGACTAAATCGATCTTCAACTATTATAAACTTAGTTTATACTTAATAATTAATAAAATGACTAGGTCGGTCTTCAATTATGATTAAAAGACTCAATTTATACTTAATAATGTACAAAATGGCTAAACTGATCTTCAGTTATTATTTGCAAAATGGCTAGATCGATCTTTAGTTGTTATGATCGACTTAGTTTATACTTAATAGTTTACAAAGTGACTAAATCGATCTTCAACTATTATTTACTGACTTAGTTTATACTTAATTTTACAAATAACTAGATCAATTTTTAATTATTATTAAAAGACTTAGTTTTTACTTAATGATTTACAAAATGACTAAAACAATCTTCAATAATTATTATTAAATGACTTAGTTTATACTTAATAGTTTACAAGACGACTAAATCAATTTTCAACTATTATTAAATCACTTTGTTTATACCTAATAATTTACAAATTGGCTAGATTGATCTTCAGTTATTATTAAATGACTTAGCTTATACTTAATAGTTTACGAAATAACTAAATCGATCTTCAACTATCATTAAATGACTTAGTTTATAATTAAATTTACAAAATAATTAGTTCGATCTTCAGTTATTATTAAATGACCTGGTTTATACTTAATAGTTTACAAAACGACTAAATTGATCTTCGATTATTATTGAACGACTTACTTTATACTTAATAATTTATAAAACGACTAAATTAATCTTCAATTATTATTAAACGACTTAGTTTATACCTAATAATTTATAAAATGGCTAGATCGATCTTTAGTTATTATTAGACAACTATGCCAAATTGTTAGACAACTCTCCAATATTGTTGGACAACTCTTCACTATCATTGAAAACCTAATGCAATTGTTTGAAGGACTTGACCCTTCAACTGTTATAGTTGTCCAACAACATTAGAAATTGTTGATATAAAAATTAGAATTTTTTGATAATAAATAAAAGTTGTTAAGATACAACTATATAAGTTGCTTGAACTAATAATTATATCATTAAGTACATGTTATAAATACGACAAAAAGTCATGAAACTACACCATCAAAAAATCCGGTAGCATGTATTTTGCGGCGACCTCTGCTGAAGCATGTAGTAATGACTTGTAACCCCACATGAGTGCATATTGGGGTATTGTTTAATTCCAAATCTTACAACTTTGAAGTTTTTCTGCTCGCAACCACCAATCAAACTACATATCTAGAAAAATACACATCTTTAGAACTCTTCACTGATTTGAGTCTATGATCTTTCTTCAAAGAAGCAAGCCTCAATAACTTAGTTAATTCTCGCTTGTTCTTGAACATTTTACCTTTTTAAAAACCTGTGTCATCATCATCCATTTGGCTTCCTTGTATTGATATGAAATGTTGAAAAGCATCCTCGTTTATAGAAATATCAGTAGTAACAGGATGTTCTTCATCATTTGCAACTGAATTTGTTGTCTATACTATCTTTCAACCATAGATATTCTTAAAATGGGCCTAATTTGATCATCCAAAAAAATCATAAATCACGACCAATCCTTATCCTAGAAGGAGGTCCTTTTTGCTTTTTAATGAAGCCAAGCATGTAAGTAATAGAGAGATCATCTTTATCACAATTTAACTCGAACCTAGAAATAACTCGTTATACGTAACATTCTCACTTATCTTTATTGGTATTGTTTTTCGATCCTTTGTTAGCCAAGTATAACGAGAAGGAATCTCTACCCATTCACCATGTAAATCAACTGCTATTATTATTTAATGTTTCATAGATGGACACAATACCTAAAGACGTCACACAATAGTTCAACTCGTGAGATATTCATCAAATAACTTTAAAATCACTCAAAGAATATTTAATACTTACTTTTACACTTATTTAGTTGTTTCACAACTCTCAACAATAGTAAAAAAAATTAGTATCTTTAGAAATTCTTATGATTCTTCAATTGACCAATAACAAAACACAATGGTCAAACAACTACACCACTTGTTGGGATAACTTCTACTATCGTCGGACAACTAAACACAATTGTTGAGCATCAACACAGACATATTTAATTATTTCAATAAAAAACTTTGATGGTTCTTTAGACAACTACAAAAATTGTTGACTGAAATAATCACTTTGGGTTTACTAAATGCAGCTTAGGAATGGACACAAAGTGATTTTCATACTTATCAATATATATATATATATATATATATATATATATATATATATATATATATATATTCTTTTTTCATAAAATTTTATTGATTAGATCTTCTCAGTAAAAGCATAATTTTGCAAATAAAGAAAGATGGTGAAGAAGAAGAAAGAAGGATTGATAAATATACCTACAGTTGAAGAAAATCGATGGGAAGATGATGGAGTTGAGAAAGAACGCCTTTTTTTTGTCTATGTTATTAAAATTACAGATATTTAAGGTAAAGAATATAGAGGCAAAGTGTGTAACTTTAAGCATTGGGGCTTATTGTAACGACCTGTTTAGACGTTTTCAGCAGCAGATTTTATTTCTGGAAAAACTGGCTGAGTCGACGGATCCCACGACGGACCGTCATGGGCACGACGGACCGTCGAGGGTGTCTCGTTCCAAAACACTTAGAATTTAGAAATTTGGGTACTGAGATCGACTCTCTGAACGTCACGACGGGGTGGCAGGACGGACCGTCTCATTCATGACGGACCGTCACAGACCCTTGGTAAAAATCTAGCCTCTGAACTCTGTGACGGAAGCATTAGGACGGACCGTCGCAGGCACGATGGCCCGTCACACACTGCGTAATCCCAGGCATGGTCGGATTTCTATTAAATGTTTTAAGGGGCGTTTTGGACTTGCTTATAATTATAAAATTAGTGGTTGAATATTAATAATCCAATTTCTTGAGGGTTAAAGGAGATAACCTTAAATTAATTAGTGGGTTATTTTTATACATATTTTATACTTAATTATATACTAATTAGGGTAAAAGAAAGAGGGTTTTGAATAAGAAAAATAGAAAGAACAGAGAGAGAGGAGAAACGAACGAGAGAAAGAGAAGAACGCAGAAGAAAGCAAAGGTTTTGGGAAGATAGCTTGTTTGATCGCGATTCTTCAGTGGAGGTAGGTTATGGTTTATGCTATTCGTAGTAAACTCTTAATAGCGAATGATATGTATTGGATAGTATTGTAAACCCCTCTATATGCTTAATTGTATGCTTGTATGAATTTGATTACATACTTGTGATAAAATAAGCATGATGAAGCTATTGAATCCTAAATCTTGAAAAACCCTAATCTGCCTGGTTAATGAGATTGATGATGCCTTGGTATAAAAGAAGGCTTGATGACCTAAAGTGATGAGAGTAGTGGAACGGGTGTCAAGAACCGACACGTAGAATTAGGGGATCGGGTGTCACGAACCGGCACGTAGAATTAGGGGATCGGGTGTCACGAACCGACACGTAGAATTAGGGGATCGGGTGTCACGAACCGACACGTAGAATTAGGGGATCGGGTGTCACGAACCGACACGTAGAAGTAAGGGATCGGGTGTCACGAACCGACACGTAGAATTAGGGGATCGGGTGTCACGAACCGACACGTAGTATATGGAGCGGAGTGTCACGTACCGACATGAGAGAAATAAGCATAATGAATCTTGAAAGACGTTAATATACTCAATCTAATGAACCTAATTCCCAAATGGGTATGGCATTGAGGCTTGAGTCCTCATGGGTGAACTCGGCGGTGCTTATTAATGATCATAGAACTTGTTGTTGCTACATGTTGAGTATTGTAGTTGATTTATGATATTATTGGTATATACTGTTTTCTATTTTGAGTTGGCCGATGATACCTACTCAGTACTCGTGTTTTGTACTGACCCCTACTTGTAATTGTTTTCTTTGTTATTTGTGGAGTGCAGCAAACGTACCATCGTCTTCAACTCAACCGCAACTCTAGCCAGTCTTCATCACGTCAGATTTCAGGGTAAGCTAATGCTTCTAGCTTGGACTGGATCATCTTCTTCATGTCTTGATGCCTTGAAGTTCCGGCATGGACTAGCTTTTTACTTATTTTAGCTTCTTAGATACTCTTAGATTAGTAATTTGAGGATAGATGTTCTTGTGGTGATGACTTCCAGGTTTTGGGAATAAATAGTATTGAGTTTTTATAAGTTATTTAATCGATTTTCATTAATGAGTTTTAAGTCTTCCGCATTATATTTTGTTATTTAAGGTTTAAACGTTGGGAATTGGATGGGTTGGTTCGCTCACATAGTAGGATAAGTGTGGGTGCCAGTCGCGCCCGTTTTGGGTCGTGACAAACTTGGTATCAGAGCATTAGGTTCGTTGGTCTAATCACACAAGAACGAGTCTAGTGGAGTCTTAAGGAACGGTAGGGGGACGCCTTTACTTTTCTTTGAGAGGCTATAGGACTTTAGGAAAATTCCATTCTTTCTTTCTTTCGTGCTATTACTTGGATCCAATTGGTATCTAGGTGATACAAATTGGTATCTGACCATCTTCACTCTATTTCGCAGATGGTTAGAACTAGAGCAACAACTGCGCCAATACCAGCACCGGCAAGACAAGATGCGTCTGAGCCAGCCACTGGGGCTGTAGCTCGAAGAGGAGTAGTGGAAAGGGGCCGTGGTAGAGTTCGTGGGAGGACGTCCTCTAGAGGAAGAGGACAAGCACCTAGCCCATCTGGTACTAGGGCGATGACTCCTCCACCGACTGAGGAAGTGGTAAGAGAGGGTGAGGAAGGGGAAAATGAACAAGTACAGAATGAGGGATTGCCACCCCAACCTACCCCAGAGATGATCAATCAGGTTCTTGCTTATCTTAGCGGGTTATCTGATCCGGTCCAGACACCTCCAGTGTTTTCTGCACCAGCACCTCAGGTTCCGAAGGTACAACATGCAGCTACTATGGCTCCCCGCATGGATGCCTCATTGGAAATAGGCACATTTTCTCGTCTGACCAAAGGGCCTATAATGACAAATGATCAGCATGAACTTTTCAGTAAGTTCTTGAAATTGAAACCTCCAGTCTTCAAGGGTGCTGAATCTGAGGATGCCTACAATTTTCTAGTTGACTGTCATGAGCTACTACATAAGATGGGTATAGTAGAACGGTTTGGTGTTGAGTTTGTGACTTATCAGTTTCAAGGGAACGCCAAAATGTGGTGGCGGTCACATGTTGAGTGTCAACCAACAGAGGCACCACCTATGACTTGGGCGTCATTCTCTAGCTTGTTTATGGAGAAGTATATTCCCGGACTTTGAGGGATAGGAAAAGAGATGAGTTCTTGAGCCTAGAGCAAGGTAGGATGTCGGTTACTGCATATGAGGCTAAGTTTCGCGCATTATCCAGGTATGCCACCCAACTATGTTTCAGTCCACAAGAGCGGGTTCGCCGTTTTGTGAAGGGGTTGAGGTCAGATTTGCGAATTTCAGCCTTACAGGTAGCGGTTACGGCAAAATCCTTTCAAGAAGTGGTAGACTTCGTGATAGAGGTGGAAGGAGTGAAGCCAGATGACTTCACCATGGCATCGACATCAAAAAGGTTTCGAAAAGGAGGTGAGTTTAATGGTTCTTACTCTAGAGGACAGGGTTCAGGAGGTTACTCAGTCCGACCAATTCAGTCTTCACTACAGACTGTAGTTGGGGGTCCACCTCAGACCGGTAACACTTCTCTGAGAGACCTATGCTTGACTCTAGGGAGTGTTATGGATGTGGGGAGACTGGACATATTAGGAGGAATTGTCCAAAACAGAGTTATAGACCCCCAATAGCTAGAGGTAGAGGTGGTCATGGTAGAGGCCGTTATTCTGGAGAACGTGGTGGCCGAGGTAATGGTGGTCACCAAAACGGCCGGGGTAACGGGCAAACTGGAGCCACTACAGCACAACATGGTAGGGGCAACGGGCAGACAGGTGATAGGGCCCATTGTTATGCTTTCCCTGGGCGGTCTGAAGCGGAGACATCAGATGTTGTTATCACAGGTAATCTTTTGGTTTGTGATTGCATGGCTTCTGTATTATTTGATCCTAGCTCCACATTTTCATATGTATCTTTCTCATTTGCTACTGGTCTTAATTTACATTGTGAATTACTTGACATGCCTATTCGTGTTTCTACTCCGGTGGGTGAGTCTGTGATAGTTGAAAAGGTATATAGGTCTTGTCTGGTGACTTTTGTGGGGAGCAATACTCATGTAGACTTGGTCATCTTAGAAATGGTTGATTTCGATGTAATTCTGGGTATGACTTGGCTTTCTCCAAATTTTGCAATCTTAGATTGTAATGCTAAAACTGTAACGTTGGCCAAGCCTGGGACAGATCCGTTAGTATGGGAGGGTAACTACACTTCCAATCCGGTTCGTATCGTCTCCTTTCTTCGTGCTAAGAGAATGGTTAGTAAGGGTTGTTTAGCTTTCTTGGCACACCTCCGGGATGATACTACCCAAGTACCTTCAATTGAGTCGGTTTCGATAGTCCACGAGTTTTTAGATGTGTTTCCTGCAGACCTTCCTGGTATGCCACCGGATAGAGATATTGACTTCTGCATCGATCTTGAACCGGGTACTCGCCCCATTTCTATACCCCCTTATAGAATGGCTCCCGCTGAGTTAAGGGAGTTAAAGGCCCAACTTCAAGAATTGTTAGGGAAAGGCTTTATTAGACCGAGTGCATCCCCTTGGGGTGCTCCTGTTTTGTTTGTGAATAAGAAAGATGGGAGTCTTCGGATGTGCATAGATTACCGGCAACTAAATAAAGTAACTGTTAAGAACAGGTATCCTCTTCCTCGCATTGATGATTTGTTCGATCAGTTACAAGGTGCTTGTGTCTTCTCTAAGATCGACTTGAGGTCTGGTTATCATCAATTGAAAATACGGGCAGCAGATGTGCCAAAGATTGCTTTTCGAACCAGGTATGGGCATTATGAATTCTTGGTAATGTCCTTTGGACTAACGAATGCCCCTGCTGCTTTCATGAGCTTGATGAACGGGATTTTTAAGCCATATCTGAATCTCTTTGTGATCGTATTTATTGATGATATACTGATATACTCCAAAAGTAAGAAGGAACATGAGGAGCATTTGAGAATTGTGTTGGAAATGTTGAGGGAGAAAAAGCTTTATGCCAAATTCTCCAAGTGTGAGTTTTGGCTAGATTCAGTGTCTTTCTTGGGGCACGTGGTTCCTAAGGATGGAGTGATGGTGGATCCTTCTAAGATCGAAGTAGTGAAGAATTGGGTAAAACCTACTAATGTGTCAGAAATAAGAAGCTTTGTTGGTTTAGCTAGTTACTACCGTCGATTTGTCAAGGGATTCTCTTCTATTGCTTCCCAATTGACGAACTTGACTAAGCAGAATGTTCCATTTGTATGGTCGGATGAATGTGAGGAAAGCTTTCAGAAACTCAAGACCTTGCTGACTACCGCACCTATCCTTACCTTGCCAGTAGAGGGTAAGAACTTCATTATTTATTGTGATGCATCCTATTCTGGTTTGGGTGTCGTGCTAATGCAAGAGAAAAATGTAATTGCTTATGCTTCGAGGCAATTAAAGGTGCATGAACGTAATTATCCGACCCACGATTTAGAGTTGGCTGCGGTGGTGTTTGCATTAAAGCAATGGAGACACTATCTATATGGGGTTAAGTGTGAAGTTTATACGGATCATCGTAGTTTACAGTATGTCTTTACTCAGAAAGATTTGAATTTGAGATAGAGAAGATGGATGGAACTACTGAAGGATTATGATGTTACCATCCTGTATCACCCAGGAAAGGCTAATGTTGTGGAAGACGCCTTAAGTAGAAAAGCAGGGAGCATGGGTAGTTTAGCCCACTTACAAGTTTCTAGACGCCCATTGGCTAGAGAGGTTCAGACTCTGTCTAATGACTTTATGAGGTTAGAAGTAAATGAGAAGGGGGGATTTTTGGCCAGTGTGGAGGCGAGATCTTCTTTTCTTAACAAGATCAAGGGAAAACAGTTTGATGACGAGAAACTAAGCCGAATTCGGGATATGGTGTTGCGAGGAGAGGCTAAAGAAGCGATAATGGATGAGGAAGGCGTTTTGAGAATTAAGGGGAGGGTATGTGTGCCCCGTGTCGATGATTTGGTCCACATTATTCTTACAGAGGCTCATAGTTCCGGATATTCTATACATCCTGGTGCAACCAAGATGTACCGTGACCTAAAGCAACACTTTTGGTGGAGTAGAATGAAGCGTGACATTGTTGATTTTGTTGCCAAATGTCCAAATTGTCAGCAACTAAAGTATGAACACCAGAGGCCCAGAGGAACACTTCAGAGAATGCCCATTCCTGAATGGAAGTGGGAGAGAATTGCAATGGACTTCGTGGTTGGTCTTCCAAAGACATTGGGCAAGTTTGATTCTATTTGGGTAATTGTGGACAGATTAACTAAGTCTGCTCATTTCATTCCGGTTAAAGTGACTTACAATGCAGAGAAGTTAGCCAGACTCTACATCTCAGAAATTGTTCAGTTGCATGGAGTTCCACTTTCCATCATATCAGATAGAGGTACGCAGTTTACTTTTAAGTTTTGGAGAACATTGCATGCTGAATTAGGTACTAGGTTGGACCTTAGTACTGCATTTCACCCTCAAACCGATGGGCAGTCTGAGCGAACAATTCAGGTGTTGGATGATATGCTTCGTGCATGTGTGATAGAATTTGGTGGTCATTGGGATAACTTCTTACCCTTAGAAGAGTTTCCATGCAATAATAGCTATCACTCAAGTATTGATATGGCTCCTTTCGAAGCATTGTATGGGAGAAGATATAGGTCTCCCATTGGTTGGTTTGATGCATTCGAGGTTAGACCTTGAGGTACTGACCTTTTGAGGGATTCATTAGAGAAGGTGAAATCTATTCAAGAAAAGC
The DNA here is from genome assembly GCA_027704765.1 of Solanum habrochaites. Classification (NCBI taxonomy): domain Eukaryota; kingdom Viridiplantae; phylum Streptophyta; class Magnoliopsida; order Solanales; family Solanaceae; genus Solanum; species Solanum habrochaites. The sequence continues at coordinate 19,529,685 of JAKWJA010002491.1, forward strand.
TTTTAGTGGCTCAAAGTAGGCAAAAGGAGTATGCAGATCGAAAGGTTAGGGACTTGGAGTTCATGGAGGGTGAGCAAGTTTTGCTGAAGGTTTCACCCATGAAGGGTGTGATGCGGTTTGGTAAAAGAGGTAAGCTAAGCCCAAGGTATATTGGACCATTTGAAGTACTTAAGCGAGTAGGGGAGGTGGCTTATGAATTAGCCTTGCCTCCAGGGCTGTCAGGAGTGCACCCGGTATTTCATGTGTCTATGCTGAAAATATATCATGGGGATGGAAACTACATCATTTGTTGGGATTCAGTTCTGCTTGATGAAAATTTGACTTATGAGGAGGAGCCTGTTGCCATTCTAGATAGAGAAATTCGCAGTTGAGATCAAGGAGATTGCATCCATCAAAGTTCAATGGAGAATCGACCAGTTGAAGAGTCCACTTGGAGAAGAGGAGATCTGATATGCAAGAAAGATACCCACACCTGTTTACAGATTCAGGTACTTCCTTTTGCCCTTGTTTTTCTTCTTATGATCGTTCGAGGACGAACGATGGGTAAATTGGTATCTATTGTAACGACCTGTTTAGTCGTTTTGAGCAGCAGATTTTATTTCTGGAAAAACTGGCTGAGTCAACGGATCCCACGACGGACCGTCATGGGCACGACGGACCGTCGAGGGTGTCTCATTCCAAAACACTTAGAATTTAGAAATTTGGGTACTGAGATCGACTCTCTGAACGTCACGATGGGGTGGAAGGACGGACCGTCTCATTCATGACGGGCCGTCACAGACCCTTGGTAAAAATCTAGCCTCTAAACTCTGTGACGGAAGCAGCAGGACGAACCGTCGCAGGCACGATGGCCCGTCACAGACTGCGTAATCCCAGGCTGGGTCGGATTTCTATTAAATGTTTTAAGGGGCGTTTTGGACTATTCCTGCTTATAATTATAAAATTAGTGTTTGAATATTAATAATCCAATTTCTTGAGGGTTAAAGGAGATAACCTTAAATTAATTAGTGGGTTATTTTTATATACTTTTTTTATACTTAATTATATACTAATAGGGTAAAAGAAAGAGGGTTTTGAATAAGAAAAATAGAAAGAACAGAGAGCGAGGAGAAACGAACGAGAGAAAGAGAAGAACGCAGAAGAAAAGCCCAGGTTTTGGGAAGATAGCTGTTTGATCGCGATTCTTCGGTGGAGGTAGGTTTATGGTTTATCTATTCGTAGTAAACTCTTAATAGCGAATGATATGTATTGGATAGTATTGTAACCCCTCTATATGCTTAATTGTATGCTTGTATGAATGTGATTACATAATTGTGATAAAATAAGCATGATGAAGCTATTGAATCCTAAAGCTTGAAAAACCCTAATCTGCCTGGTTAATGAGATTGATGATGCCTTGGTATAAAAGAAGGCTTGATAGCGAATGATATGTATTGGATAGTATTGTAAACCCCTCTATATGCTTAATTGTATGCTTGTATGAATGTGATTACATAATTGTGATAAAATAAGCATGATGAAGCTATTGAATCCTAAATCTTGAAAAACCCTAATCTGCCTGGTTAATGAGATGATGATGCCTTGGTATAAAGAAAGGCTTGATGAACTAAAGTGATGAGAGTAGTGAACGGGTTGTCACGAACCGACACGTAGAATTGGGGATCGGGTGTCACGAACCGGCACGTAGATTAAGGGATCGGGTGTCACGAACCGACACGTAGAGTAAGGGATCGGGTGTCACGAACCGACACGTAGAATTAGGGGATCGGGTGTCACGAACCAACACGTAGAAGTAAGGGATCGGGTGTCACGAACCGACACGTAGTATATGGAGCGGAGTGTCACGTACCGACACGAGAGAATAAGCATAATGAATCTTGAAAGACGTTAATATACTCAATCTAATGAACAATTCCAAATGGGTATGGCATTGAGGCTTGAGTCCTCATGGTGAACTCGGCGGTGCTTATTAATGATCATAGAACTTGTTGTTGCTACATGTTGAGTATTGTAGTTGATTTATGATATTATTGGTATATACTGTTTTCTATTTTGAGTTGGCCGATGATACCTACTCAGTACTCGTGTTCTGTACTGACCCCTACTTGTAATTGTTTTCTTTGTTATTTGTGGAGTGCAGCAAACGTACCATCGTCTTCAACTCAACCGCAACTCTAGCCAGTCTTCATCACGTCAGATTTCAGGGTGAGCTAATGCTTCTAGCTTGGACTGGATCATCTTCTTCATGTCTTGATGCCTTGAAGTTCCGGCATGGACTAGTTGTTTACTTATTTTAGCTTCTTAGATACTCTTAGATTAGTAATTGGTGAGGGATATGTTCTTGTGGTGATGACTTCCAGGTTTTTGGGAATAAATAGTATTGAGTTTTTATAAGTTATTTAATCAATTTTCATTAATGAGTTTTAAGTCTCCGCATTATATTTTGTTATTTATGGTTGAAACGTTGGGAATTGGATGGGTTGGTTCGCTCACATAGTAGGATAAGTGTGGGTGCCAGTCGCGGCCCGTTTTGGGTCGTGACACTTAAGAAAATATTTTATAATTTAATGAATTTTATTTATTTATTTTTCACTTCTACTCAATATTTAAAACTTGAAGGACTCTCACCTAATTACCTAACTTCTTTGTCCATTTTAATATACCATCCCGTTATAAACTAAGAGTGTGTTCGGTATGAAAGAAAATGTTCTCATGAATGAGATGAAAAATGTTTTTCTAGAAAATATTTTCTTGAAAAACAAGTAGATTTTGGACTTGTTTTCTCATGTTTGGTTGGTGAGTAGAAAATATTTTTTGGAAATGATTTTTAGTGTTTGATTTATGAAAGAAAAATATTTTGAGAAATATCTTTTATGTTTACCAGAGTAGAAAATAATTTTTGAAATTGAATATATTTTTAAAATAAAATTATTTTTTTTGGTTTGGGGGGTTGGTAGGGGGTGGATGGGTGGGGTCGAGGGTATGAGGTGAAAAAATAAAATTTTGAAGCTGTAAATATTTTTAAAAAATAAAATCAATTTTTTTGAGGGGTGGGGGTGGGGGTGTCATGGATCGTGACATAGGGGTGATGACGAAAAAATTAAAAATATTTTTTAAAATAAACTTAATATTTTTTGGAGGGGGGTGGAGGGATGGGAGGGGGCTTGGTGAAAACAACAAAAATTTGATGTTGAAAATATTTTTAAAAAAATTATTGTTTTTCTTTTAAAATAATGTAATATGAATTTGGACGAGAGTTTTGAAAAATGTTTTCCTTAATTTATTAAGAGAAATCATTTTCCTTAATGTTGAGAAAACTAAGTTGATTTGGAAAACTTTTTTCAAAACTTTTGTCCCAACAAAAATGAGAAATTTGGAAAGTATTTTTCGAAAAATATTTTTCTCATACCAAACACACCCTAAGTATAACAATAAAAATGAGAAATAGTATGGATAGTATTTTCTTTCACTTACTTTTTTTTTCTTTGTTACAATAATAGAGGTATATATAGTTGTATACACTTGTGTCCAAAGTGTAATACATGGATATCATCTTGCCATGTATACACTTTGGGCTCCAAGTATATCAAATGGCTAATTAGTATACACCAAATAGCATTTTGTGTGTGTATTAATCTTACACCACTAAACATACTAGCGTGGACATCTAATTTACAACACTTCCCCTTGGATGTCCATGTCTTAGTAGATAATGTGTCTCGTTAAAACCATACTAGAAAAAAACGCTATGGGAAAAATTCTAGTAATGGGAAAAGAGTACACACATCTTGTAAGTTGTAATACGCATTGGTAGCTGCCTCATTATAAAATACCAGAAAAATTCAGTGGGACAAAACCTCAACTAAGGGAAAAAGAGTGTTGTGTGTATTATACTCCCCCTAATTAAAACATCACTTAACAATTTGGAATGACCATTCAAATCTTATATCTCAAAGGTTGAAGTTGATAATGCCTTGGTGAATACGAAGTGTTGAACATCCACTTCCTTCTTTTGAAGATCATGAATAAGAAGCACTTTGGTGAATTATATTTTTCTCAGACTTCTTTGATGTATGCTCCTCTTAGTTGAGCACATGAGTCATTGTCTTCATATAATGTTGTTACAATATCTCTTTTCGAAGGAAGGACACATATTTCCTTGATATTTTTATTGATCTCAACCAAATATATTTTTAACAGCACTACAACATTGTAGGCCTACGGTCACCCCAGTAAAGTGTAGTCTAAACTAGAAAAAAATGTGACATTTGATAAAAGGCTACACTTTTGGACTTTAAGCAACGCTTTTTGGGGGGTGGCCAAAAGAAGAGTAACCTTTGACATTAGGCCACACTTTTGAAATGGCGCTATAGCAGCTACACTTAAAAAGTATGGCCAAAGGGGTATAAAGGTGCGCTTTGTAGTAATTAATTAGCAACATCTTTTGTTCGATTGTACTACACTTAAAAGCGTGACCTTTTATGTGTTATTGATCACATTTAAAAAGTGTTGCCTTTTATATCTCATATAGAACAACACTTATAAAGGGTGGCAATGTTGTGTAGAATTTTTGTAGCCACAATTTTTAATTTTTAAGAATAATAATTTTTATTTGCATATATTCAATAATCACATAATTAAATATATAAGTGATCTAAAGCACAACATTGGTTAATAAATAAATCAAAGCTATATATTTCGAATAAGCTTCGAAAAACATGTCTTTTACATGCCAATACTTAGAAAGTGTTTGCTTAAAGATCTCTACAATGAATAAATTCCACAAAATCAAAGGCATTCAAACAATATGACAATAGTACAAAAACTCTTCATCGTTCAATACAATAGATCGAGTTTACTTCTAGCCACTATTCAAATTCAATTACCGACATTTTTTTGCACATTCAAAATAAAATTATAAGTCAGTAAAATAAATCATATATTTAATATGCCTAATACTAGTCATTTTTAACAATACTTTTCAGCCCCTTCCCTATTTAGTGGTACTATCATGAAAAACATGACTCTTAGTTGCTATCAGAACATATATTTCATATGCTAATAAGATGTGACGGTAAGTAACTACATCAAAATCCATAATTGTTGCAAATAAATATTGTAGACCTTCTCGTAGTTGTTAAATATACCTGGAAACAAGAAAATGAGGAAACAAAATTTACGGTTAAAGAATGACCAGTTAGCAAAGTTGAAGGTGAACCAGACCTTGGATCCAACTCTATCAGTATCTCAGTACCAACACAAAGCAAGTAACGTTTTTGGGTTATTCCAAACCCGATGACAAATTATGAATTGGTGCAATAGCAATCATCAATTTGTTCTAGTACAAATCAATGACAATTTATACCAAAATAAAAAAAAAGTTTGGCAAGAAATTTTTTCCTTCTTTTGCCCTTTCGGCAGTTCATACTAAAACATACCATAAATATTTGTGACGTACAAAAAGTACTTGACCAACAATAATTTATACCAAAATAAAATTTATTTATTTCTCTCTAACCTCCCATAGGAATGAGTTTTGGTATTTCTTAAATCATACATGAAGATTGTCCTTATTTATAATTTTTATCATATCTAAACACATTTATTTTCAATAAAAGTCCACTTTTCATAATACTTATCACAAGGCACATTCTCATCAAGGAATTGTCAATAATCATATATACAATCTTCATAGTTATTTCTTTCATTATAAGTTCATTGTCATTCTTTGAAATCTATCATATTCAATGACATACCTCGACATCACCTTTGAAAGGTCAAGTGCACCTTCACTTTATATTTCTTTATTAAGATGGTAGATTTATAAAGTCAAATTAGTTTGCATCGCCTATCCAATACCTCTCATATCAAATTTGATTACAAAAATTACCTTCACTCTTTGAAGGACAATTTTGAGAATTCATAATGTTCTTTCTTTCACAAGGATGACTATTATAATTTTTTTTCCCTTCATGTCCATATTCATATGTTTAATCATAAAATGACTTGCCATCTTTCAGACTTTTAATAATTTCTATCACATTCAATTCAAAGAATGAAGCATATTCAATGGGATAAACTTCAAATTTTTTTCAAGAACACATCAATTTGTTCAGTCATTATTATATATCAATATATTGTAATGGGACTTTAATCCAATGTGTTATGCCAAAATATAAAGGGACTTGAACCCAAAATCTTATCATCATGGCGATATCTTACCCTTTTGGTGCGGTGAAATTTGAATTCACCATCTTACATCAATCAATGATATCATATATAGTCCAAAATAAAATTCACCCTCGAGACTTTAAAATATTGTTACTTTGTTGTTAATAGTACAAATAAATTTCATAAAAGCGGAAGAATCTCTAATAACATTGTCTCAAAACCATCTATCTTTGAAATGAATGAAAATTGTGGGACACTACCCACATAAAATCTAAAATATATTGAAAGACATAAAGCTTCGTCCTCTAAGCTATGAGGACTCACCACTTCTTCTCTTTTCGAAAGCCTTGGAAACTTTACCCTTCGAGCAACTCTATCTTCTCAAGACCCTATATGGACAACATGTAGGCAATATGCGTTAGTACTATATGTACTAAATATGAAAACTATCATACCAAACATAAGATATCTCAAAGGGTAAACAATAGACATAATTATAAGAGATAATAACATAATATAACATGAAATATCATAAGCATCATAAAGCCTACTTAAGTTCATATTTAACTCATTTGTCTTTCTTACTCAATGAACTACATCACAAGCTACCGCCAAGTATACTTGTGCAAGGATAAGGTAGCATCTCATACTACTACCAAAGATAAGTACCTCTCTTTGGTCATTCTTGATCATAATCTACTTTCATAATTAAGACCTAAGTTCTTCATAATAAAGAGTACTATACCCTTGTCATCACCTTAAAACATACTTGTGCAATGTACATAAGGAAGCCCATACTACCTCACAACTAAGCCTATATTGAAGTCATCCTTAACTTGTTCACCCTTCATCGCTTATCTTTACTTAACTTCATCTTTTAAGATTTTCTCATCTTTAGCCTACCATTCTAGGAAAGGAAACTCTAGTCCGATCCTATCTTCAATATCTTCTTCATTAGTGACCCTATGTTATACCTTGTGCAATGCACTTAGATGCCCCATAAAACCATTCATGCAAGGTACAACTTTGGATCCTTTCTCTATTACTTCTTACTTTGGAGCCTAGCTCCTATCTTTATATTTTGAACACTATGAGATACTTCTTTAAGTATGTCTAAGTTCCTTAACTATATGAATCCTACGAGATACTTTTTAAGGTATGTCTTGATCCCTTAATAATCATGAACACTACTAGATACCCCTTGGACATGTCTAAGTTCATTCACTCATTATGAACACTACGAGATACCCCTTGGGCGTGTCTAAGTTCATTCCTTGCTTTGAACACTATGAGATGTTTCTCAAGCACGTCTAAGTTCATATGATATGGAGATCTCTACTAGGATACCTTGACTCTATTACGTGAAGGACTCCTGCCTCATGAGACCTACTTGGATAGTCATCACAACTACTGGGTGTGACTCTCCTTTCTACTTGGAGTCCGGACCCTTGCACCCCCATCAGTTTATTGAAAAGATCAAAATAAAAAGATCGAACTACCTACTCATTATTCGGAGGTGATCATAGAACACCAAAGGTTGTGGTATCTTATGGACTAGACCATCTGTCTCACTTGCATACCCACTTAGAGTTAAGCATATACTCTAAGGTTTTCTTGTCAAGCCTTTCTCAACACTTTTCTCTCATGGAGGGATGTCCTAGACAATCTCTCCATGGTCAAGTGAATCTATCACTTTCATTCAATCATCCTAAATCTACAGCCAACACAACCATCATAAGATTCATTATTCGTCAATCATTCTATCTTCATTCATAGGTAGATTATAGGATCTTCTAACCTTAGCTTTCTTTTCACATTCTTCATTACTAGGTGAATATAGCCATAGTTCATCTTTAAGGTACAATTCAATCAAGAACAATCCTAATCCATCAAGTCTAATTCAATTCATACTTGGGTGATTCAATCATGATCAAGTAGTTTAGAATATAATGGAATTAAGAAGATCAATATAAAACCTTTATCTAGCCTCTAATGGCCTAAAATTGTCATGATCACCTTAATGTTCAATTACTATAATTCACCATGGAAACATCATGAAAAAAACATATAATCATCATATAAACATCATTGAATGCTACCCACAAGATTGGGTTCACAATCAAGCCTTACCCAAAATGCAATCACAATCCTCTCTAGAATGGGGTTCTTTGGATTCACAATTAAGGAAAACTAGGGGGGCTTCATGGATGGAAGAATCCATAAATGAATAAGCTTCACATACCATAGATTAGAGCGTTAAACCCATCTTGAAACCTTGGTGAATTTTTCCTAGAAGCTGCTCCAATTTCTCTTCTTCTTCAATGGTGGTTTTGGGTGAATTTGGGAGAGATAGGGTTTTTCATTTCTTAATTTTTATTGGGTATTGGGGTTTTGACTTGGAAAAGGGGTTATGTATGACTTATAACCGTTTTTAAATGACTTCCCAAGTACCCAAACTACCCTTATATCAATTGGACACTTTTAGACAAGTCTAACTTGACTTAAATTTTCCGAATTATCGTCGGGAAACAAGTCCGGGACGCGGATCTTCTCCCGCATGATTTTTGAAAATAAATTCTGGGACAGTGGAGTCCGCTTTATGTACGCGACGCAGATCCAGAATTTGACTCTCCATGGACAAGGTCCGCGACGCGAGCATGCTCCCACCAAGAACAAAAGCTACTGCCTTGGGCAGCTTGCTAGCCCAAGGTTGGGTCCTCCTCAAGGACCCCTAGGTCAGTCCTTGGGGAGTCGTGCCCGAACGCTTTTACCCTGAATACTCTCGTATACTTGTTAGGAACCTCCCGCATCAATTTGAACTCCAAACACTACATATAACCTCATGAAACATACTAAGGCACGCTAGCACGTCTCAAGGCTAACTTTAAAACGTTAGCGGACGTTCTTGGACGTTTCACCTCCGAACTCTCTCAAACTTTACACACTGCCTTTAAACACTATTATTAGTCATTTTAGGACCTGAAAACTTCATGAGACTCATGTTAGACTCTAGCTACACCTAATTTATATTTGGGGTGTTACATAGACCTAATAAAGTCTTCATGTCAAATTATCTCAATGACATATAACATATTTTATGAATTTATAAAATTTGCATTCTTTTTTTTGTAGATATATACAAATTAGTATTAACGTAATTAGTATTATGAAAGAAGCTTAATAAATAAAAAATATACCATTAGCTTACCATTAATAAGTTTGTTAATTGCCAACCAAATGACATGACTTCAAAGAATCTTTCATGATAGAAAAGTTCTTTTTGATGATTCCAAAAAAAATAAAACTACTTCTTCAACTATTAGTTTGCTTATCTTTTTAAAACAATCATACAACAAGTTATGTTGGTACATACAACGTACTATAATAACTTAAGATGTAATTGATTAGCTAGTGAAAGATAAACAAGTGTAAAACAATCAACGATGTTGGTCAAAGTTAATGCAGATCAACATAAGAAATTTTAGTACCTTTTCTTTTTTATCTTGATATGTATTCCTTATCAACTATATCTCTTTTAAAAGTAATTATGTATTACTGGGTGAAAACCACAACAAAGTATCAACCAAATTAAAAATTCATGTTATGCACTTTTATTCTTTTAGCGATTTCGGTGAATTCAGTTCCTCCAACAAGTTTATCAAGTATGAACTAATTTTCCTCTCGATATTTAGCTCAAAAATTCATGATAACTTTAACAATATACATTAGATACAACAAATTTAGACTATCAAAGTATAAAAAGACTTATATAACAAAAATATAATATACTATATACTATTTATATTCAGCTAATGCACCGTCAGATATGCTCGTAGATGAAGAAACTCGTACTGATAAGACGTTATACATTAAGTATAACAATTAAAATAATAAGAAAGACGAGAAATAATATGTGTAGTATTTTCTTTCACTTACTCTTACTTTTTTCTTTGTTACAAGTATAGAGGTATAGATAGTTGTATACACTTGTGCCCAAAGTGTAATACATGGATATCATCTTGCCATGTGCATACTTTAGGCACCAACTATATCAAATGGCTAATTAATATACACCATATTAGCATTTTGTGTGTGTATTAATCTTATACCACTAACATATTAGTGTGGACATCCAATTTACAACAGAGGGACTATAATATCTTAGTGAAAATTTTAGGCTATATTTGTAATGTGTCATTTTTATAATTCTAAAAATGGGACACTTTAAAAGCGTGATCATATATGTAAATAGTTATTGCCAATTATATTATACTTTAACAATGCTTATAAAGTGTTAAGTACTTGGATTATGCATCCCTAAAATTATTTTAAACAACATTTTACAAGCGTTATCCATATTTAGTGTGATCGTAGACCTAAGATGTTATAGCGAGATATTGTCCAGTTGCATAATGTGAGGTACAAGGTTGAAGTGTCCACAAGCTAGTTCGACACTACAATTATAAAGTAAAATATTACCTAGATATATTGATAGGAGGTAAAAGGTACTTGATAGAAAGGTGTGTGCAAGGTACTCATTTCTTTTATTTTGGCTTATGATTAAAAAATGAACAATCAAATCAAACTGAGTTAAATTAATTTAATTTTAATGTACAAAATATAATTTAATTAATTTGATATTAATTTTGATTAGGGTATCCAAATGGACACACCTAGTCCTAAGAGTGATAGATAAAAAAAAAAAATGGGGGTGGATTAGATTTTGGAGCAATAGTTAAGTCAGGTGTAGCCAGACGGATAGAATTGGGGAGGGTCGAGGGAGTTTTTGAGTGTCAAAGATGAAGACTCTTGTATTAGCTCCTTCACCTCTACGCACCTTTTCCCCATTTTCACGCTTTCTTTACTTTAATCTCAACAACAATGCTACTCATAACTACCTTCTTTCTCCTTCTCCATCTAAATCCTTTTCCTCACTAACCTCAACTTCTCCTCTTCTCGCCATGGCTTCTCAGGTTGACTAATTTTTTCCCCCAGATTTAGTATTTTTGTTAATCAATTTTCAAATACTTGTGTTGATCAATATTAATCTGAAGTTTCGTTTTTGTTTTGTTCAGAATGTATCATCTGGTGATGAGGTTGATATCTTTCAGTTGATTCAAGCTCATCAGGTGTAAAAATTATCTTTTAATGGTGTTTATGTTTAGCATAGAGGAATCAAAACTCAGTTGAATGTATTGTGATTTTGAATTGTTTCAGGAGAAGGCTGCTAGGCTATCTCCTATTGAAGATGTTAGAACACTTCTTCATTATAGCCTCCGTGGCGTGCTTTCTACTTTCTCTCAGGTTCAACCTTTTATCACATATTTGCTTCTTTTTTTTTTTTACTTGAATTTGTTGTTATATGGGCTAGATGATCAATTTTGTATCTCCTTTCTCTTAATGTACCATTTTAATTAAATTGTAAATTGGAAAAATTATAAGTAATTGATATTACATAGACTAACAAAAGAGGAGTAATTGATAGTACATAATACATATGCACAATGTAAGGGAGAGCATAGGTACATATTAGGAATGCATATAGTATATCATCTTATCAAACAGTAAAAAAGGTATTCATATAGTGTATCATGGATCTCATTTGTGATTCCGGCACATTATTATCTTGAATAAGACTGACATGCTACAGCTAGATTGTTTCATATAATTGTTGAAATGTTATGTTTATTGAGCACATAATTGATATACTTGAAGGAAGAACTGTTATTAATTACTATATGTACTTTGGGCGAGAACAGAGATTTTTAAAGCAGATATTCCCTCTTAGTAGTACTTTGACCAAGGTTATGTAAATCCCTCTTTTTTTCTAGATAATATGGAAGGATTATTCAAATTGACCCAATTTTATGAAAGAAACATCCACTGTACTACCTGACAGTTGATGATTTGTCATACATACAGTCATACACTCTCTAGTATTATGCAGTGTAAGTAAATGAATGATGAACAAGTATCTGGAACCTACATGTTGTTACAATTTGATAGCCACAACTGTGATTCAAAGGGCATTCTTAACAGAAGTGTCGGTGCCTATCTTGGGCCCAATTATGAAATTTTCCTTTCTATCAAACTGTGTTAGGCATGAAACTTGAACATGTTTGGGGTATAATCTGAATGTTTTTCTTTATCTGTCATCTGAATGCTATTTACTTATTGCTCCATAGTTTTACAATTAACTGTGGATTCTTTATTGCAAGACGCCCTTGTTCCCACAATGTTTTTTATTGTTGCAGAAGTATGAGGGCTATCCTTCAGCTTCCATGGTAGATTTTGCATGCGATACTTATGGATCTCCAATATTAGCCGTTAGCAACTTGGCTGTTCACACCAAGGTTCATTTTTTCATCTCTGGTGGTTAAAGTTGTGCCTAAATTTTTCTGTATTTACCAGATTGGGATAATAGAAACTTCAGTTCTACAAATCTGTGTCCTTATTAAAGTTACTGATTTCAAAAACAAAAGAAAAGTTACTGCTTTCAAAAAAATCTGTGTCCTTATTATGGGGTTTGGATTTCAATTCAAAGGCTATTCAAGATAATTGTTTGAATTTGTTAAAAGAAAACAAAAGTGCTGACATCAATGTTCACCTTCTTATGTCAATGTAGTGCTGATATCCTGAAAATGTTGTCTCTGTAGTATTCTTATTGTATTTGTATTTTTCAGAATTCGTTTAGCCCTTCCCTTCTTCATTTTCAGAACGTAGGTTTTGATATGAAACCTGGTGATTAGTGCAGGATCTCCTAGCTACTTCTAGATGCTCATTGCTTGTTGCAAGAGATCCTGAAGATAGGACTGACTTAGTAATTACAGTGCATGGTGATGCTGTTCCTGTAAGTTGTCACTTTGAGAGAAATTTCTTTCCATGATCTCCCCCCCCCCCCTCTCTCTCTCTATATATATATATATATCTATCTATCTATCTATCTATCTATCTATCTATCTCCCTCCCCCTCTCTCCCTCCCTCTTCATTTGACGGGAAATATATGTCAGTTTGTTCTTTATTTTTCTGATTGATGTCATAGGTACCAGAAACAGAGAAAGAAGGTATTCGAGCCACATATTTGGCTAGGCATCCTACGGCATTTTGGGTAACTTGTTTCACCTCTTTCTATTCAGTGGCATCATGCATTTCACAATAGATATTCCTTCTTTTTTCCATCACATGTAATAACTGAATCTTTGTGAAGGTTGACTTTGGTGACTTCCACTTCATGCGCATTGAACCCAGAATTGTACGTTACGTATTGGGCGTTGCAACTGCCATATTGGGATCTGGAGGTTCGTGTTGAGTGTTGACTACTGGAATTGCCTCCTTTTGTTATTATTGTCGCTCTCCCCTACTCCACATAACACTTCGCATTTTCCTCCTTCCCACACTTGATATTTGATTTTGTGCCTCTTATTTTGCTCCTTGCACCTTATGGGGTGAATAAGAGCAGGTAAAGCATACATCTGGCTTCTTGCTACTAAATTGTACAATCCCATTGATGAATCATATTAGATTTCAGGGTTCCACCAGCATAGTATTCGAGAAATTGAGAGTGTGACCAATTGTGAACTGCTAGATCTGTCATTTATTTAGTTTCTCTCAATGCAATATTTGTACTTCTTTCTTGTACTAAATCCCTCTTTTAACTCCTCACAGAATTTAGCAAAGAGGAGTTTCGAACAGCTAAAGTAGATCCAATATACCAATTTTCAAGGCCAATCACGGTATAGAAATGCTGATGTTCTTTGTGTCTGTTATGCTTTCTTCTTTTATGAATAAGAGTAATTCTTTTATTGCTTTTACTTTTTGATCAGTCACATATGAATAAAGATCATATGGAGGACACCAAGCTGATTGTGCAGCACGCAACATCAGTTCCGGTACATTTCAGAACTTCTTTATATTGTTTCTGCAATGGTGCTTGTTCATGGATCTTGGAAATTTTGTTTTACCAGGAATTATGATGAAATCCAAAAACGGAAAAGGTAATTAAATATAGAGCCAATACGGGAAGATAATATTTTTCACAGGGCTTGGAAATGCACAGATGCAAACTCATTTATCACGGGACAACCTGGGAATCATCTTTAATAGCAAAATACATATGTCCAAACTCATGCCTAATTAACAAATGACTAGAGCTAACACCCAAAAGATTTTTTTCAAAAAAAAAAAAAATGGATTGGAAATGCATGGGATGCAATATTACACCAAGGTGCTGATAACTTGTTTCTCCAGCAGCTGATAAATATAACATATAGCTGCCCCATGTATGATATGTCCAAGCTTTTGAGGATATGACACCGGGAAATGATGCATGATTTTTATCTGCTTCTGGCAGTCCATTTACATTTAACATTACTGTCAATTACTTATAGTTAATTTAGTTTTACTGGACATGGAGTGCAAGGTGTTATCTCCTCCCAAAGTAAAAAGCTGCATTGACTTTCTTTTGTTCAGGTTGACTTTGCGTACATGTTGAATATAGACAGTCTTGGTTTTAATGTCAAGGTGAGGCTGCTATTCCATCTCCATTGTTGTTGATTCATGTCTGTTGTAACTTTTTCTATAATTATTTTATCACTTAGATATATGTAGTGGAGAAATATGCACTTGTGACATTCTGTGAGTTTGTCTACTTCAAAATATGTAACTTGCTAGTAACCTTTTTTAAGGAAATTGGCAGTTATGCCAAGAATTGCCTAGTTGAGAAGTGAACAGAAACATTTTCTCTTGTTCAGCTATGACAAGTGCTTTTTTCTTTCAAGCTTGGCATGGACTATATACTTGCACTTTGATTTTAATTTCAGGCTTGCTACAAGGACACTGATTTGAAGCTTCGAGTTCCATTCCCTAGACGTGCTGTAGACAGAAAGTAAGTTTTCAAAGTTCTATCGCAATTCTTTTATAGGAGTTTACAATTGACGTCGATTTTCTTTTTTTTGCTTCCTTTACTCTTCCCATTTTCTGATGCAATGTCTGTTTTATTATATGCTGTTTTTTCTCTTGTTTTCTTTTGGGTTGTGTCTAGCTTAAGATCTAATGTCTTTACTAGTGTGTTCTGGATGGAAAGAATTTTTTGAGTACACATGTAGGATCATGTTCAACTGATTTCTAACGAAAACAGCTGGTAATGTGGAACGAACAAAATTATATTCAACTGATAAGGGATAAATTACAAGGTAACAATTCTCAACATAGAAACCGGAGAAAAAGATAGACGAAATGAGATAATAGAAAAGGGAGACTGACTCCGAATTGCTAAAACTTTAGCTAAGAAAAAATAGATGCAAGTTCTTCCATGTCCTATTCTAGAGCTCCTGTGCTGTTTATATAGGAGGGTCTTGCTCTGGGTATTTCTTGGCAGCTGGTGCCACATGTGGTACGGTATTTGGCAGGGGTAGTGATCCTTTCTTGTCTTTTGGGACCACATACTCATCCAGGTATTTTGGGGATTTCTTGTCCTTGTTGTTGTGCCTCAGTGTACCCAAGTGTTCCTGCAGGCTTGTTACACTGCCGCCCTCATGAAGACGGACCTTGTTCTCAAGGTTCAAGTCAGAAAACGATCTGTGAGTGCAGGAAGGTCCTCCCAGGTGGCCTCATTCAGAGGCAAGCCCTGCCATTGACCAGGAACTGGATGATCTGATGTCCTCACTTTGTGACATTGAGCATCAAAGAGGAGTCTTGTCTATAAGATCAAGGGGGTAACCTGTTGATTAGGGTTCCCTAAACACTTCTGCAGAACTGAAACATGAAAGACAGGGTTGTATTTTGGAGAAAGATTGGAGGTCCAGTTTGTAACCTCACCCACACGATGGAGGACCCTAGCTGGCCCGAAGAACCTTCAACTGAGTTTGGTTTGCCACTGAAAGCGAAGAGAGAGCTGCCTGTAGGGATGTAATCGAACATACACTCAATCTCCAATCTGAGGCTTACGTCTTGCGTCCCTTGTCTGCATTCTGGTTCATACGTTCCTGGGCAGCCTGCAAATTGGACTTCAAGAGGGTCAATGTTTCATCTTGGCGACAAAGGGACTCTGCCGCATTTGGATTAAACGTGTGATTTATGATGTATCGAGCTACTGTTGGGGGAGGCCGCCATAAACAATCTCAAAAGGAGTAAGCTAAAAGCTATGTTGGTATAATGTTGTATCGAAACTCACCCCCGAAAGTAGATGGAACCAAGTAGTAGGGACATCCGTAGCAAAACATCGAATAAAAATCTCAAAGACATTTGTTGAGATCCTCTGTATTTCCATTTGATTGCGGATGATAAGCAGCGCTCTTAGCTAATTAGGTCCCTTCAGTCAATTGATCTCAGCCCAAAAATCAGACAAGAAAATAGGTTTGTGGCCTGTAACAATTGAGAAAAGAAAGCCATGTAATGAGATGTATTCTTGGACAAACACTTCCACAGACTTTTTTTAAAAAATGAAATAAACACTTCCATGAACTTGTGACTAGTGAATTTCGGAGGAAAGGCAATGAAATGGCTATGTTTTGACAATCTGTCCACGGTTAATAGAATGATTGCGTCCCTGAGATGGTGGGAGACCAGTGACCAAATCCATAGAAATATCCTCAAAAATTGCAGCTGGTATAGGAAGTAGAAGAAGAAATCCAGCAGGTTTCAAACATGTAGCCTTCATTTGCTGGCATATCTAGCAATTAAGGTTAAACTGCTTGACATCCTTGCTTATACCTGCCCAATGAAAATTGGATGAGAGGCATTGAAAAGACCTCATAATACCAGCATGACCTCCAATTTTAGAAGAATTTCATTCTTCCAAGAGCAAATGTTTTAGTGCTGGATTGTGGGGATAAGCAAATGCTCATGAAAAAAGAAGCAGGCCTTCCTGAAAGGTGAAGTGAAAGTGAAGCTACAGGAGCAAATGAAGAAAAGGGTGAAAGAGGTGGGGTTGATTAGTGGTGCAATGTCTGGTGGGTTGGGTAAGAGAGAAATTATATTTTGTGATAGGAGGGGCACGTTGGATTTTTTAACTTGGCCCAATAGTTTCTGCTCTGTAACATGGCCAAACTAATAGCCTCATGAATGTCTGTAGGTCTAAATGCTAAACATCAGTTTGATCACCGGAATAAGCCCAGATACAAAAGAAGAAATAACGCATGATCTTTGAGAAGCATCAGTAGTGTGATTTGCAAGCTGCCCAAACCGAGAAAATACTCAATGACAGGTAGATGTCATTTATTACTTCTCCAAAAACCCCTCCGATGCTTCAATGATTGTGAACCAAATGAATTACCAAAGCTTTGGTAAAGCGTCCCCAGACAATCAGTTGATGGTTCTTATATATCCATTGATACCTATCTCTAGTCATGCCCTCAAGTTAGAACAAGACAAGGTTCATCCTGGATTTTATAGGCATCAAAGTATTGCTTTGCTTGGGAAACCCAACTTTCAGCTAACTGGCCGTCAAAACGGGCTAAGATCCATGGGTGTTGGTATCTCTATGAAGAGGGTCGAAAGGGTTTTGGTTTATAGCAAGGGTGGCTGTTGCAGTGGGTTCAACGACTGAGCGTAGGGGGGTGGAGAAACGTCTTGGTAGAAGAATTTGTGTTGGTGGTATGGAAGAAAACTAAGGTTAGAGGTTGTTGGTCTTTTTCTTTGGGGGCTGGATGTTCTGATTCTGGGTCTAGAGGGTGGAAATGTGGGAGATAATCTTTTTGAAGTGTAGAGTTAATTGACTCAAAAGTCTTAGTGTGAGAATCAATGGTTTCTTGCAGCCGCTTGACGGCCTTGTCCATTGTGCGCAGACGTGTGTTGGGAGCACCATCACCCTTGGTAGAGGAGGTTCAATGAAAGCACCAAATGGAACGATTCAAAATTATATTCATCTGACAAGGGATAAATTACATGGTAGCAGTTCTCAACTTTAGGGAAAACAGAGCAAAAGATAGACAACAACGCATACCCAGTGAAATCCCACAAGTGAGGTTTGGGTAGGGTAGAAAAGGGTTGCAGGTTGTTAACATTTTAGCTAAGAAAATAAAGATGGAAGTAAATCCATGCCCTATTCTAGAGCTCCTGTGTTATTATATAGGAGGATCTTGATCTGGATCTTTATTGATGGCTGGTGCAATATGTGAAGCAGTATTTGGCAGGGGGTAAGTGGTCCTTTCTTGGCCTTTGGGCCACATACTTATCCAGGTGTTTTGGGGACTGTTTGACCCTGTTGCTGCGCCTCAGTGTACCCAAGTGATCCTGCAGGTTTGTTAAATAATGTGATTGTTAAAATTGTCCATGTAGATGTGAAATAAACCTTTACATTTGGATTTCAAAAAGTAATGATCAATTATGGAGGCATGACATTTTCTTTTTCCTATAAAAAATTCTTCGATTGTCTCTGTGGATTCATTTTGCTGTGACATTGTCAGCTTTGAAGTTTTTTTGGATAGTTGACTTATCCTTAAGATATACTCCCCTTGCTCCAATAACTAGACTTAATTCGGCAAATTCTATTATCAGGAGTAAAATATTTGAATAAATTGTTTTAACTGATTTTTAAATGTAAGTTTAAAGTATTCTCTATGTTCACTTTTACTTTTCCGCTATTCTAAAAATAGATTTTCATTTTTATTTATCACTTTTAACTTATCAAGAAAAGACAATTTTTTTCCATGTTTTACCCTTAGCATAAATTACTTGTTTCCAAATCATTTTTCAAGACCTAATACTAAACATAAATTAATAGAGATAGTGTGGTAAAATAGTAATGTCAATCATTGTTTTCCTAATGGGTGTGTCAAGTCCAACAATGACAAGTAAAACAGAACAGAGGGAGTAGTTGTTGCTTTGAGAAGTGAAAGGTGGAATAATTAGTTGGTAAGATGTCAAGTGAAGTTTAAAATGTATAAAAATGTATTAGTTTTCGTAGTTTATATTAGTTTTAATTGTTTGATCAAAAATGATTTCAATTTTACTGGGATGGAGGAGGAACTATGAAACTAATCTCTGAATTCTCTCATTATTGGAAGCAAAAATAATACTTATTTGATGATCACAAATTAGTTCTCCCTCTGTCCTATATTAGTTTTCAAGGTTACTAATAATGCTTGTCCCAATTTACTTGTCATTTACAAAAATTAAGATGAAATTAACTTTTTTTGTTTCATTTTACCCTTAGTGTTAAATGTTCTTGAAATAAGATTAGCTTAGTTTTGTTCTTAAATGTAGTGCAATTTATTGGAGACTGATCAAGTGTAAAGTAGTAAAAAATACTACTTTTTGTTTATGATTTCTTGAGGAAAATGTGACGATTAATATTGGGACAGAGGGAGAATTGTCCTCGTGTTCAACAAACAACCAATTTATGTTTCATGGTTAGACCAAGCTGCAGTATAATCTACTTGCATAAATGAGCATAGTGACTAAGATTTCCTCGGTTTGTCTTCAATCTTCCAAGACTAAGTGGAAGTTGTTTGGGGAATTTTCTCAAATCATCAAGAGCCCCATATTCAGTTTCTCCTAAATCTTTATTTTTCATTGCTTTGGCTATAGTCACCGTCTTCGTATAAATTGAGGTCCTAAAAAAGTGTGTTACGGCTGCTATATTTTGACATGCCTACTACTGTGTTTCCAGTCTAAATCTTCCATACATCAAATTTGCAGGGATGTGAAGGCACTGATTGTTGAAATGCTTCAGGCTGCCAAGACTTAGGCTCATTGACTAACCATTATAATTTCCCATTCCAGCTTCATATATATATATATATATATATATAATCTGATAGCAAACCTGCCATTTTAGTGATCATGATCTGGCTCTGGTAACGTTTCCCAAATTCCCCCTTGATAATACACTGTAATGTTTGCCTATATTACGTGTCGTAAGCAGTGCAATTGCAATGTTGGTGATGTGATTGAAGTTTAAGACATCTCGATTGTACCTTTGATGTGCAAAGGTGTATAGTAAATGTTTGAGTTGACCGTAGTCGAACTTTCTGTATAATTGCATAGGCTAGGTTGCGATTGCAAAGGGTAAAATGTTATCAGTGCTGCATTCACGCCCAAGGCAATGTAATCACAATGGAAGACTTGTAGCTACATAAATAATGGAGAATGAAAACTAACAACCAACGTTGAAGTGGTTTGGATATAAAATGAGCAGATTCAACCGACAATTCAAGGTAATGATTTCCTACACTAATATTGAGATTATACTCAAATTTGGTGTAATTACAACTATGAAATACTGAGTTTTCATAGTTAGAATTGTGTAATTTAGACCTAGGGTCAAATGGAGAGAGTTGAGCAATTGGCCTAGCAATCTAAGTTAAAATTAGATTTTGCACATAGATATATTCTTAGCTACATATGGTATAGATATGCATAATCTACTTTTGCACGCTCTTAAAAGAATTGTGTAATTTAGACCTAGGGTCAAATGGAGAGAGTTGAGCAATTGGCCTAGCAATCTAAGTTAAAATTAGATTTTGCACATAGATATATTCTTAGCTACTTATGGTATAGATATGCATAATCTACTTTTGCACGCTCTTATCCATTAAAATACTCATAAGAAACACGATTCAAAAAAAGAAATAAGGTTGGAAACTTGGAATGTAACTTAAGTAAGCTTACATGCCCTTTAACTTATATGTTATCAAAGCATTACCTTATTAAATGCCGCATGTTGACATCAAATTTTTGGCTTGATATTTTTGAAATTCATGCCTTTAAATATTTTATTCATTAAATGGTCAAAATACACGTTTTGCAATTTTGTGCAATTTATCAATAATTATCTTTATTTTTGAAAAGTTGGGATTTTTATCCGTTAATTTTGATTTCGTGATTTTTTTAATTATAATCAGTTGAATATATTGTGAATATTGTGTCGGTTTAATTAAATCCTACACAAGCTAAGGTTGTGTGGTATATTAAAATTAAAGACATTTGTGTAAAATAAATGAATGACATTCTAAAAACTACACATGTGATTAATAAAACATCGAAGTAAAAAGTACCTGGGCCGAGTCAAATGCAGAAAGCATATCAAAGTTATGCACTCTATGCGATTAAGGACTATACATTGCATTTCCAAGGATAGTTTTCAAATACGGTATAACAACATCATAGTACTTCAAGAAGTGCATTCGTTAAAACATTACATACTAAGGCAACGGTAGGATTTCCAGATCCACCAGTTCAAAGGATTATCACATTATATATCATTATATTATCTATATCTATATTATCTTAGAAGCATGAACTCCTAACTTGTCGATAAATTCTGACTTTTTTTAATAGGGTTGTGATTTTTCAATGAGTTGTGACTTTCTAAAGAGTTGTGAATTTTTCAAATAGAAAAGACTTTTTCAATAAATTGTGATTTTTCAAAGAGTTGTGACTTCTTGGAAAGGTCATGACTTTTTACATAAGAAACAAAAAAATCACTTGTCCATACTACTCTTTGTAGACTATAAATTAAGATGTACATGACCATATTGGTTTGGTTTTTTCAAATATCAAACCAAACCATTTATATAAAAAATTTAAATTTATAAATCAAATCAAACTAATAAAATTCAATTTTTTTCCGGGTTTTTCAACCATGGGTTGGTTGGATTTTTTAAATACCAAATCAAACCATTGTGTTGAATTTTTAAATTTATAAATCAAACCAAATAATAAACCTCGAATTTTTTCAATTTTTTTATTTTTTTCGGTAAAGTTTGTATACAAATATATAATTAACTTGTGCTTCAAATATTTCTTTTAGTCCAACCAAAATACAATTATCTAAGCTGTTTCTTAAAAAAAATGACATGAGTATTGATGACACAAAAATATTCAATTAAAAATAATAATGAAATCATCATATAAAATAAATATTGTAAAGTCATAATGAAAATGACCATAATTTAAAAATACTAAATCATGCTAAAATAAGTTTATTAACATTAATAAATATGTAAGGAAAATTAAAATTAGATTGTATTTTAACTATGTAAACGAATGTAAAACTAAGAACAAATATTCAATATTATTGTCATTCTTAGTGTTAAATTGATTTTTTACATTAGTATTAATTTGATTTTGATTTAATTTTATTATAATTATCAACATCTATGAACTATAATCTTTATTGGACCATTCCAAATTATAAGTTTTAAACTTGAACTAATATATTAAAATATAAAACTATGAAATAAAATAAAAAATATTTTAAAGTTATATCAAAGTAAATATTTTATTTATAAAATAAATTTTAGAATAAAATATATGGTATCGGGTTGGTTTGGTCTCGAATTTTTTTTTAGTTAAAACCAAGCCAACCCAAATATAGTCGGGTTTTTTTTTCAATATTAAACCAAGTCAAACCAAACCATTAGTCGGGTTTTTTTCCGGGTTGACTCAATTTGTGATTTGGTTTGATTTTCGGTTCAATTTTTGTACACCCCTACAATAAATAGAGGGGTTTCCTCTAATTTTCGACCACAATATTTTTTCAATCTTCTACTCTTCTTCTTGTATTTTAATATTTTTATGTGATTTAATATCGTTGAGTAAATTCAAAGTTCAGCGCAATATGACGTACCAATATTTTGATGAAGTAAATTTTTCTATCGTGAGAGGGTATATTCTTTAACATCGAGTACTTGAGAAAAATAATTCTAATGATAACATACTTATTTTTTTGCTTAGATAGTATGTAATGTTTCAATATATGAAGTTAACATTATGTAGTCTAAACTCATTTGTTTTTGTTAACAATTTCACTTGTGATGTATATATATATGCTTCTAATATCTTTTTCCAAAAATTATTAAACTTCTCAAGAGTTAGATAATTGTCACGATTTATTTTTTGATTCTCAAGACAAAAGAATGACTTTATTTATCAATGTTACTTATGTGATTTAGATTGTTATGAATTTGCTTCAAAATAGTAAACATTGCCTTTTTGTTTTATTAATTTACCATTTCTTAATATTTAAGTATTTCGACGAAATAACACCAATTGAAGTTTGTATTAGTTTAACTTTTATTGTAGTCTAAATTCATTTATTATTGTTAACAATTTCTCTTGTGATGTAGATATATACTTCTAAATATCTTTATCCAAAATTGTTCAACTTCTCAATAGTTAGAGAATTGTCACAATTTGTTTTTCTAAATCATTTAAAATTTATATGAATGTGGAAATATGTTATTATATATGAATAATTTAAAATTTCCTACTAATAAATTAATTTTATATTTAGTAATATGTAATAAATATTTTCATTTTGTCTCTACACTAAATTATAATCTAATATCTATACTCTTCTACACTCTTTAGTTATAATTATGAATTTTCATAATTATTGCATTAATTATTTCTATCTTTTATCCTTGCTTATATTAACTTTTTGACCAACAATATTTCATATTATCATACCGTCCTATATATGTGATTGTATAGTGTTGTTATTTTTCCTTGGACGAATCATGTTTGATTGAATAAATTAAAAATTGTTTACAAGTATATGAACTATATCTTTGTTGAGTGTAAGATAAACAGATGATTATATATATGATTTAATTTTAACTTTTAGTTTTTCAGTACAAAAAAAGGAAATCTTTCTCAGCCAATTTCTCAGCCAACTACGGACAGTAAGATAACTTATAAAATAAAAATTGCAAAAATAGTTCAAAAAATAAAATGATGTTATTCTTCACATGTTCATATAACATCTAAATAGATTAAGTGAAATACAAGTGTAAAGCACACCTGAATAGATGACAAGAAAAATACACAACAAATATATACATATACATTATTAAATTTAACTAGTAAAATTTTTCATTGACCTTCTTTATAGGCTCGTTGAATAAGAGATAATATGTGTTGATTCACATTGAAAATTCACAAAAGAATCTGCAATATTATTTTGTGCAAAACTTATTATTCAAATTTTCGCTTAAATTTTCTGAATTGAAAGTCATGTGCAACACGTGTTGAAAAACTAGCATCTATATATATATATCTATATCTATATTTATGTCTATCTATACTATCTTAAAAGAATGAACTCTTAAATTAAATATTAAATTACTATAATATCCCTAACTTGTGTTTTGACTTTTTCGATGAGTTGTGACTTTTTTTTGTAAGACTCCGTATCTAGAACAGACCAAAAATCAACTTTTCAAAAAAGTCTGCAGGTGCAATGATGGTTACCATCGACGGACAGTAGCCTGATCCACGGCGCGTACTGCACATCCGTCGTTTGTGACTGAAACTATCCCAAAACGCAACCCAGAAAATTTGACTAAATGTCAAACAACGGACGGACCTATGATCCGTAGTTGTGTCCGTCAATCAATACCCCATTTACTTACTTTCTGACAAGAACCACAATTGACCAGTACGGTCCGTAGTATGACCGTAGGTGGAAATTAGCAGACAATTAGGGGGAAAATGCAGTTTGATCAACTTCAATTGATCATAACTCTTAGCACAAAATGAATTAGTTGTCCCATGACCTATGAAATGATAGATAATTGAATTAGCTTTTCATAGCCACCAAGTTTGCTAAAATCAGACTTTCGAGTAAAATTTTATGCCAGTTTTAGTAAAAGCTTGTGGAAAAGACCCAACCTAAGGACCCAAATGACGGATACGACGGCCCATCAGTCCATGTCGTAGTTTGGTCCGATAACAATTAACGTAAAGGTTTTTTGGTCTTTTCCCACTTCATTTAAACCCTAAGATACGTCATTTTGACCCTAAATCATCAGATTTTAGTCAGTTTAAGCCTAGAAACATAACTAAAACTTACCTAAGTCAAATTATTAATAAAAAACTTAGAAAATTAGAAGCAAGAGAAGAGAAGAAGGTAAAGAATCCTAGTTCAAGAAGGCAACAAGGTTCCAGCATTTCTAGCCCCAAAATCTAATTATTTATTCGTGAATTTCATCACCAGGTACATGAGATTTCACTAGTAGGTTTCTTTCACCCATTAGATCCCTAGTTTTTAGTCAATTCTTGATTCTTTTATCATGATTGAACCTAGGATTTCTAGAATTACAACAGATCATCATAAATTAGTTAAATATATGATCTAAATCAGATTGAAAAGTTATTATGCAGTTTATCACATTAATTTCAGAGCCCTAGCTATGTATTTCTTTAGTTCTTGAATTACACATGCTAGGTCAGATATTTCAATTACTTCATATATAAATGCCTGCATAATTAGCTACATTCTCAGTTTGCATGTTCAGTTTTGTGCTATCCAATAGTTACAGAAAAATAGTCATAATCAGTTACTTACATAATTCATTGGGAGTAGCATAATACCGAGTTGGACTAGGGTTTAACGTACCCAATTAGTCCCAGAACTACTAGCCAAGTAGGTTGTAAGTCCCCTCTGTGGACAATCAGTTTTGTGATCATGCCTTAATACCTCTGACAGGGTATATTGGGTCCTCTCAATGGGGTACATACATCAGACTCCACATTTAGCTCACGTGATTTTATTGTCGGTTATTAATAGCTTCCACAGATCAGTCAGTCTCTAATGCATTGACCATATTTACAGTCCAATTATCATTCAGTCTCAACATGTTATAAATTTGATCATTGCATTATCTTTAGATTATTATACTTGCTTTTGTGCTTGTTCAGGTATGTTTTATTTCAACTTTACTCTATCCTACATGCTCAGCACCTTCAAGTACTGACGCATACGTTCTCTACTACTTCTCGTGATGTAGGTTCAGGTTCTCAACATCCAGATCGCGCTTAGGTCAATTTTTTATCTCCAGTTCAGCAGATTCACTAGTGATTCCTCATTCTCCGAGGACAATAGTCATGAGTTCATTTCAATCTTTTAGTCATTTAGTTTCAGTTTTTGCTAGACTTAGTTGGGGCTTGTCCTAGCATTTCTAGTTAGTTAGAGGCTTATTTCAGACATAGTTAGTTTCAGCTTAGTATTAAATTAATATTTCCTTTGTATTAAACTCATTGTTTTCAAATATCTCAGTTATATAATATGGGTATTCCCCATCTTTTTAGTTTAAATTATGATTTATCTTCCACATTCAATTTATTATCTTTAGTATGCTCATGATCATGCCAGCAGGGTTAGCTTGGGATTACTTATGGTCCTGTGTTCCGTGTCCGCGTTTTAGGGGTAGATCGGGGCATGACAAAACTTGGTATTAGACCATTAGGTTTAAGAGTCTTAGGATGTCTAAAAATCTGCACTAAGTAGAGTCCTTTTCATGGGTATGAAGTTCACCACATCTAATGAGAGGGAGGCTACAAAATGTTTTAGGAAAACTTCACTTTCTTGTTACTCTTATCGTGCGTAAGGTATGATCTTCTTCCACTCTAACTTGACGTTCTACATTTCAGATCATGCCTTCTTGTAGAGCTAATACTAGGAATGCAAATGTATCTCCTCCAGTCCCAGATCAGGAAGTCTCCAATGCTGAGTTCAGGAATGCCATACAGATGTTGGCTCAGAGTATGATCAACCGGAAGAATCGGGTTCATGCTCCTGTAAATGCAAATGGTGGATCAATAGCAGCAAGGTTCCATGACTTTATTAGGATGAAACTGCTTGAGTTCTTAGGATCACAAACTAATGAGAATCCTCAAAATTTCTTGGATGAGATCAAGAAAATCATTGAGGTAATGCAAGTCATTGGGAATGATCGGGTTGAGTTGACATCATACCAATTGAAGGACGTTGCTCATATTTGGTACACTTAGTGGAAGTAAAATAGGGGTACATATGAAACTCCTATAACTTGGGATTGCTTTAGTGAGACCTTTCTAGACAGGTTTTTCCCAATAAAGTTGTGAGAAGCAAAGGCTCAGGAATTCATGAACTTGAGGCAGGAAAACATGACAGTACAAAAGTATGTGCTCAAGTTTAACCAACTATCCAGGTATGCTCCTCACATGGTTGCTAACTCCAGGGCTCAGATGAATAAGTTCTTGTATAGAGTGTTAGATTTGGTGAAAACTGAGTGCATAAATGCTATGTTACTGGGAGTGAAAACTGAGTGCATAAATGCTATGTTATTGGGAGATATGAACATCTCTAGGCTTATGACTCACGCTCAGCAGGTTGAGGGTGATAAGCTTAGGGAACAGGCCAAGGAGAATAAGAAGTCTAGGACTGGGAACTATGACTATTCTCAGCAGAAATTGGGTGGTGGAAATTGCTCGCAGAATCAACAGTTCAGCTCTAGCCCTTTTGTCAGCTAGTGTTCCATCCTTCAAGAATAGGTATGACCAGAAGGTTAAAGCGCCAGGATCTAAGTCTCAGGGAAGTGTTTCAAGCACCAAGACTTACCCCACTTGCTCTAAGTGTGGTAAGAACCATCCTAGCGAGTGTCTCGCAGGAAAAGAAGGATGCTTTGGGTGCGGTCAGTCTGGTCACAAGATGGGGGATTGTCCTTCTAGACAGGGTCAAGCAGGTGGTAATGGTAGAGCTCAATATACAACTTCATCAGCACCAATAAGTCGTCCGACTCAGTAGGGTAACTCATCTGGTATAGGTGGTGGTCAGCACTAAAATAGGTTTCATTACGAGTCTTTGACCTTGATGTTTATTCATTGTTAGATCCAAGGGCCACTCTTTCCTTTGTAACTCCTTACATAGCCTCAGAACCTTTCTCAGTCTACTCCAGTCGGTGACCCAATAATATCTAGATGGGTATATAGAAATCACCCTGTCACAATATCCCAAAAAGTCACCTCAGCAGATCTTGTAGAGTTAGAAATGGTAGACTTCGATGTCATTCTAGGCATGGATTGGCTGCATTCCTGTTATGCCTCAGTCAATTGTAGAACTAGGATTGTTCGTTTCAATTTCCACACGAATTAATCTTAGAGTGGAAGGGTAGTATCTTAGTGCCTATGGGTCGATTCATTTTTTACCTTAAGGCCAGAAAGATGATCTCTAAGGGTTATCTCTATCATCTAGTTCGGGTTAAGGATTCTAGATCTGAAACCCCAACTCTTGAGTCAGTTCCAGTAGTCTGTGAGTTTCCAGAATTATTTCCAGAAGATTTTCAAGAGTCCTTCCCGAAAGGAAAATCGACTTTGAAATTTATCTCCTTCCAGATACCCAGCCTATTTGTATTCCTCCTTATAGAATGGCTCCAACATAGCTTAAGGAATTGAAAGAGAAGTTGAAAGACCTTCTAGATAAGGGCTTCATCAGACCTAGTATTTCACCATGGTGTGCACCAGTGTTGTTCATAAAGAAGAAAAATGGTTCTCTTAGAATGTGCATTGACTATATACAGCTGAACAAGGTCACAATCAAGAATAAGTATCCCATACCCATGATTGATGACTTGTTTGACCAACTTCAGGGTGCTAGTCACTTCTCAAAGATAGACCCAGATCGGGTTATTATCAGCTTAGAGTCAGAGATAGTGATATTCTAAAAACAACCTTCAGAATTCAGTATGGTCATTATGAATTTGTAGTTATGTCATTTGGACTAACCAATGCTCCTGCAACATTCATGGATTTGATGAATAGACTGTTCAAACAGTACTTGTACTTGTTCGTTATCATCTTTATTGATGATATCCTCATTTACCTTAGGAACGAGGAAGAACATGCGAGTCATTTGAGAATTGTTCTACAGACTCTCAAAGAGAGCCAGTTATTCACTAAGTTTAGCAAATGTTAGTTCTGGTTGCAATCCGTTGCTTTCCTTAGTCACATTATATCTAGCGAAGGGATCCGAGTGGACTCACTGAAGATAGAAGCAGTGAAACAATGGCCCATACCTACCTCTTCTACAGATATGCGAAGTTTCTTAGGTCTAGCGGGTTATTACAGAAGGTTCATGGAAGGATTCTCATCCATAACCTCACCATTGACTAGGTTAGCTCAGAAAATGGTCAAGTTTCAACGGTCAGATGATTGTGAGAAAAGCTTTGCAGAATTGTAAACTAGATTGACTACATCTCATGTCTTGACTCTACCAGAGGGTTCAAATGGTTATGTGATCTATTGTGATGCATCCAAAGTTGGCCTAGGTTGTTTATTGATGCAGCGAGATAAGGTTATAACTTATGCTTCTAGGCAACTTAAGGTTCATGAGAAGAACTATCCAACTCATGAACTCGAGCTTGTAGCAGTAGTATTTGCACTCAAGATATGGAGACACTACTTATGTGGTGTTCATGTAGATATGTTCACTGATCATAAGAGCCTTTTGAATGTGTTCACCCAGAAAGAGTTAAATATTAGCTAGAGGATATGGCTTGAGTTCCTTCAGGATTATGATATGAGTGTGCATTATCATCCTGGTAACGTGAATGTAGTAGCATATGCTCTTAGCATATTATCTATGGGTAGTGTAGCCCATGTTGAGGAAGAAAGGAAGAAGCAAGTGAAGGATGTTCACAGGCTTGCTCGCTTGGAAGTTCTCCTTATGAGCATATCAGACAGAGGTGTAACAGTTCAGAATAGGGAAAATCTTCTTTGACAGTGGAGGTTAAGGAAAAGCAAGACAGTGATCCAATCTTGCTTGAACTTAAGGGTGCAGTCCACAATCAGAGAGTGGAGGTTTTCTCCCAAGGGGGGAGATGGTGTACTTCGCTACCAGGGTAGATTGTGTGTTCCCGATGTGGGTGAGTTGAGAAATCATATCCTTGAAGAATCCCATAACTCCAGATATTTTATTCATCCAGGTGCCACTAAGATGTACCGCGATTTGCGGGAAGTCTATTGGTGGAATGGCATGAAGAGGGATATAGCAGCTTTTGTGAGTAAGTACTGCAATTGCCAGCAAGTCAAGGTAGAACATCAAAAACCAGGGGGTATTACTCAAGAGATCCATATTTCTACTTGGAAGTGGGATGCGATCAATATGGATTTCATAACAGGGTTACCTCGTACTCGCATACAACATGACTCCATTTGAGTGATAGTTGATAGGATGACTAAGTCTCTAGCTTTTTAGCAGTCAAGACTAAAGATTCGGTAAAGGACTATGCCAAGCTTTACATTAATGAAATTGTGAGGTTACATGGGGTTCCTTTGAATATCATCTCAGATAGAGGTCCTCAGTTTACCTCTCATTTCTGGAAGTCATTTTAGAAGGGTCTTGGTACTCAAGTTAATCTTAGCACAATATTTCATTCACAGACCAATGGATAGGCAGAGCGTACCATTCAGACCCTAGAGGATATGTTGAGAGCACGTGTGATCGATTTCAAGGGTAGTTGGGATGATCACCTTCCTCTTATTGAGTTCGCCTACTACAATAGCTACCATTCAAGCATTTTGATGGCCCCATGAGGCACTGTATGGGCGTAGATGTAGATCTCATGTTGGTTGGTTTGAAGTAGGTGAAGCAACTTTAATAGGTCCATATTCAGTCCTTTATGCTATGGAGAAAGTTAAACTCATTAGAGAGAGACTTAACACAGCCTAGAGTCGTTAAAAAACTTATATAAATGTAAGGAGAAGGGAACTAGAGTTCCAAGTTGATGATTGGGTTTTCCTGAAAGTGTCACCTGTGAAAGAAGTGATGAGATTTGGCAAGAAAGGGAAACTCAGTCCTAAATATGTAGGCCTTTAAAAGATCCTAAAAAGGGTTGTCAAGGTGACATATGAGTTAGAGATGCCAACAGAATTAGCAGCAGTGCATCCGATCTTCCACATCTCACTCTTGAAGAAGTGTGTGGGTGATCCAGCCTCTATAGTGCCATTAGAGAGTGTGGCGGTGAGAGATAGTCTTTCTTATGAGGATGTACCAGTTGAGATTCTTGACCGTCCAGTTAGAAAGTTGAGAAATAAAGAAGTCACTTCAGTCAAGGTTTTGTGGAGGAGTTAGTCCATATAGAAAGTTACTTGGGAAGCGGAAGCAGCCATGAAAGCCAAGTATCCTCACCTCTTTCCTTCCGATTCCAGTCCAGCTTAAGGTAATAGTTCCTCTTCAGTCTTTCAGTCATTCATGCGTAAATTCATTCTTAGAATCATGTTCTCTCAGTTTGTACTTGTATTTTCAGCTTATTTGCATGTTCTCAAAACTCAATTCAATCAAAAACTCAGTCCTTAGTGTTTAGTAGTAGGGATTGCAACTCTCTCCCTATATTTCAGCTAGTTTAGTCTTTATTCGAGGAGGAATGTTCCCAAGGAAGAGATATTGTATTACCTCGTATCTAGAACACACCAGAAATCATATTTTCAAAAATCTGCAGGTGCAATCGACGGTTACCGTCGATGGAGCGTTGCCTGATCCAGGACCCGTACTGCACATCCGTCATTTGTGAATGAAACTCTCCCAAAATGCAGCCGAGAAAATTTGACTAAGTGTCGAACAACGGACAGACTTACATTCCGTAGGTCAGACTATGTGTCCGTTGATCAAGATCCCATTTACCCACTCTTTGACAAAAACCACGATTGACCAGTACAGTCCGTAGATGGATATATGGACCGTAGGTTGAAGTAAGCAGACAGCTAGGGAAAAATACAGGTGGGTCAACTTCAATTGGTCATAACTCTTAGCACAAAATGAATTAGGTATCTCATGATCTATGAAATGATAGGTAATTTAATTAGATTTTCATAGCCACCGATTTTGGTAAAATCAGACCTCCGATTAAAAAGTTATGTCTGTTTTAGTAAAGGCTTGTCGAACATACCCAACCTACGGACCCAAATGACGGACCGTCGATTGAATGACGACCCATCAGTCCAGGTCGTAGTTTTGTCTGACAACAATTAACTCAGGGGTCTTTGGTCTTTTCCCACTTTGTTTAAACCCTAAGATACGTCGTTTTGACCCTAAATCATCAGATTTTAGTCAGTTTAAGCCTAGAAACATTACTAAAACTTACTTAAGTCAAATCACTAAACAAAAACTTAGAAAATTAGAAGCAAGTGAGGAGAAAAAGATCAATAACCCTAGTTGAAGAATGCAACAAGGTTCCAGCCCCGATATCTAATTATTTATCCATGATTTTCATCACCAGGTATGTGAAATTTCACGAGTGAGTTTCTTTCACCCATTAGATCCTAGTTTTCAGTCAGTTCTTTATTCTTTTATCATGATTAAACCTAGGATTTCTAAAATTACAACAGATCATCATAAATTAGTTAAATATATGTTCCAAATCAGATTGTAAAGTTATTATTCAGTTATCGCATGAATTTCAGAACCTTAGCTATGTATTTCTTTAGTTCTTGAATTACACATGTTAGGTCATATATTTCAGTTATTTCAGGTATACATGCCTCAGTTATAAATGCATAATGACCAGATTAATTGTTGCATTCTCAGTTTGCATGTTCAGTTTTGAGCTATTCAATATTTACAGAAAAACAGTCATAATCATTTATTTACATAATTCATTGGGAGTAGCATAATACCGAGTTGGACTAGGATTTAGCGTACCCAATTAGTCCCAGAACTACTAGCCAAATAGGTTGTAAGTCCCCTCTGTGGACAATCAGTTTAGTGATCATGTCAGCATGCCTTAATACCTCTGACTGGGTATTTTGGGTCCTCTCAATAGGGCATATACATCAGACTTCACATTTAGCTCACGTGGTTTTATTGTCGGTTATTAATAGCTCCCACAGATCAGTCAGACTCTAATGCAATGACCATATTTATAGTCCAGTTATCATTCAGTCTCAACATGTTATAAATTTGGTCATTGCATCCAATTAGCTCAGAATTCAGTATATCATGTTTAGATTATTATACTTGCTTTTGTGCTTGTTCAGTTATCTTTTATTTCAGCTTTACTCTATCCTACATGCTCAGCACCTTCAAGTACTGACGCATACGTGCGCTACTACTTCTCGTGATGTAGGTTCAGGTTCTCAACATCCAGATCGCGCTTAGGTCGATTTTCCATCTCCAGTTCAGCAGATTCACTGGTGATTCCTCATTCTCTGAGGACAATAGTCATGAGTTCATTTCAGTATCTTAGTCATTTAGTTTCAGTTTTTGCTAGACTTAGTTGGGGCTTGTTCTAGCATTTCTAGTTAGTTAGAGGCTTATTTCAGACATAGTTAGTTTCAGCTTAGTATTGAATTAATATTTCCTTTGTATTAAACTCATTGTTTTCAAATATCTCAGTTATAGAATATGGGTATTCCCCATCTTTTTAGTTTAAATTATGATTTATCTTCCACATTCAATTTATTATCTTTATTATGCTTATGATCATGCCAGCAGAGTTAGCTTGGGATCACTTGTGGTCTTAGGTTCCGTGTCCGCATCTCGGAGGTAGCTTGGGGCGTGACATTTTTCAAAGGGTTGTGATTTTTGAATGAGTTGTAACTTTTTCAAAGGGTTGTGATTTTCAATAAACTGTGACTTTTCCTAAGAGTTGTGACTTTTTCAATAAGTTGTGACTTTTCCAAATGGTTGTAACTTCTTGAAAAAGTCCTGACTTTCCAGATAAAACACAAAAAACATATGTTCATACTACCCTATATTGACTACAAATAGATAATCTCCCTCACAATTTTCCACCGTAATCATTTTTTGATTTTCTACTCTTCTTTTGCTTTCATTTTTTTGGTGTGATTTATTGTGTTGAGTGAGTTCGAAGTTTAGCGAAATATGAGATACCACCATTCTAATGAAGTAAGTCATTCTATCCTAAGAAGGTACATTCCATAACCTCGAGTACTTGAGAAGAATAATTTTGATGATATAAGAAATATTTTTTTGCTTAATATATACATTAGTATGTAATGTTCCAATATATGAAGTTAACATGATGCAGTCTAAATTCATTTGTTTTTATTAACAATTTCTCTTGTGATGTAGATATATGCTTTTCAATATCTTTTTCCAAATTTATATAATTATCACGATTTGTTTTTTATGATCAAGACAAAAGAGTGACTTTATTTATCAATGCTACTCATGTGATTTAGACTCTTAGAAAGTTTGCTTCAAAAAAATTAATGTTGTATAAACATTTCTTTTTTGTTTTACTTATTTCCTATTTTTGATATTTTAGTATTTTGGACGAAGAAAAGTTCATATGACTTGTGATAATGCTAATTGAAGTTTGTATTAACTTAATTTTTATTATTTATTTAATATCTAATTTATGATATAAATATTTTTATTAATTCAAATATATATTTATATTTGGATAGGTATTTAGATTTAAATTAAAGTATTGTATACGTCACAAATATATTATTAAATTAACAAGATCTTCTAACATTAAAATATATTATGTTAAAATAGTCCGAGTTTTTTTTTTTTAACAAAAAATCTCACAGCAAATTTGAAAATATGTGATTATATAAAATTTAGTTATTCTCTTCACATATTCATATGACATCAAAATAATTGAACATGGAATACACAGGCAAATCACATCTTGTTAGATGACAATAAAAGTACAAAATAGATAATGTCAATAACGTAATATTAGTGAGGTAAGACTAACTACATGATTGAACCTCGTAAAATTGAAATAAATATATACATTATTACATTTAACTAATAAATTTTTCGTTTCCAGAATCTATAATATTATTTTTTGCTAAACTTATTATTCAAATCTTCACTTTAACAAGCAATACTATTTACTATAACATATATATTTAGAATTGGTAATCACATACAACACACGTATCAAAAAACTAGTATCATTATAAGAGGGAATCTCCAAAGATGAAAAGTTGGACTACCATTTTACCTCTAGATAAAATTAAATATCTAATTAATTCAATGATATTATTTCAATTATTTTTTGAATTGTACGTTATTTATTAGAAAGGGAACGTGAAAGAACAAGAGTCAATTGAAATTGTTAGAATTTTAAATAAGTACATGAATCAAAATTTTCTCCCTTTTAATCTTAAATTAAAGAGTATGAAAAGTTGTAGCAATATCAATATATACCACTACCAAATACAAGTTAGTTATCTTGAATTCTTCCACTAGCATTTCTACGTACATCTATGGTAGAAATCCTTCTTTTTTCATTTTCTATTGTTTGTTTGTAAGACTTATATCATTTTTAATTTTTTTTCAAATTAGAAAGGATTGTAATTCTTTATTTATGATTGTTTCTCTTTCTGAATTTTCTTGTTACTATTTGTGTACAAATGTAAAATTACTATACATATTGCCTTGCAATGTATCTGGTGTTATTTGACTTGGAGTCATTTTGATATTCTCAACTAATTACTATTAATAATACTTATTACAACTACAATGTTTTGGAAATACAAATGGACATAGAGGATTTTGTTTTTTAATTTTATTTTGCTTTTGCTTACACTAATCAATAGTTGAGGTGTCTATATTCATGAATTGAGATTAAGAGAAAAGGGATAAAAAATAGAAAATCTTAGGATGGAGTTCTATGTACGAACAACTACATAATCTCTTTTAATGCTATGAAATTGTTGAGTGAATTAAAATAAACCTTTTTAACTTCATGCATACTAATTGAACATTTTTTCAAAAAAAATTGTCTAATACTCTGAACTATTTTATTTTATTCATCAAAATGATTGTTTTTATTTTAAAATTAATAATGATATTCTTTGCATTTAATTTTTGAAGCAGGTAAGATTTTTTTATTTATAAACCAAGTAAATAAATTTATCATCTCAGATTAACAAGAAAGCATATATCAAGTTTGATTATCTTATATTTATATGAACCAATTTTATTTGATTAGACATATTAGTGATTTTTTTAATACATATTATAAGTGCAAGATTTGGTTCATTACTTTAAAGTTATGCATTGGATCGATATAATATTATAATTTCACTCTTATTTTTAAATAAAGCAAATGGTAAGATGAATTTTTGAGGTTAAGTTGGTATAACATTTTAAAATTAAATAGTTGTAATTTATTTTCTCGTAGAACACATTTAGGTGACTATATTTGCATTTAAATATCAATTGAATCCCTATTTTAGTGATTTTCATTCACTACAGATGTGAGTAAATAAGAAGTCTAACTACTAATAATACCTTTAATTAATACACGTTACAATATAGCTAACTATAATGCTCCATGTTTGCGTTATATAATTCTATACTGAAATATGTTAATAAGTTTCTTATTATATAATGCTAATAATACCTTTTCCAGCATCTTCAAATTCCTAATAAAAAATTTCACATGTTGTTGCCTTATTCAAAGTTTCTAAATAATATTACTTTCTTTTACCGCCTCTTCAAAATTTAAAGATACACTCATAATGATTTTGGTTGTCTTAAATAATGTTATATTTACTACTAATAATACCATTTACAATCTTTTAAAAACTATACAAAGTCAGAACTTACGGCGATAAAACTGTTTTGATACTCTATTTACCTTTATTAATCCAACACCATCAATAATAATTTTATATTAAGTTTTAGTTATTAAAAATCCTATATAAATGGATACAAGCTTAAATCCTCTCACTTATCCTATTTCTTTTATGATTCCTTTTATCTTTATTCTTATGTAGCTCCATTTATTTTATTTTAGTAATATATCCTATTTCTTTTATGATTCCTTTTATCTTTATTCTTATGTAGCTCTATTTATTTTATTTTAGTAATGTATGATGATTTCAAGTTTTATTATATGCATTTCATTTGTTTTTAGGTTGGTCCATAAGAGTGTGCCTGTGCGCGTATATATATATATATATTCAATGTTTTCCTTTTTGTATATGCATTTATTTTTGAACCATACAATTTTTGTTTATATTGTTTTCTTTTTTATACCACACTGTTTATAATTTTGAATGAGTCAAAAAAGACAAAGGGTACTTATACATGTAACTATTATTTATATATGTCAATTGAATATTTAAACAATGATTATTTTATAACAAATAAATACTTTTATTTTGTAGGTGTAGACTATGAAATAGATGATGATTTAGTATCCATCCTAAGAAAGACATATGTTGATTGGATTTCTCTACAACTATTACAAAACACCGCTCTCTTTTGACGATAAGTTCTCGATATGTCTGACGAGTATTATTCCATAAAAAGAAGGCAAAAACTTTAATGCATTAAATACCTTGTAACAATAATGCCGACATTTAAATTATGTATTGTAACATATTAAAAAAAGAACTTTAACCAAGTTGAATACTGATATATTATAAGAATTGTATAATTGAAGTCGTTATAGTATTAGTTTTCATATTCACTTGATAACAATATTTTGTATGATGTGTCTTGCAATGATCATA
Source organism: Solanum habrochaites (assembly GCA_027704765.1). NCBI lineage: Eukaryota > Viridiplantae > Streptophyta > Magnoliopsida > Solanales > Solanaceae > Solanum > Solanum habrochaites. The sequence continues at coordinate 19,567,063 of JAKWJA010002491.1, forward strand.
ATATCAGTTGAATATGCTAATTGATAATTGATTCGAGTTTGTATTTACACATCGTATACTTATATTTTAGAAGTATTTATACTAATTAGCACAATATACTCGTGTAACACACATTTCAAAACTAGTTATACTAAAAGTAGGAAGAATTTTAGGCAAAAATTAGATTACGGGTTAACCCCTACATAAAATTTAAATGTTATAAATTATTTAATTAATTAAATATAAAATTATAAATAATCATATTAGTACATGAGTCAACCACTATAAAACCTCTTGAATATGTATTCTTTGTATTATTTTATGTTAGAGTAATTCATCAAATTTTTTTTGTTCATCTTCCAATTGAAAATATGAATGGTTGTGTTTGCCCTTCACAAAAATAAAAAACCATACAATCAATATTATATTCTTGCTATAAATGTATTAATGTAGATGTCATTTGTAACTCACTTCAAAGTTCATCTGTAACTCTCTTTGAAGTTCATATACGAAATAAATGAACACTTTAATTCATGTAACTTTGAAGAGATATTTTATACTATAAATAGGCGATGATTATTGTATTAAAGGATCAATCAAAAAGTACAGATTAAAGAAATAAGAAAGCATTGTCCCATATATCTGTCTATATATTTATTGTCTTAGATAATTTTATATTGTTAGTAATTTAGAACATGTTTTCACCACGAGTCTCTAAACAACTGAGACCTACTTAATTCTAAATTATCTTTTTTCCCTAAAAGTTGATCAATTTTACTTCTGAGGAGGTATACATTTATACGTTTATAACATATTAGTAGGACTTACATAAGTCTTTGAGCAACAATTTTATTCCTGCATATATAATTTGCTTTAGCTTTTTGTATGATACTTTACTAGGCATAATAATCCATATGTTTCAGGTTTATATTTTTATGTTGTTTATATGTTAGTAACTTATAACTCTAAACTAAATATTAGGGCATATAAGAACATGCTAGTTAGAACAATTCTATATTTTTTTTGTCATTAATTTATGATAAATATTGGTGTGTGCAATAAAGATTAATAGTATTATATTAAATATGACTTAAAAAATCTTACGGAACTTTGACGTTAATAACTATTGAACTAGTAATAAATATTGTAAAGTAATTAAAATATTTATTAAATTTACCATTTCATACTTTTGAGTTACATGCTTTTATAACATCCCATGTTCATGCATATATCATATTTTATACTAATTCTTAATCATTTGAAATATTAATTTTACAATTTATTATAAAGAAACTAACATCATAATATTAACTCAATTATTTGATGATAGTTTTCATCATGTCGAATTTGTCAAAGCTTGAATTTGTGGCACTTGACATTTCTGGAAAGAATTATTTGTTATGGGTACTTGATGCTGAAACTCACCTTACCGCTAAGGGGCTTGGTGATAGTATAATCGAAGGAAATACGACATCAAGTTAGGATAAAACAAAAGGTTGATTTTCCTTCGTCATCATCTTGATGAAAGCCTAAAGGTTGAATACCTAACAGTGAAAAATCCACTTGAATTGTGGATAGGTTTAAAAGGGAGGTATGACCACCTCAAGGCAACGGTATCGCCAAAGGCTTGTTACTAGTGGATGCACTTACGATTTCAAAATTATAAAACCGTAATAGAGTATAACTCTGTTGTATTTAGAATAACTTCTCAATTAAAATTATGTGGTGAAATAATACAAGTCGATGATATGGTAGAAAATACACTAACTACTTTCCATTCTTCTAATATGATATTACAACAACAATATCGTGAAAAAGGTTTCAGAAATACTCTGAACTGATCTCATGCCTTCTTGTGGCTGAGCAACATAATGAACTTTTAATGAAAAATCATGAAGCCTGTCCTGCTGGAAGGTCTCCATTACCGGAGGCACACAAAGTTGATGCACACGATCAATCTGAAATAAGACAAAACAATCGGGCTCATGACAATGTGTGCGGGCGTGACAAAGGCTAAAGACGATATAATAATCATCGAGGTGGTTGTCATAATAAAAAGGGGAAATATAAGTTCTCAAAATAATCCTTCTAAAAGAAAGGATGATCATTGTCATCGTTGTGGCCTTAAAGGTCATTGAAAAAATGAATGTCGGGCACATGAGGATTTTGTCCGACTGTGTCAGAATTCCTTTAAAAGAAAAGGAAATAAAAGCGGTGACTTCTCTTCTAATGTGCAAGTAGAGTCACATTTAACTTTCAAAGATGATGTTCAGGCAGGATCTTCTCAAAAATATAATGAGAATGTTGAGGCAAAATTATCATTGAAATATGATACTTTTGATGTGCTCGATGATATTACTCATCTCGAAGTTGAAGACTTCTTTGGGGATCACAACAAAGATTGATAATTGAGCTAGGAAATAAATAATGTTTTTATGTATATTTTCGAAGTCTTAATTAAAGCTTATGTAATTAAGATTTCTTTTGTTAAATTTGGTACTTCTTATTATGTATTTTATTCTTATGAAGATAAATAAAAAATTTCAGTCTTCAGTTGGATCCAAGATGACTAGTGAAGATATGTGTCTTCTGGACAGTGCCACAACTCATACTACACTAAGAGAAAAGTAATATTTCTCTTATTTGGTAATGAAAAAGGCATATGTTAATACAATATCTGGTAGTGCAATGGAAAATCAACTCGTGCTATGGTCGACACAGGTGCATAGGTCAATATCATGACCAAGACGACATTAACATGGTTAGGAGAGCATTATAGTCCAAGTAATGCCCAACTCAGGACGGTCAATGCACTATCGAATCCCGTTAGTGGATTTGCACAAGTATTGTACATTTCTCACCGAATGAATTAATTGTGTCTGTGGAAGTATTATCGGATGGCCTAAATTAATGATTGAATTGTTAGAGTTTTGCAAGTTATAATGTCTGGGTATATCGAGTGAATGTGAATATTGTGGTGTCAAGTTACACTTCCATTTTAGAACTCCAACCTCGCATATGCACGCCGCATACTCTAGGATTCTCTGGTTGCTTGGTGATAGCTTTGCGTAATCCTATCAAGCCCAATTGAGTCATCTCCGTGCCTTGTTCTTTCTCATGTGCTCTTTACGCCTCCAACACAGCGGTGTTGATCTTATTTTCTTCGCTCTTTACTTGATTACACTTGAAGTGATTCTCCAAGTGCCACAGGAAATTCTCCACCTCTTGCGCATCAAGGGCGCCTTTGAATATAGGTGGCTTGGAAGCCTTGACCTTGTCCTCACTATCTTGGTCAAGCGGCGATGATCCTCCAACTTCCACGCCTTCCTTGATTGATTTTATCTCGGCCTTTATGGTCTCAATCTTGCTCAACGCCTTCATGAACCGACACTCCAAGGAATTTATAGCCTCCTTCATCTCGAACTCGGCACGCTAGCGTTCCTCCAACTCCTTGCGAATATTGTCGATCTCCTTAAGGGTGAAATCCTCAAGAGTGTTGAATTTGCCATCAGCCACATTCAAATGACGGCATAATATCTCCACGTGCCTCGCCGTTTCAACCCTTACAATCCACCCTCTAACCTGACATTGGTGATACTAGCGGCGATAATGTCTCCTTCGTTATCCATTTCCTTATTCCAAACCTTTGTTCTGATACCACATTGTCACAGACTTAGAGTCTTACTGAAGCTCTGTACCGCACTTGACAACTTACTCACAAATCTTTCACGATCTTATAAGCTTAAGTAAGCCCTTTATTCTAAGATTGCTAAGAGAATGCAAACAAGGACTTGAGAAGTTTGGAAGAAGGCTTTTATATTACTTGGAAGATTGCTTACTACTTCTTGGATGATTTACAAATGAGTGGCACCTTTATTTATACTAACACCTAGGGGCTAAAGTGTAATTTATAATTACTTTACAAGTCTTTGAAGTATTTACACTTTGGTCCCTTTCTAGATTTATCTATACTTTATAGGGAATTATAAAGCTTTCCTAGAAAATAGCTAAGTTATTCTAGGAAATTCCTTAGAATTTTCAAGCCTTCTTGATTAGTCTAAAAGGTTCTAGAGTTCTATGCAAACCTCTCCACAACTTTACACCCTTCCGCCTGCATCCGGATGCAAATTTAATTGTCGTGTGGTGGAACGTGACACTTCTATGCATAACAACCATTAAAACACGAATAAAATGATAGTTTAGTCAAAACATGTTTTTTTATCAATTAACCCAATATGCACATAAGTTAAGCATCATAAACCAACCCAACATAATTTTAACATCTCGTAACTCATAATAGCCAAGAATATCTAAGAAACTAAAACTAATAACTTTTGGAAACAAACGGGAAAATCTGGAAAATTGCCTCTAAGTTCAAAAAATGACTTTTGGTCATTTTCAAACGGCCATAACTTCTAGCTCAGGATGAGTTAGAGTCAGATCTTTATATGGTGAGAAAGATCTTTCCAGCACCGCCGAGTTTGCACAGTTTCAATATCGTATGAGGGAGATATGCGTTTCAGAACTTGGGTTGTTGAAGTAAGGAAAGTCAATTTCCAGATTTTAGTAAGGGCAAACTTGTCTTTTAACCCATCTTATTCCTAATTTGTCTTACGGGTATATTTTGGGTTAAAAGAAGTTGGAATTCAGAATAGAGAGGTTATTTATGCTCACGACTTGGAGAAGAGAAAAGTGAAGCAGGAAAAATGGAAAAAAGGATCAAGAATTCATTAAGAACGCCAAGATCTTCGAGTGGAATTCATCAGGATTGATCCCTAATAAGGTATGTGAGATATTTCTGTGTGGGTTAATTCACCCACACAAAAACTTGTTTAATTCAGCAAATGTTTGAGTAATTTGAATGATGAACATTGAAGTTCTTGAAGAACAATGGTTGAATTCTTGTTGGTTGAGTTGTAGTATGCCTTAAATTAACTTGATTCGTGTTTTCGGGTTGTTTTAGTGGTCTAATCTACTGTTCATTGAGGTTATTAGTGATCCTCATTTATTGGGGAAAGATCCATGGAAGTTTAGGAGGTTTAGAGTTGAAAAACGTAGAAGAAAAGACGAAAATCCCGTCTGACAGGCCTTGGGGAGCAGCGCCAACCAGAGCCCCACAGGACAAACTCTTTCCTTCAAGCTCTAGCGTGCCACGCCATCCAGAGCCCCTCAGTTAAGATTCTGACCGTCAGACTTTGGCGCTCCACGCCTCTCAGAGTTCTACGGACCCTTGGAGACCCTATTTTTGCCCCATCTTTTTGTACTAGTTCCTAAGTGATGTACCTACAATTCCTAGTTGATCCCTACACTCTAAGGTATGTCTAAACATCATGAAATCATTCATAAACAAGAAATTATGAATCTGAATCCATAATTTAATTAAAGGAAAGTTAGATCGAAAGAGTTAAGTTTAAAAGGTTAAGAAGTAAGTCAAAGTAAAGTTTCTTAAAGTATTATTTAAACGTTTTAACTTTGTTTTAAGGCTCAAGTTTTCATTTGGAAAAAGAGTAAAAGTTGAAGTCTCTCCATCAAGGAAGTATAACGAAACTAAATATTCCCTAAAGAGTTTATTAAGATCAAAAGTTTCAAGTCAAGCAAAGAGTGAAGAGTTGACTTCATTTCTCAAAAGCTATAAGGGAACTAAGTATTCCCTAGAAGTTTGTAAATATTTTCACATTTAAGTTAAGTGGAAACTAAGATTTTTCAAAAGAATTGTGAACAATAAAAGGGAACATTGATTCCAAGAGAGCTTTTAAAGCTAAGTGTTAAGCAATTATCTAAACCCAAAGAAAAGAAGTTATTTTAAAAGCATGAACTAAACTATATTTTGGGAGTATTATTGAGCACCGATGTGGGGATGAGAGTTCATATTAAATCAAGTCCTCATGTAAACTATGTAGTCATCACGGGTATTAATGGATCATACTTTTTAGATGATCACCTAAGTTAAGCTAGTGGATCCACTAAGTTAAGGAGTCCTATGCGATAGTGAAGTATAGGACAGTTTTGGCAGTGTGGGCAAGACAATGTATCACCACTTAGGCTCATAGTGGTGGTTATCGGTTAGAGAATCTCCCGGAGAACTATGTTACATTCATATATAAGTAAAGTTGAGATTGTTATTGCATTTTATTTAATGAACTAAGTTGTTTTACTGTTTTACAAAGCTTTATATATATTTTGCATGTGTTTTAAATTGCTTATAAACATACATTGAGTTGAGTATTCTTGAATTAAGAAGAGCCAACGTAAGTTTATCTTATTCATATCAAGCTTAAGTTGTTGTTTATCATTCCAACTCGCATACTCATAAATTCAATATACTGATGCTAGTTGGCCTACATTGTCTCATGATGTAGACGCGGGTAACCAGGATCAGCATCCGGCGTCTCATTGATCCAGTTTGAGCACTCAAATCAGTGGTGAGCCTTTTTGCATTCTGGAGGATCCTTTTATATGCTTTTCAGTCCTTTTTCTTTCTTTATTATAATTTTGTGGGGTCTGTCTTAACATTCATTTTAGTATTATAGAACCTTCATAGACAGATAGTTAGTTAGTTCAGTTTAGTCTCTTTTATTTCAGATATTTCATTTTTAGATTTAAGTGCCATTTTGGCAAAGATATTAATTTAAGTTACTTATGAGGATGTTCTTGTTTTATCATCTTTCGTTGAGTTAAGTAAGTCAGACCAAGCGTTCACCAAAGGCCAACAATGGTAACTGGGTGCAGGCCACGTCAGGGTGTAGGCTCGGGGTGTGACAATAATATCATCCCAACATGTAAAAAACCCAAGCAAGACTTGTGCAGTGTAAGGAATAGGATCTCATATCCCTATCCAAAACTAAGTATCATATTAAGAAACCTACCTCATACATTATACTCATAATCTCATATTTCATCATGAATTGCCATATTCACAAATATCATGCATAGCTTAACATATATAAGTCGTAATCAACATAATCACAAAAGAATACTACTAGAACCATCTCTTAGTATCCCACAAGTGCAATGTGTAAGAGAAGTCTCATACCCTCCCTCACTCTATTTAGAAACCCCTCAAGAAACGCCCTAGTGAGAGTTCATATTTAAATTTTATTCATCTACTTTTACATTAGGGAAAGAGGCTGCAATAACCAACGTTAGACCATGTGAGATACATGGAATCTTGTGTTCTACTCCCACACCAAAAAGAGAGGGTTAACACTTGCCTAATGTGTAACCTTCCATACATAATTATCTAGGTAGATCCACTAATATAGAGTCCTATTTGGGCACATAGTTAAGGGTCACAGAGATTGTTACTAGAAACCCTAACTTGATAAACATAGAGGTTTCTATTCTCATGAAAAAACACATATCTTGGGAATCCAGACTTGCTAAACGTGAGGCAACCCATGTGGGGGAGCCAGACTTACTAAATGTTAGACCCCACCCCGCCCCCCAATCACATATACATATGCTCGTGTGGTGCTAAGCTATATAACCTTTAGTAATCCTCTATATTCATCACATTAGTTCACATTAGTCTTTACAAGACTCTTATGAAGCCATCTTATCATAATAGCTTATACATGTTCATAAGTGACAACAATCCTTTTACTTTATAAACACTAGAAAGTGAATAAACCTTTAAACTTAACAATTCATAATCATGAGAACAACCTTTCAATCATATAAAATAATACCATAACATACATACATACTTTATAGCTTATTCAAGTGTATAGGGTTAAGGATGGGGCACCACTATAACACATTAGATATAGCATCATTACTATCTAAGTGATTATTGATCTTTCATAAATGAGTTCAAGGAAGAACCAAATTCATACTTCTTGCCCTACATGAGACTTCATACTTCAATTACCCAACAATGCATAACAAATACATAAAACAAAAGGTAATTCATGAAGCAATAACCAAACTAACATCAATATAAACAATTGACACATTCATTATCTTCAATAAATTCACCATATCATATCTAAGATTTATGAAATCCGGAAACAACATGGGTCAAAGGGAATTCCAAATAAACAACAATTTTCCATAATTATACACCTAAACAACCATAAGTAATCATAATACATCATAATTGATTCATAATTTCGTTTTTCAAAGAAGACCCATATGTAGAGAAAAATCCTAGATTTTTGGGAAGTTTTCAAATATCTTTGGAGGGACCTCTTGGGGAAAATAATGTCAAGAGTGAAATAAAACATACCTTACTGTAGACCTAGCCACAAGGTTCAAGGTTCTTAGAGCTTTAAGGTTCTTCAATAGAGATTTTGTGTAGAAAGAGAATTTATAGAGAAGTGAGAGCAATTAGGTTTTTAAGTTGGGGATTTGTTTAAGTGTTGGAATAGGTTTAAAATGAATTAAATTAAATGTATACGAAGCCCCTAAAATACCCAAAACACATCTCACTATGATGGACCTTGTAATTAAGTCAAACGTGACTTTTATTTTAAGAATTATCATTGTGCAACAAGTCCACATCGTGGAGGTGTTCCCTCAAGTTTCTGGAAATTAATTTTGGGACAGAAGATTTCGCGACGCGGACTAACCATTTGTCCTTTGGTGGAACTAGTTGGCGACGCGGACATGCTCCTTCCATGCATTAGACAAGCTGTCTCGGCAGCTTGTTAGCCAAATGTTTGGTTCCTTCTCAATGACCCCTAAGGTTGTCCTTGAGCGGTCACACCTGAACATTTTGATACTAAAAATATTATTTTACCTATTTAAAGTATTTTTACAAGTTTTACCCTCCATACAACACTCTCAAACCTTCACAAGACCTAAGGACACCTATTAGTTCAATTTCACTAGTTTTCAAACGTCATGGTCGTTTCTTGACATTTAGGCTCTAATACTTCCAAATAAAGTTAACCACCTTAGTTTAGGTCACCTTTTAATCATTACTCACTAGGTGAAGCTCTAGCCAAATTTATTGGATTTCCGAGGTATAACAGATAATGTTGAGTCATAACTTGAATTTTTGAGTGCACAATTGATCCTTGCATGAGTAAGTTGAGTCTTTTTGTGTGCATTCATGATTGAGTCTTGTGTAGCACTATTTTAGACATCCTATTTGAAATGTTGAACTTTGTTTTACTGGAGGACAAACAAAAGTTTAAGTTGGGGGTCTTGATAAGTATGAGACTTGGAGTCATTTAAGGCTTTATTTGTATAAGTTTAGTGCCCTAAAATGTTTATTTGGTTTCAATTACTGATGTTAAATCCTTGATTTTAAGTATTATAGACTGAGGAGTAAATCAAGGACATTAAGTTGCAAAATTAACAAAGTGAGATGAAAGAATAAAGAAAAGAAAGCCTGGTGATCGCCAAGTCCGTTTGGCGAGTCGCTGAGTGGACATTTGACCGCCTAAAGTTCTAGTGTACCAAGCCCTGAAGAAAAGAACCAATCTGGCGAGAGCAATGAGCAGTCAATGGATTGCCTAGTTGTAACACGATGTAGAGTTTGAACAATCAGCTTATGATTAATTTTTTATCCTATTTTCATATTAGAATTCTTCTTTGAGTTTTTGGAGGTTTTTTATATAGTTTTTGTTTAGCTTTGAGGAATTGAAGTTTTTCACTTTTGAGAAACTGGAACTAGGTCTGTGAGATTCATCGAATTGGACCATTATAAAGACGAAATCAATCTTACCTAGTTGATGGAAACACAATTTGGTAATGATTCTAATTCTTGGGGTGTGATGATGTGATTATGTGCTAATTGAATTTATGGATATGGCTAACTGTTAGTTTAAATATTTTTTAGAAGTAATCTCAATCATTAATTGTGGTTTAATTTAAAGAATTATAGTCACAAATGTAGTTCTACCTTTGTGTTTTTTACTTGCTTGAGAGAGAGGTTTTAAAACCAAGATTATTGATTAATAGACTCTCGCATTGAGTAGTCATGGATTCCGCAAGAAAGAGAGAATCCTAAACTCTTTTCCACACATTCAGCTCGAGAAAGTGTATGGACTAAAGCGTAGGTTGTCCTTATTTTGCATGTTTGTTGATGTTCAAGAGAAACCAACTTGATTCGAGATAAATTATTCGAGATAGATTTCATCCCCTCTAAACTCTAGCTAGATTATTTCACAAATATTCACTTATATCCTAATAGTTGCAATTACCCATTTGTCTAGATTAGCATGTAATCGAATCACATCCCAAGAACTCGTCCTATTATTATTATTTAGTAGTATTTGCTACTGTTGTATCTTATAATTAAAACCAAACCCCCTTTTATTTGACATTTATGTCACCCCCTGATTTAAGTTATGTTTTAATTTGATAAGGTCTATTTCTATGGCTGATTTGAATATGTTCACACTTTTCTATTGAATCTTAAACACGTACCACTCCCTATGGGATTTGACTCCAACTAATTTAGTTGATTTATATACTGACTAACGATTGTTGATGCATAGAACTGGATTAAGTGTCTTTGATAGCATTATTCAATCACCAACTCATTCTTTCCAAGTACAAGCATTTGATGTAAATGATTTAAAGGCTAATCCAATCGAAAGAAATACAATTTTTAATTATCATCTAAACCTTCATAATGAGATAAGGAATACATACATCATTATAGGTCCTTGTCAACCTCGAAATCATTAGTTTCCTCAAAATGATTTTTTTGGAACATTGTTTTATTTATACTTGGTTTGATAAATATTGTGATTTGTTTGATATAATATTAGTGCGGATGCTTCTTATTGTTTAACTTGCTATTTATTTCAAGGAGAAAACTTTAATCAAGGTGGTAGTAATGTATTTTTACTAAGGGATTTACAAATTGGCTTAGAAAAGATAACTTTACTACACATATTTTTCCACTAAATAACGTTCATAATCGATCCATAAGAAAGTGTGAAGATCTCATCCGAGAACGACAATCCATTCAAGCCGCATTTTACAAGTTGTTTGATAAAATTAAGCATAAATATCGGGTTCGCTTAAACACTACAATCGAAGTGGTAAGACTTCTCCTGAATCAAGGTTTTGCATTTTTTGGTCATGACGAGAGTGAATCGTCATTGAACAAGGGTAATTTTCTTGAAGCTCTCTCTTGCTATGCTGCTAAATGTGATGCAATTAAACTTTTGTGTTAGAAAAAGCTCCAAAAATAATAGAAATGACTTTTCATGACATCCAAAAAGATATTGTGACTGTGTAAGAGTGAAACAATTAAGGTTATAATCGAGGATATAAATAGTGACTACTTTGCTTTATTGGTTGATGAATCTAGAGACGCGTGATGCAAAGAGAAAATGACTATATGTCTAATATATGTTGACACGAGGGGGTTTGTGCTGGAGGTATTTATTAAACTTGTTCATATTAAAGATACTAGTGCTTTATCTCTAAAGGAAGCAATTTTAGATGTACTTGCTCACCATTCTTTGGCTTCATCTTATGTATGTGGGCATCATTAGGATAGGGAAAAAAATATACAAGGTGATCTATGTGGTCTTAAAATGTTGATTAAACAAGAAAGTAGATCGTCTCATCGTGCTCATTGTTTTGCTCATCAACTTCTATTGACCCTTGTTGCGGTTTATAAAAGTATGTTCAAGTTGGTGAACTTGTATGATTAATTTCAAATATTTTGAATGTGCTGAGAGCTTCTTTTACACGTATGGATAATTTTTGAGAATCTAAAAAAGAAGTATCTTAGAATGGCATTGGATATGGGTGAATGAGAAATGGGCAGAGGGTTGAATCAAGAACTTGGTCTTGTCAAAATCGGTGATACTCGTTCGGTATCTCACTAAAAGTCATTTGGAAACTTTATTAGTAGCTTTGACTCTATTGTTGATGTACTTGATACTCGTTTTGTAAATGCAAGTACTTTGGAAGAAAGAGCAAGCACATCAGGATTTATCAGAAGTTGTCAAACATTTGAGACTATTTTATTGTTGTATTTGATGACTAATGTTTTAGAAATCACAAATGGTTTTGATGTTTCGTTACAAAAAATGAGTAAGATATTGCAAATTCAAAGATTATTGTAAAGATAGCAAATAGAAAGTTGCAAGCTTTTAGCGATAATAAATGAGATCCCATCGTAAAAAAAATTGAATGAGATTCACTTAAAGAAAAGGTACAAGCATTTTGTATCAAGCATGACATTTCATTACCCAATTTTGATGATCCATATGCTAATTCTTGGAGATCACGACGTAAAGTGGTTATTTGTACAACTTTGCACCATTGTTATGTAAATGTGTTTCATAAATTCATTGATTGGAAGCTACAAGAACTTAATGATCGTTTCAATGAGGTGACAAGTGAATTGCCTAATGGAGTATCTTCCTTGAATCCAATTGATTCATTTTCTGGTTTGACATAAAGAAGATAATGAGAATGGATGAATTATATCTTGATGGCTTTGATGGGTTTAACATGAGGTCTCTTGAGAATCAACTTGTTAATTAAATTATTGATGTTTGTTATATTGATGAAAGGTTCTCCAATCCGTGTGGACATGAGGAACTTTGAAGAAAGTTGGTAGATGAAAACAAGCATTTAAATTATTTTCTCGTATTCTTTTTGGGAAGTTTGTTTTGCTTCTACTGGTTGCCACTGCTACCGTTGAAAGAGTTTTTTAGCAATGAAGATTATCAAGAATGACTTGCAGAATTGAATGGATGAATTCTTACATGGTTGCATAGTGCCTTATGTATAGAAAAAAAGTATTTAAAATATTTCTAATTAGTGTATTATGAAAACTTATAGAGATAATGTGTCGTTAAGTGCAAATGTAGTTACCACTTAGCATATTTTAGTGTATATGAAACTATTTGTTAATATATTTTTCCTACTTCATATTTGTTAGTTTATCCATTGATATTTCGTAAGTTTTCGTTTCAAGAATTTTCATTTAGGAAAATTGGTTAATTTGATATTGTACTGGTAAAGAGTATGAACAACATGGAGCACTATTTAGAAATCAAGAAGGTGTCGTTTGGTAAAGTATATAAGAATAATGCTAAATAGGGTGTATTAATAATGCTTGCATTAGCAATGCATGTATTAGTTATGCTTGTATTAGTTATACACAGATTATTTTTATGCATTGTTTGATTTGATGCATTAAAAAATAGCGTGAATTGCATAAAAATTGATTTAAAAAATATATCATCCACTATATTGGTGGAAAAGATGCATAAGGGGTTTTGAGGGGCCATTGAGTCTTTAATCCTGCTTATTCATGCATTAAAGCCAATGCATTGCTAATACATAGAAATTAATGGTATTAGCATTACACATCTAAATACACAATAGAGCTTTTAACTAATGCAAGCATTAGTTATACATAGGTTGGAAAAGAGTACTAAACAAGAAACTATAATACACAAGGCTAATGCATGCAGTTTTTCCTAATACACTCTACGAAAAGACCCCTAATTGAGGTATGATTATTTTGTAGCCAATCTTCATAATTTGACCAGCAAGGTATATTTTTTTACTTATCCTAAAGCACGAACAGCCTTGAAAAAAAATTCTAGCTTTGCCACTAATTTGAAGACATAAATCTTTATTCTTCATTAATGGAAGCATAACCAATAAACACAATATCAAAATCTTAGAACCAACATTTACTCGTTTGAAATCAGGTAGACCAACCTTAGCCAAACACCCCCATACTTTCATATGTTTCAACTTCGGAGCAAACCCTTTCACAACTCATATGAGATCTTGTCTAAATTCTTATGATGGACTCTATTAAGCATAGAACATGCAGACAACAGTACTTCTCTCCACATGTTGTCAGATACACCATAGCTTAAAGTATATAATTCATCATTTCTTTAGGGGTTCTATTTTTTCATTCAGCTAAACCATTTTGTTGGAGAGTATAGGGATCACTAACCTCATGAATAATATAATTTTTCTCAAAAAAATCCTCTAGAGTTCTAGAACTATATTAACCAGTCCTATCAGATTTACATCTCTTGATTTTCCTATTTGATTGATTTTCGTTTTAAATTTCAATAACATGCTTTCAACTTGATCTTTAGATTTTATGAAGATATACCTTAGTGTATCTAGAAAAGTCATCGACAAAATTAATGTAATACTTTTTCCACATTTGTTAACAGTGTTCTTGAAATCTGTTCAATTTGAATGTATTAGTTCAAGTAATTTGGTCTTTCTACTTATAACATATTTGAAAGGTTTCTTGGCATCCTTTGCTTCTACTCAAACTGGACATTTAGGAAAACATAAGCTTTTATCATATGAAGTAATTTAATTTTTAATATCTTTTAATAGAAACAATATTAGCATGACCTAGTCTGCCATGTGATGAGTCCACAATTTGGACTCAATTAGGGTTGTATTTGAATATATTTAGTGTCCTTAAATGCTTATTTTGTGCCAATAACTTATGTAAAACGCTTGATTGCCAAGTATTTGGATTAAGGAACAAAGCATGGACATTATGAGTAAAAAAGAACAAGGCAACTGAAAGAACGAAGAAAAGAAGGCATGTTGATCACCTAATCCATCGGGCGAGTCACTGAGTAGCTTCTCGCTTAAAGTTCAAGTGTGACAATCCCTAAAGTAGAAAATAAAGTTGGCGAAAGAAGGGATCAATCGACGTTTCGGTGAACGATTCTGCGTTGCAGTGATTCGATGTTACAGAACTTCAGGGTATTGAAGTCCAAAGTGAAAAGGTGATAGAACTGACAAAAAGGAGGATCACCAAGTTGATTCACGATCCCGACTTACTACGTTGAATGGTCCTTAGCAGCATATTTTTGGCAACTATAGATATATTTTTTAGTATTTAGTTTAGTATTAGTTTTCGGAACATAGTGAGTTTTTCATATCGTTTTTTTAAGTTGGAACTCTGAGTATTGAGGCAATAACTTTTCCTTAGCTTTGAAGTTTTGATTATTTAAGAAATTAGAAGTGGGTCGTTGAGATTTTTCAATTTGGACCTGTTTAAAGATGAAATTAATCTTACCAAGTTGATGGAAACACAATTTAGTAACGATATCTATCTTTTTATGATGTCTAGCTAAACCCCCAATTCTTGGGGTGTGATTATGTGATTATGGGTTGATTTAATTTGTTGGTATTGTTAATTGTTAGTGAAAATGTTGTTTAAAAGTGATTTCATTCAGTGATTTTGATTTAATTGAAAGGGTTTTAGTTGCAAATGCAACTCTATCTTCGTGCTTTTGGCTTGCCCGAGAGAGAGGTTTTAAAACTAATATTATTGAATTGATGGTATGTGGAGGGTTTTCATGGGTTCAGCTCGAGAGAGTGAATTCGAAACCTTTTTCCACACATTCAGCTCGACAAAGTGAATGTACTAAGCGTAGGTTATTCTTAATTGTTGTTTGTTGGTGTTCGAGAAAAACCAACTTGATTTGGGGTAAATTATTCGAGAGTAAGTTCACCTGCTAAAGTCTAGTTTACTCACTTATTTACAACTATTTATTAACAGTTGCAATCACCCACATGTCTACATTAGCCTATAATCTAATCACATCCCAAGAACCCGTCTTATTACTTGTTAAGTAGTGTTATTTGTTGTTGTTGTACTTAATAATTACAACCAAACACCCCCCACCCTTTGTTATTTGACATTCGTGTCACACTAATTTGAACTATACTTTAATTATATTCCTATGATTGACTTGAACATATTTGTACTTTGCTATTGAATCTTAAACATGTACCACTTCATGTGGAAATGATCCCAACCCAATTGGTTAGGTTATATATTGACTAACGATGGTTGTTTCTTAGAACTGGATTAAGTTTCTTTGATAGATTTATTCAATCACCATGAATATAAATAATAGATTCAACAATATAAGCAGAATCTGAAATACTTACATTTTTATAATCTCTTAAACAATGTTAAATACAAATAATCCTCCACTAAGATATCCCTTCCCAACAAAGTCTCCTCCATTAAAAATTATTATTTTATCATCTCCAAAAATAATTTTAAGAACTACTTTGTTGAGAAGTACTCAGAAAACTAAGTTTCAATGGAGGAAGGAACATACCAAACATTGTTCAAGAATAAAGTTTTTTCTAGAAGTTAATTTAAGTAAACCTTCTCATATACCCGTAACTCTAGTAGTAGTGGATTTACCCATGTATAACTCCTCTCCATTTGTGAACTCCTAAAATTCATGTAATAAATCTTTTATTGGCACAAAAATGCCTTGAAGCTTCTATATCTAGCACCCAATCAGTTTTGTTAGCCATCAGATTTTCCTGAACAATGACATCAACAATCACATCATTACACTCAACAAGATGGGCTTAGACATTTCTTTGTTCTCCCTACTTTAAGTAGTGCCTTTTATTTGATAGCACTTGGTAGTCTTGAGACCAAGTTTTTCACAAACAAAACAAGGACCCTTAGATTTTTGAATTTTGCTCTTGGTTTGTTATGTTGATTTTTCATATGCTTCTTTTTCAAAACTTTCTTTTGTTTGTCTTTGAACTTTTCTTCCACAACACTACAAAAAGATCAACAAGATTATCTCTAGAAGAATTAAGATAAAGTTCTTCCACCTTATCTTTAAGATCATTTGCCTCTTCAGTTCTCATATAACTAATCAGTTCATGGAGAGTTGAATTATCTTTTTATGTTTTAATTTATTTCTATAATACTCCAATATGATGGGAATTTTTCAAGAAAAACATTAGCTTGAAAAATCTCACAAATCTTTATATCCTTGTTGAGAACAACACTCAAGTTCTCATATTCGTGAACTTCTTTCATTATTAGCTTATTTTCAAACATATGAAATTTCATCCACTGATGGACAACATACTTTTCCTTTTGTACATCATCCGTACCATTTTTTTTTCAAACTATCTCATATTTCTTTAGAAGATTTGTAGGTAACAAACAAACCAAATAAAAGATTAGTCATATGATTTAGCAAATATCCGCATACTTTTCTATTATCCTTTTCAAACTTGTTTTCAGCAATATCATCAAACATAATCAACTTCTAATTGTTCAAACAAAAGTTATGAAAACAAACCTAAGTATAGAACATGCCTCTTTACACAATATCCTAGTATTCCGGATGCCCTATTTGGAGAGTATATTTGCAAATGTATTAGCTTTTCTATGACCTGTTATTTCAATTTATCATCCTAGAATGCAACTTACTTCTTCTTTCATTTATAAGCAACTTCCAAGATTATAATGTTGATGGTCTTCATTTTCTTAGGGAAATGATAGTCTATGTACTCCTGGTATGATTCTACACAGTCCTTAATCATTTTTTTCTTTTTTTCAGTTCAAAATCTAAATATTTCAAGTAAAAAATGGCCATATTGAAAACATCTCTAGCAAAGACCCTAGTTTTTATAAGTACTTCAGCTTATTATAAAACAAATACAGGCAAGAAGCAACAGAAATGCAACAAACCGAGCTAGGTTAAAGATGTTTCATCATATTGGTATAGCCTATTGGAGATATCTATAAAAAGGTAATATCATAAAATTATTTTCTAAAAGAGACTATTTATGAGGTGTATGTTATTTGACATGTTTGAATTTGATGTAAAGGGCGGAAAGATGGCAATCCACCAGATTTGATGACAATTTCTTTGACACTCATAAGAAAGATAACAAGCTTGTTGAACCTGACGCAATTCAAAAACATGTTGATTTGGTATATTGATTACTTGAAATCGATGTGTTGTGATAGAAAGTGTTTTTTGATATATTTTGTAGGCTCAGCTTGAAAATATGTTCAGGCAGATCCATCCCTACAAACTATAAAGATTGCTGAAAAATGCTTTGGACCTCAAACTCGTAGGCATGTATTAGAATTTGGGTGGAGTAAATGCAACAGTCTTTAAAGGTGAAACTTCTTCAAAGGTTGAACTGTTGTCTGCTATGTTAAACTCAAGAGGATATCAAATCCTTGAATGAATAAAACAAATCTCCGAACGAGGAACACAAACCTTTGAATGATCAATTGTACGCCATATAACATGAGATGAAAGAAATAATTAAAATGAAAGAGTTCTTCCCTGCTCAGAAATCATATGCCCCACCTATAACATCATCTGTTTTAACTTAATGACCATAACAATCAGTTTGTAACATTATACCTAACTTTTTAATTAATTTTGTTGAAATGTCATATCATATTGAATGACCACTGCATAAGGTCTAGTCTATATTTCAATCGTTTTGGCGATATGTGCCTTTTTAGAGTCATGATATTTATATTCCTCTATCTTACTTTATGTCGGGATCTATTTTTTGTTTTATGCATAGCTGCATAACGATACAAACCTTTGGAAAATAAATTATGTACGATTGTAACATTGTTGGGAGCTTCTCTATGCACTAATGCAATATTTCTTGATAGCAATAGCTTGAGGTGTAGTTTATAGCTCAATCGTTTAAGTGATATGTGCCTTATTTATGTCGGAATCTATTTTTATTTTCTGCACAACTGTATAACAACACAAACTTTTTTAAAAAACATTTTACACTACTACATCATTGTTGTCAGCTTCTCTGTTTTATTGTTTTCTACACTACTGCAACATTTCTCAATAAAGATAGCTTGAGGTATAGTGTATATTTCAATCATTTTAGCGATATGTGCCTTCTTTAGACTCATGAAAATAGTATTTTCCTATCTTACTTTATGCCGAGATCTGTTTTCTATTTTCTGCATAAAAGCATAACCACACAAACTTTTTTAAAAAAAAAGTCTGCACTGTTGCAACATTGTTGCTAGCATCTCTGTATTATTGTTTTCTGCACTACTGCATCATTTCTTGATAGAGAATTCTTTCCCAGCATATACTGGCAAGAGCCTAGTGGATAAGTTTCTAAAGTTCTTGGTGTAGTGATAACGTTTTGAGATTTTGTCTTTATATAGAATTTGTGAATCCATTGTATCCACAAATAATCTTTTTCCTAAATATATTCTATAGATGCTTCAAAATAATCTCTTTGTTTCAAAGCTCCAACTGCAACATATTTAATCCTCCTACAACCTTTGGTTTTCACACTTCCATAAAACCAATGCCTTCTTTGCGACACACAAAATATTTTCTTCTGTATTTGCTCACGATGAAATTGGTTGGCAGCTAGCATCCTCACAACTCTTGTGGTAGAGAATCTTTTGTACACAGTACATCAGATAACATTGTGAGGTGTAAACAATTTCTTCATCGATTTCATTTATACATGCATCATACTTGTACCATTTGTTTCTCAAACACAAATAAGTCATGTAGTAAAGAGGTCCAAGCAACCTACAAAGGATTCACTTGGCTTACTGGCCTTACTACCAAAATCTTTTCGGTTGGAGTTGCACACACTCAAGTTAAGAGAAATGACTTACTTTTTATTCTTGTTTCTCCTCTTTCTTTTTTGAGGTTGTTCGAAATCCTTTTTTGCACAATCTTACTACTCCTTTGTGTCCTTTTTATACGAGCAGTCAAGATTAGTAGACCACCTATGCTAGAAATCTTACTAAGTAATGCAGGAGACCAGTATTCAACTAGGAGTTAAGGAAACTTAACCCATATAGGAGTGATACTCAACACATCCTGGTTGAAATAAAAATCGACCTGCCCCAACTTGAGCACCATAGGTTTATTCTAGAACATGTACGGCCCGACTTGATCCCTATCTTTTGTGGAATAAAATTGGAATATGAAATATCCCTATTGGTGCAACATTAAGAATAAAATCGCAAAACTTTCTTATATTGTTAGGATCTGTTTTTTAATTTCCTCACAGTTGCACCACGATAAAAATTTTATTTTAAAATTTTCTGCATATAATGTTTTCAACTTCTCTGTTTTACCATTTTTTGCCCGGTTGTTATTCATCCAGAATGTGCCCATTTTCTATTTTATCATTGCTGCAAAGCTATTTAGTTATTGTTCTTCAAAATAAATGTTGGATTCTTGATTAAAGCATCTAGAAGTTTTTCTAATAGTTTTATCTATTTCTTGCAACTTTTGTATATGTTTTTGGATATCACTTGACAAAGACTTAACAGTAAGTTTTCTACCCAAATTTTGTTCATTCTTCAGTGAGGATACACGTTTAGATGATGCACTAACTTATTAATATTACTTTGCTATGAATATTATATAGAACCTTGAATGTTATCTATGTTTTATTTTTTGTTAATTAATGAAATATAAAAACTAACACCACGGAATGTTAACAAATTTACTGTAATTAATCACACTCTTTAGTTCTATCGTCCTGCCTCCTCTCTCTGTATCATCTTTTTTTTAATTCAGATTTTAAGTAGTAATTAATTTGATATTTGTTGATGAGTATAGATTCTTGTGATATCAATGGTTGTATGATCAGGGTTGTCAATTAGAGACAAGAATTATTGATTGTCTTTAAAGGTCAATCTATTACCAAATTGTTGCTTGTCTCTAATGAATAATCTAGGACTAGAAATGATATTCGTCTGTAAAGCAATTTTAGGACAAGATTTTTGTTCTTCTTTAAAACTTCTCTAATACTACTTTTTTATGGTCACTAGACCTATTCTAGAGCCGATTGTCAATGCTTTCTGATGGTATTCGAGGACAAAGTCATACTCGTATCTAATGATTTATTAGGACCAGGGTGTGAAAGGTCGCAAAAGAGGTTTAACGGCCTGAATACCAAGATATCAATCGCTTATTTGAGACTAATATGTAGTCTCTAAAAGGATTTCATGACCAGAAAGTTTTCTTGTCTGAAAAAAACCATTCAGCGACTAGTTCTTTGAAGTAGTCCTTATTGACCAATGGTGACAGCAATTTCTAGGACGAGTGACGACCAAAATTTTCTGGTCTCAATTGCGCATTTGCGACCAGATTAGCAACTTCAGAGACTAGATTTCCATTCCTTAAGGACTATTTTTCTACTAGAGAATAACTCCTAAATTTTGGTTCAAATTTTAGTTGAGAAAACCCTTCAAACCTATGAATCCTTCATGTGAGAATAACAGTTCACAATAACAACATCAATTTTTTACTATCAAAGCAAACTCAAATCATTCATATCAATTTCATAAAAAGAACATGCATATCTTTATAAATTATAAGTTTAAAAACTTAAATCATATGATCATATTCTAGAAATTTTGGTTCTTGCATGGGCTCATGTAAATTTAACTTTAAAACATGTAATTACTTTAATTCATGCCTGAAAAGATAGAAAAAAATCAATTGGATCATAATCGAAAAGAACCCATGAAGATTGAATCAAACACTAACTTCAATTGGAGAATATAACTGGTAAAATTGGAGAATTTAGGAACGTTACAAAAGAAAGGACTCCATTGGTGAAGACTATCATACCTTGATGTTAAAAACCCACAACGATTGGAGGAATGGAGACTTGTACTCAAACCCTAGATCAACTTATTCTTCCTTAGTCTTGGGAGATTTTGCGAGGAAAACTTTGGTTAGTTTTAGGGAATTTTTGGAAAATTAGTTTAAAGTGGTTAATTTGGGGCTTTGAAATGTTATATAGGGCTTAGAGGAGAAGGCAAAACGACATAGTTTAGGCATTAAACGATTAAGGAAAAGACTAAAAGCTCTTTAAAATAATGGATAACTCAATTCTACAGGTTGGACCAACGGTCTATTAGTCCTTCTACGGACTTGCAGACCGTACTAGTCACTCATAGAAAGGATACTAGGACCTTAAAATATAGCCTTGTTTGATGGATCCCATATAAATTTCATAGATTTTCATACGGTTAGTATATGTCATCCGTAGGAACCAACTTTGACACTTAAAATTTCACTAAGTCTGGATTCAAGACCTATCTACAGCTCGTACATGGAATGATAGACTGTCATATTGAATCGTAAAAAGAGTACTAGACTTGATTTCAACAATTTATTTTCCCCTATTCGTATGATTGACATCTACAGCCTGTAGGAGCTTCTATGGATCGTAAATAGGACCAGTAGACACAGAAACCAGCCCAAAAACTACATTTTCCTTCCATTCCAAATTTGAGGTATCACATCTCTCTTGTCACTTTGTAGGTGCCTTCTTGTCAAGACCAGACCGTCATGACTGTCACCCACACTATCCATCCAGTGGGAGAACCATTAATAATAATGAACTAACTAATAACTACACAACTTATCAAACTAAGGCATTTAAAGATACGGAAGCAAGTTTAAATGCTAAAGGAAAAATAGGGAGTTCCCCTAAACTCCAATAAAGTCTAACAACCAAATGTGGAATATAATTCCTAGAACCTGAAAGTCAATGTACCAAAACTCTAACAAGGACCGTAAGTCTAAGGAAATGGGTACAACCCAATTAAACATGGAAAAATCTTAAGTGCTAGTCTAAGTCCGAAGATGTGGATATAAACAAAAAGAGAACTTATGGCAACACGGAAGAACTGGATCACCCTTGAATTCGAGTCGACCACTGGTCCTCTAAATGAGGTTTGTGAATAACCGTCTGAAGATGCCTTGTACTCAACAAAGAAGGAGCAAGTGCAGTATTATTATACAACCACATTGTACTAGTAGGATCACGCGGCTATCCCAATAGGTGAAATACATATAAGTCATCACCACAATAATAATACATATGCATACACCAAAAATATAGAATATCAATTATCAAACAACGTAAAATTTCACAATCTCAAGATATATAATTATGCCAAGTCATAGTTTCTCTCACAGAACCCACACCCTAACTTGTATTCTACTAGTACGTGGTACCCGATCCACGTTAGTGTGCCAGACGTGACACCTAAACCATATATGCCCCAGAATGTGGAACCAATCCAAGTTAGTGTAATGGAACGTAACACCCAATCCATTCAATAATCCATAGTCACAATCACAATATACATTCTCATAATCATACAATCAAGTCATGATTCATGGCGTACAACTATTCAATCATACTCATTTACGACTAGTGTGACCAATAAAGCAACATTCACATATATAATGCATTATAATAAAACAATTACAAATATATATCACACCTTTATGAAATAACAACCGTCACCTATCTCGAACAAAGCTTGAATCCCCTAAGAAACTTGAAATTTCCCGTATCAATTCTTTTCGCTTGTTCTTGGTATACAAACATTCAACATAACACGGAAATCAATAAACAGTGTCTGATTACCCGGATAAAAATCAAAACTATTCATAATCCCAATATCCAAATTAGGGATTTTTCCACCATACAAACAATTCCAAAACCCTTGCCCAACGATAATTACCCACGAATTTATGTTCAATGGATCGAAAAATGAAAGAAAACACATGGGGTCGTTCCTTAGCTCTCAAGGTTTAAAAGTGCATAATAAAACAACTTTGGGTTTATTTCTAACTTAATTTGTGACTCTCCCACCACAACAATCCTCACCCCGCTAGAGTGGCCCCGCCTTGGTGGAAAAATCCCACCTTAGCGGCTAGCACGAAAATAGTGAGCAAGAGTTTCAAACCCATTTCACAACACGCGTTCATCTCACACACGCGTTCATCTCATGACACACAGAAATACTCATTCACGCGAAGATGAGTTTCGGGAATTCTACTCTCCCAAATTTGATTTCGTAAAGTCATACGGGTTCCCTAATGCCTTAGTTATTTAGTCATATGATCAAAATCATAATTAGATCTCCCATTTATTACCAAATTTCTGTAAACCTCACTAAATCCAATTTCTTTTGAATTCGAACTAGGTTGGGAAATTTCAATTAACTACGAGAAAAGTTTTCTGGCCTAAAAATTTCCCCGTTGACTTTTCTATTACAACAAGAACTAGTCGTTACAATAGATAGCAATTCACCCATCCATCGTCCCCTAGTAACAAACTAGAAAAAATGGCTAAATTTAGAGTAGAGTAGTACTTGAATCGACGTACAACTGGGGATACTTGTCTCTCCATGTCCTTTTCGGAAACCCAAGTAGCTTCCTCAATTGGACGATGCTTCCATTGAACTTTCACGAACTTAATCTCCTTAGTCCTCACTTTCCGGACATCATGATCAAGAATTGCAACCAGTTCCTTCTCATATAAGACATCTTTTTCTAATAACGTTGAGTCCCACTTAATGATGTGATACATGTTACCATGATATCTCTTTAAAATAGATACGTGAAATATGGATGGCCTCTAGATAAGTTAGGTGGTAAAGCCATCATATACGCCACTAACCCTTCACATTCAAGTATCTCAAATGGACTAATGTATCTAGGACTAAGATTCCCCTCTTGCCAAATCTCATTACCCCTTCATGGGTGATACCTTAAGAAGAACTTCCTTACAAGTTGGAATGTCATGTCTCTTCCCTTATGGTCTACATACTTTTTTCTATCTACTTTAGGCTGCTAAAAGCTTAGCTTGAATACTCCTCACGCTATCTTGAGCATTCTTCACTAAATCAACCCTTAAAGGTTTCACATTTCACACCTCAAACCATACTATGGGTGATACATATTCCCTCTCATACAGTGCTTTAAATGGTGCCATATAAATGTTGAGTAGTAACTACTATTATAAGAGAACTTGCAAAAAGGTAAGAATATATCACAATATCCTCCAAAGTCAATCACACATGCCCTCAACATATCCTCTAACACTTGGATAGTCCCTTTCAACTGCCCATCCGTCTACAGATGAAAAGTTGTACTAAAAGTGAGTTGTGTACCCAATATGTCGTGTAACTTCCTTTAAAACATGGTGTGAACTGCGTACCATAGTCTGAGATAATAGAAAGAGGCACCTCGTGCAACCTCACTCTTTTTTACATACACCTTAGCCAATTGTTGAGCATTATAATCAACTCTAACCAGAATAAAATGGATTGACTTAGTGAATCTGTCAACCACTACCCAAATAGAATCAAAATTTCCCAAAGTCTTGGAAAGAACAACCACAAAATCCATAACTATCCTTTCCCACTCCCATTTCAGAATTGACATTCTCTTAAGCAAACATACCAGCCTTTGATGCTCAAATTTTACTTATTGCAATTTTGACGCTTAGCCACAAACACTGCTATATTTTTCTTCATACCAGGCCACCAATAGAGTCACTTCAAGTCTCGGTACATCTTAGTCACACCTAGATGAATTCAATACTATGAACCTTGGGATTATTCAAATAAATTTTGAATCAAGTCACCCACTCTAGGAACACAAATCCTTCTTTTAAAACTGAGTACACCTCTCGCATCAATACTGGTCTCTTGTTTCTTGTCGTACAATGTTTTATTTCTAATCACTTTCAAATGCTCATACTCAAACTTTTTGGCCTTGATTTCCTCAATGAATGGGGCTCTCACTTTACTGCTAGCTAAAACCCCACCTTTCTCTGAGATGCCCAACTGAATGAACTTAGATTCCAAGGTTTTAATTTCCTTAGCCAAAAGTTGCTTAGATGTACTCAAGCAAGCAAGACCACCCACGCTCACCGCCTTGCGACTTAATGCGTCTCCCACCACATTATCCTTGCCAGGATGATACTGTATGGTCACATCATAATCCTTGAGTAAATCCATCCACCTTGGTTGTCTCAATTTAAAATCCTTTTGAGTGAAAACATGTTGCAAGCTATGATGATCAATAAACACTTAACATTTGACAATATTGAGGTAATGTTGCAAGATCTTAAGAGAAAACACTATCTCGACCAATTCATAATCATATGTTGGATAATTCTTATTATGCACCTTATATTACCGTGATGCATAAGCTATGAAATTCATATCCTGCATCAACACCACAGCCAAGTCAAAAAGTGAAGCATTACAATAAATAATAAAATCTTTACCTTCCACCAGTAGTGCTAAAATAGGTGATGTGGTCAAGAAAGTCTTGAGCTTTTGAAATCTCTCCTCACATTTTTCAGTCCATTCAAATGGTATCTGCTTTTTGGTCAATTTATAATGTGTATGGTAATAGAAGCAAAATTTTCACAAATCAATGATAGTGGCTAGTGAGCCCCACAAAACTCTTAACATCAGTTATAGCCGAACCCAATTCTTAACTGGTTCATTCTTTAACGGGTCTATCATTATCTTTTCTTTTGTAACTACATGACCCAAAAAAAGGCAACTGAAGTCAACCTAAATTCACACTTAGTGAATTTTGCATACAATTTTTGTTTCCCAAGGACACCCAGAATAATACGAATATGGTAGGCATGCTCTTCCTTATTTCGAATAAACCAAAATGTCATCAACAAACACTATCACAAACAAATCAAGAAAGGGTTTGAGCACACCATTCATCAAACTCATAAAAGTTGTAGTCATATTTGTCAACCTAGACATAACTAGAAAATTATAGTGCAAATAGTGGTCCTTTACGCCGTCTTAGGCACATCCTCATGCCAAATCATTAATAGATGGTAAGTATATCAATCTTGGAGAAATAGGATGCACTATGCAATTGGTCAAACAGATCATCTATTTGAGGCAATGGGTACTTGTTTCGAATAGTGACCTTATTCAATTGTCGGTAATCTACACATATCCTCACACTACTATCCTTTTTCTTAACAAACAATGCAAGAGCACCCCACGGGGAAGCACTAGGACGGACAAAACCTTTATAAAGAAGTTCTATGATTTGAGCCTTAAGCTCTCTCAATTCTACCGGAGTCATGCGATAGGAGGGATAGAAATGGGGCGGGTAATAGGTTCCAAATCAATGCACAAATCTTTATATCCATCCAGAGTCATACTAGGCAAATCAGTAGGAAACACTTCTCTGAATTTTGGAACCACAAGAATAGACTCAATAGAGGGAGATTCGACCTCAGCATCCCAAATATTAGCCACATAAGCCAAACAACTCTGTCTTACCAGTTTCCTAGCCCAGATGAAGGATATAATCTTAGCTAGCTTAGACTTGTACACCCTTTCCCACTCTAGATTTTTCGTACCCGAAATCTCTAGAGTCATAAACTGTGTTATAATTCAACATAACATAATAGGGGGACAACAAAGTCTTTCCTAAGAATATCTGAGTTACTCATATCCAAAATGTTCGAATCAGCCCAAGTTTGGGGACCCATAAACAAAATAGGACAAACACGATAGACATGGGTAACTATGACAAACTCTAGAACTAGGGTAGAAACATGGACGAGGACATCAAGTATATCATAAACCATAGAAAATTATAAAGAAAATTGCACAGACACATAAAAATAAGTAGAACGTGGATCAAATAACACATTAGGAATCAAGTCATTGAAAAAGAATAGTACATGCGATCACTGCTTCGGACGGCTCTACCTCGATCTTACTCGGAAAGGAAGAATATTGAGCCTTATGATTGTGACCGGTGACTTCCCTGCCTTACTACACTGTACCTCTGCCTGTGTTACCATATCCCTTATCTCTGCAGCCTCACTGATTTCCTGCTCGCCCACCTTCTGGACTCCCTCGACCATTACCATTTACTGTGGGTACCACTACTCTAGTTGTTGCTGCGCAAAATCCATCATGTGCGGGTGGGGGAAATCTCTTCTCATATGCGCTGGTTTTCCACAGTTATAACAAGTGCAATCAAAAGATGGCCTGCTGCCCATCGAAGGTGCGGCTCTCTGGCTATCTTGAATAAAATTTTGAGGCGGAGTTCTCAATTAATTACCTGTAGAAGCGGGAATAGCAGACTGAATTGGTCGTTTGCAAGTTTCAACCTCCCTAAACCTCTAGAGTAAGAAATCTGAAAGTAACCTGAATTCTTGGCTTTCATACCTGATGTCTTAGCCTAACAGTCTAGCATCACCCCCTCCACTTTCTTCAATAAATTTGTTGCCTCATTTAAGTTTTTTCCTGCAGAGGTCATGAACAGATAATTGTTGCAACTCAAAATTTAGTCCATTAACAAATAAGCAGATCCATTCTTCCTCGTTAGTCACCAACTACTTAGAATATCTAGACAAAGCATAAAACTTGGACTCATAAGCAGCCATAAACATAAAACCATGATCCAAAGTCATGAACTTATCCTTCCTATGGTCTCTCAAAGTACGGGGCATATACTTCTCCAAGAACAGAGCATGAAACCGGGTCCGGGTAAGTGGAGGTAAAATCGAAGATCTGCATTACACATAAGTTCTCCACCATTACTTAGTTTCACCCTGAAGTTGGAAAGTCATAAACTCCACTCCATGTTGATGGACAATTCCCAACTTATGAAGAATCACATAACAATCTAGGATGAACTCATAGGCGTCCTAACTATCTGAACTATGGAACACATGCGGTTTCAACTTCAAGAACTTAGTCAACATCTCATATCCATTACCAGTCATAACAGGTCCAGCAAAGGAAGGAAGAAAGCTCATTACCTACAGTTCCACCCACCTTAAGGACTGTGACAGCAATAAAAGGATTGACGGGACCTTAAGTTGCTTGGACTGAGGAAAGCACTCTACGCCCAACCAATCCTTTCAGGAACAACATAATTTGTTCAGCGAACATTGGGTCTAAGGAATAAATACTTGTAGTCTCATTGTGGACCTCTTCCTCTTGTCCCACATTCTCCTTATTCTCAACCTCTACATTCTCCTCTACTTCTTCATGATGCGTAGGAGGAGCCTCATTTCTTGGAGCGTTCTCAATTGGTGCTCTGTCCTTAGTAGGCTCCACCCTTCCTTGGAATCTATCTCTAGCTTTCCCTCTACCCATGCCTCAACCGTGACTTCTTGCTGCAAATTTCTCAGTTGGAGCATTGATGGAAGCTACCGGCCTAATGCCGTTGAACCTATTTTTAACCATCAACAGACAGAAGTGTGAAAGATTAATACCAATTAGAATCACTAGATACTAATTGGAATCACGTTATAGCACGAAAGGAAACAAAAGAAAACAAAGAGAATTTTCTAAAGTCTTAAAGCCTCTCAAAAAAAAGTAGAAATGTCTTTGTACCGTTCTGGAAGACTCTACTAGACTTCATCACGACTAAGATCATTGTGATTTGCACCCACATTATTCCTTTGGTGGGAGAACCATTAATACTAATTAGCTAACAAAGAACTACACAACTTAATCAAAATTAGACATTTAGATACGAAAGCAAGTTTAAATGCTGAAGAAAAAATAGGGAGTTCCCATAAGCTCCAATAAGGTCTAACAACCAGATGTGGAAAATCTAAAGTATTAGTCTAAGTCTGAAGATGTGGACATAAACAAAAAGAGAACTCATGGTAGCCTGAAAAAACTAACTCACCCTTGAATTCGAGTTGATCACTATTCACTGGTCTTCTAAACAAAGATTGTCAATAACCACCTGAAGATGCCATATACTCAACAAAGAAAGAGCAACTGCAGATCACACAACTATCCACATAGGTAAAACACATATAAGTCATTACCACAATAATAATACATATGCATACACTGAACATATACAATATCATATATCAAAACAAAGTACAATTTCACAATCTCAAGATATATATTTATGCTAAGTTATTGGTTATCTCATGAAACCCACACCCAAACTAGTAGTGTACCGATACGTGGTACCCAATCCAAGTTAGTGTGCCGCACACGACATCCGATCCCATATAGGCGCCGGAATGTTGCACCCGATCAAAATTAGTGTCAAAACCTGAGTGTACACCCTGGACGTGGACGACACTCAAAGACCATTGCTGGTCCTGAAGCGAACCCTCATCTTGACTGACTACAAGAGAAAGACTAACTTAAACATGCAAAAGCTTAACGGACAAGGGCCTAAAATACCCTTAAAGTATTGAAAATGGTACAAAATTACCCTTCATCCACCTATTGGCTCCAAAATGCCCTTTTCATCCACCTATTGGCTCCAAAATACCCTTGTCATCCACCTTTGTGTTCAAAATTGACCACTTTTTTAATTGTTTTAAAATTAAACTCTTTAAATATTTTTTAAAATACTTGGCATTCAATTATTGATTATAATTATAATTTATTAATATAATTTATAAACCAAACCACTACACACTCATTACTAACTAAACCTCACCTAATTAATAATCCAATTATAATATCGAAATCGCCATAAACACTACTAAGAAAAGATGAAATTATAGATTTCTAAAAATGACATTCAAAATTATTCGAGTCTAAATCGGAGCCCCAATTAAATTTAGGTTGAGACGCTTATTTAGGAAGACACTTTCTTTCAAAATAGAATTACAAATTTATGATTAAAGGTAAAGAAGTAATGCATCTTGAATTGATTCATGCACTTTTTTAAAAGATAATTTTATAAATATTTATGATTTGTTTCAAAAATTTAATATATTATTTTGAAAAAAAGTTACCTATTAAGTAACATCACATAATTGAAGATAAACATAATCAGACTTTTAAGTTTATTGGTGATTTTTATTTAGCCACTTGAATATATGATAATTTACTTCTATAATTTTTAATAACACTCAATTGACAGTAGCTTGCATTAATAATGTGACGGGTTCATTAATTTAGAGAGATTTAATTATTAATGGGGTGGGTAGTGGATTGATTTATAAATTATACTAATAAGTTAAATTATAACACATAGTTGAGCACCACGTATTTTAAAAAAATATTTAAATAGTTTAAATATAAAACCGTTAAATAAGTGGTCAATTTTGAACCAAAAGGTGGATGACAAGGGTATTTTGGACCCAATAGGTGAGTGGGAAGGGTATTTTGGAGCCAATAGATGGATGGAGGGTAATTTTGTACCATTTCCAATACTTTGAGGGTATTATAGGCCCTTTTCCGAAAGCTTAAAACTAAAATAAAATTAATTAAGTTAATCTTTACAAAGCTTTTTAACTCAAATGAACAACTTTGAATGAAAAGAATATATTAAATACGCCATAAAATAGGCAACTTAAATTCTTAAAACATTTAATAAAACAAATAAATGATACAGACTCTTTAACTAAACTGAGTATCTATAAAGCCTCTAAGTGAAAACGATAAGAGTTGGGACAACACCCACGACATCTTAGCTAAACTGAAAAGTAAATGAAATCCTCCGGAAATAAGGAGGCTCACCATAGCTAACTAAAAGTATACTCAAGATAGGGAAATCTAAAGCATAAAACATACTTACCTCTTTAAAAACTTACTCAACTCAAAGAATAATCAAAATACTCAACAATACTCAACTCTAAGATATGATATTCAACTCTGGATACTCAACTCAATATAAAGAAAGAATATGCATGCAATATATAGAAAGCTTTATAAAACATTAAAAACAACTTAGTTCGTTAAAGAAAATGAAATAACAAACACAACTTTACTTATATAATAATTTAATATAATTTATGTGGGAGATTCTCTAACTGACAACCACCACTATGAGCCTAACTGTTTATACTTTGTCATCGCATAGAACTCCTTAACTTAGTTGATCCACTAGCTAAACTTACGTGATCATCTAAAAGGTATAACCCATTAATACTCATGATGGCTACATGGTTTACATGGAGACTTGAGTTAATATGAACTCTCATCCCCATATCGGTGCTCAAAACTACTCCCAATATATACTTTACTCATGCTTTTAAAATAACTTCCTTCCTTTGGGTTGAGAAAATTTGATATGCACTTTAGCTTTAAAAAGCTCTCTTGTAATCAATGTTCCCTTTTCTTGTTCAAAACTCTTTTGAAAAATCTTGCTTTCCTCTTAAGTTAAATGTGAAATTTTTTTGTTAAGTTTTAAGGAATACTTAGTTCCCTTATAACTTTTGAGAAATGAACTCAACTCTTACGTAATATTTAGTTCCCTTATATTACTTGCTTCAACTCTTTATTCTTTACTTGACTTGAAACTTGAGCCTTAAAATGAAGTTAAAACATTTAAACAAGACTCTTAAAAACTTTAAGAAACATTACTTTGAATTGCTTCTTAATTTCTAGCACTCTTAACTCCTTTGACTTTGATCTTAATTTTCCTTGAATTAGATTATGAATTCAAGGTTCATGATAACATATTTATGGATGATTTCATGATGTTCAACTTGGAGGGTTCATGCGGAATTATGAGTACGCAATACTCATCTCAAGGACTTCATGGGTAACATGTAATAGTCTCATGATTAGGAACATACTCTCAATGGTTTAGAAACTTATTACTTAAGACTTAGGACTTGAATATGCTACTCATCTCAAAGGTACTCAACTAATTGGAGTGCATGTGAATGTTATGGACATGAACCACTTGACTCAAGTGTCAAAATATCAATAACGAACTCATGTATATGACTCTTATCATTCTCATATTTACTTCGTCAAAACATAGTTCAAATCAATGATTTATCTCAAAGGATTCACTATTGAACTCAAAAGTTTTCTTGAACTCTAGCTACTCTTAACTCTCTCTCTCTCTTGAATATGAATTATGAATTCAAGAGTCTTAGTTCATGACATGGAGGATCTCATGATTACAAGGTAGACTTATGAATACATTCATTTCATTCTCATATACTCACTTGCTTGAGTCTTGAAACAAGTTACTAGAAATTGTAGAAGAAAGGACTCAAAGGGCTTTCTTAGAATGTTGGAAAGAATTCTCAAACTTAACCCTCAATTCCACCTTTAATTTGAGTTATGAATCCAAGGTTATGACCATGTTAGGAATGATTTTATGATTTAAAAGTATCTTAGAGTAGTTAGAAATGAAAAGGAGTGAAGGTGCACTTTAAACGAACTCAAAAGGAGCAACCGAGGGCAAACTGGATGGGGCAAGCGACCCTGGGGATATGGGTGGCACGGGGAGCTAACCCCTGAAGTATAAATAACGGTTTGGGGCGCTTTGGCAAGCGCGTCACGCCAGGCCACAACCTAGAAAATCTGCAAAACATTCTTGGTCGTTTTCTCACCCTAACTCGCCTAAAATTGAAAAGTTTCTTTCCCAATCACTTGGATTCGATTACTTACCTTAATTACATTCAAATATACTGAAAAAAACACTCCAATTACTCAATTTCATCTGAAGAATTTATTAAAAACCCAACTCAACAAGATTTAGAATCAACCTGAAGAACACCTATCAAGGATATTCGGTGAAAAATAACATATATGGCATGTGGGTGAATTAAACCAACACTATGGAAGCTTACATACCTCTTAAGGGTTAAACCCATGGCGAAAATCTGCAACTAAACTCAAGAACGTCGACGAACGCCTTCATCCTTTACTTTTTTCTCCTCTTTTCTCATTTTTTTTCTCTTCTTGTCTTTTATTGAACTCTAAACTAAACCCTAGGTGTATATTAGGATTATAAAACTGAACCTAAAAGGATTAGACCCTTAAAATATTACTAAAAACGAATTAAATCTGATTGGGTAAGAAAAATACCAAACTCGAAACTTAGCAAACTCGGCGACATTGGAAAGATAATCGAAAGATCATTCCTATGGTATCTTGTAGCACACCTAAATCATCATTTACTATGAGTTATGGTCGTTTGAAGTTTACTCAAAACACATACTTAGCTTAACTTGCAAAATTTCAGATTTTGCTATTCCCAATTTAATTCTTTTTGGAACTCAAGGTGCGAAATCTAGTTAACTGATGTTAATACTTAAGAAATTTTAAATTCCTTTGTAATATCTCACTCACTAAGATCAATGGTTCGAGTCTTAGTTCAATTTTTTTTTTGGTGTTACAGTATCTCCCCTTTGGGTCGAATGACGACTGAACTGGGTATAGAATGGTTTGCTCTTACTAAGGTCTTCGTCTAATGGTCTTCTCTTACTATATTTAAGATTAACTCAAATATTTAAGTTCCAATTCTATACCTCTATAGGGAATCTCCTCCCAAGACTATTACTCTTTACAACCACATTGCTCATCTCAAGAAATCCACCTAATGTTTAACAACACCACATTCAATATTATTACTCTAACAACTTCATGGACTCCTACTATCCAGCTCTTTCGAATCAAACTAAGGGCTCTCATTTAATTATTTCTCACAGTTAAACCTAATCCTCTTAATTCTCCTTATTAATAACCTTAGATAGAATTATCACACCATCATAACACAATAAGGTTATCAACCTCCTCATTCTAACATCAGTTCATAACTAAAAGGGCCTCGGAAAGGATATCTCCCCTACTGCTTGGAACTCATTACTATCTCATTCTCAACAATTGACTTGCTTTCTCATCTTATCATCTCCCCCTTAGGTATAAAGCTAACACTTGAAAGCGATAGACCTATTCTATATCTCTAACTGGTGTACGTTCTCTTAATGATCTTTTTACACTTGTGACTTAGCCACACTTCACTACCCTTATCTCAAGGTTAGGGTCTCTATTACTCAAGTTCATTGCAACAACCATCTCAATATCTCACCCATTATATGTCAAGTCTGCCAGATCAACTCCTAAGACTGACAACATCACCCGCATTTGTCATTCTTTTGATCATGACACTCATCTCAAATACAAGTTTAATGTTTATTACTAAACCCGAATATCAATATGATTGCTCGCCTACTATGCAAACTAACAACTACTATGCGCAATTTAGAAACACTTGTGCGCTAGAACCTCATGACAATTAGCAAATCCTTACCATTCAGTTTGCGTACTCGAATTACCATCACATTCTACTCCAGAACATAAGTATTACTTACCCACTTACTACGCATTATCTCTCAAACAACTCTATCATCCTCTGAATACCATGTGGTTCTCCTTTCAAAATTCATAAGCCTAGATTGATCTTTAAACTTATGAATACTCCGGATCATCTATATATATTCACCACTTACACTTGGGCATTACTAACACAATGAAACATCAGTATAACCCATTCTAGTTAAGGTATACACTAATTCATATTGACTTGCAACACTTACTCTACCTCCTACACTAAACTCTTTATAAGTCTTCAAATCTTATTCTACCACAAGTGGAAACTCTTCATTAATAAATTATTAGGTTCATGAATCTAGAAACATAACTTGTCAAAACACCATCTCCCTTACTTAGATCACTAAACCTCTGCTATTTTCCTCTAACTCTGGCTCTTCCACTAGTACTACTAATGATCTCATAACTCATGTTACCCCTTTAGAGTGAAAAGCATATGCAAGCTCTAAACATACTTCTTTAAAAAGGACCTCAGTTGAAACAAGACTTAAAGGAAAAGAGTACAACTCAATTCTTTCTCATATGTACAATTCATAAGAAGGCATTACTCTAAAACTCAACACTTAACTTACTCTTGGACTTCTCTTAAGCCCCTCTGAAGTCTCATGACTTCCTCAAGATTTTTCTAAGAACTACTCATTGACTAAGGACTAAATCTTTTTTTCAACCACCTACAGTATGATGGGTAGTCGAATGGATATGAGAACACGAGTTGGAATAGATCTCAATGACTTAGCTCTATTGCACGATAAAGAGTATGAAAGAAGGAAAACTATTCTTAAATGTCTATAGTCCCTCATTTATAGAACTGGGGCCCTCACAACCATAGACAAGATCCTACTTGATACGGCTTCATAGACACCCTAGGACACTTGAACTCTATGCTCTAATACAAAGTTTGTCAAGACCCGAGTCTACACCGTGGACATGGATGTGGCCGACACTCGAAGACCATTGTTGGTCCCCCAAGAGAACCCTCATCCTGGATGACTACAAGAGAAAGACTAACTTAAGCAAGCAAAAGCTTAAAACTGAAATAAAATTAATTAAGCTAAACTTTACAAAGCATTTAACTTAAATGAACAACTTTGAATGAAAATAATATATTAAACACGCCATAAATATGCAACTTCAATCTTTAAAACATTTGATAAAATAAATGAATGATACAAACTTCTTAACTAAGTTGACTATCTATGAAGCCTCTAACTAATAAACATGGAAGTTGGGACAAGACCCACGACATCCTAGCTAAACTGAAAAGTAAATGAAATCCTCCGGAAATAAGGAGGTTCACCATAGCTAACTCGAAGTCTTGGATGTATCAACGAAGCTCCTGTTGATGATCGTGAATACCTGTGTCTGCATCATGAGATGATGCAAGCCAATTGACTCAGCACATGGAATGTATGAGCATGTAAGGGGAAATCTAAAGCATAAAACATAGTCTTGAACTTGATAAAATGGAAAACATACTCACATCTTTACAAACTTACTCAACTCAAAGAATACTCAAGATACTGAACAATAATCAACTCTAAGATATGATATTCGACTCTGGATACTTAACTGTGGATACTCAACTCAATATAAAGAAATAATATGCATGAAATATATAGAAAGTTCTATAAAACATTAAAAACAACTTAGTCCGTTAAAGAAAATGGAATAACAAACTCAACATTGATTATACAATAAAGTAATATAATTTATGTGGGAGATTCTCTAACCGATAACGACCACTATGAGCCTAAGTGGTGATACAACATCTTGCTCACGCTGCCAGAATTGTCCTATACTTTGTCGTCGCATAGAACTCCTTAACTTAGTGGATCCACTAGCTTAACTTAGGTGATCATCTAAAAAGTATAACTCCTTAATACCTATGATCGCTACATGGTTTACATGTAGAATTGAGTTAATATGAACTCTCATCCTCATATCGATGCTCAATACTACTCCAAAAATATACTTTAGCTCATGCTTTAAAAATAACTTCATTCCTTTGGGTTGAGATAATTTGCTCAACATTTAGCTTTAAAAAGCTCTCTTGTAATCAATGTTCCCTTTTTTTGTACAAAACTCTTTTGGGAAATCTTACTTTCCTCTTCACTTAAATGTGAAAACATTTATGAACTTGTAAGGAATACTTAATCCCCTTATAACTTTTGAGAAATAAACTCAACTCTTAGGGAATACTTAGTTCCCTTATATTACTTGCTTCAACTCTTTATTCTTTACTTGACTTGAAACTTGATCCTTAATATGAAGTTAAAACGTTTAAATAAGACTCTTGAAAACTTTAAAAAATATTACTTTGACTTGTTTCTTAACTTCTATATTTCACTCTTAACTCCTTTGACTTTGATCTTAACTTTCCTTGAATACATTAAGGATTCAAGGTTCACGATATCATATTTATGGATGATTTTATGATGGTCAACTTGGAGGGTTAATGCGGAATTATGAGTATGCACTACTCATCTCAAGGACTTTATGGGTAACATGTAATAATCCCATGATTAGGAACATGCTCTCAATGGTTTAGAAACTTATTACTCAAGACTTAGGACTTGAATATGCTACTCATCTCAAAGGTACTCAACTAATTGGAGTGCATGCGGATGTTATGGTCATGAACGTCTCGATTCAAGGGTCAAATATCAATAAGGAACTCATGTATACGACTCTTATCTTTTTCATATTTACTTCCTCAAAACTTGGTTCAAATAAATGGTAAATCAGTGGTTTACCTCAAAGGATTCACTATTGAACTCAAAAGTTTTCTTGAACTCTACTGTTAACTCTGTCTCTCTTGAATGTGAATTATAATTTCAAGAGTCTTCATTCATGACATGAAGGATCTCATGATTACAAGGTAGAATTATGAATACATTCTCTTCATTCTCATATACTCACTTGCTCGAGTCATGAAACAAGTCACTAGAAGTTGTAGAAGACTCCAAAAAAGGACTCAAAGGGCTTTCTTAGAATGTTGGAAAGAATTGTCAAACTTAACCCTCAATTCCACCTTGAATTTGAGTGATGAATTCAAGTTATGATCATGTTAAGAATAATTTTAGGTGTTTAAATGTATCTTAGAGAAGTTAGAATCGAAAAGGAGTGAATGTGCACTTTAAACGAACTCAAACAGAGCAATCGGGGGCAAAATGGATAGGGTAGGCGACCCTGGGGCTATGAGTGGCGCGAAGCATCAACCCTTGAAGTACATAGAAAGATTTAGGGCGCCCTAGCAAGCGCGTAGCGCCACGCCCCAACCCAGAAATCTGTCGAACATCCTTGGTCTTTTTCTCACCCTAACTCGCCTAAATCGAATGGTTTCTTCCCCAATCACTTGGATTTAATTACATAACTTAATTAAACTCTAATCTACTAAAAACAACACTTAAATTAGTCAATTTCATTTGAAGAATTCATTAAAAATACAAAACAACAAGATATAAAATGAACCTCAGGAACACCTATCAAGAACT
Source organism: Solanum habrochaites (assembly GCA_027704765.1). Classification (NCBI taxonomy): domain Eukaryota; kingdom Viridiplantae; phylum Streptophyta; class Magnoliopsida; order Solanales; family Solanaceae; genus Solanum; species Solanum habrochaites. The sequence continues at coordinate 19,605,205 of JAKWJA010002491.1, forward strand.
CTAATATTTAAACTTTAAGAATGGAATTTCGCTGAAAAATAACATAATTGGCGTGTGAGTGAACCAACCCAACACTATAGAAGCACACATACCTCTTAGGCATTAAACTTATGGCGAAAATCTGTAACTAAACTCAAGAACGTCGACGAACGCCTTTATCTTTTCTTCTTTTCTATTCTTTTCTTTTCTTTTCTTGTCTCTTTTTGAACTCTCAACTAAACCCCTAGGTGTATATTAGGATTATGAAGCTGAACCTAAAAGTATTAGACCCTTAAAATATTACTAAAAATGAATTAAATCTGATTGTGTAAGGAAAAGACCAAAATACCCCTCACTATTTTCAGCTAACTTTCTTTAAATGGACAACCTAATTTCAAAAGGTCATATCTCACTTATTCGAACTCGAAACTTAGCAAACTCGGCGCCGTTGGAAATATAACTGAAAGATATTTCCTTTGGTATCATGTAGCACCCCTAACTCATCTTGTACTAGGAGTTATGATCATTTGAAGTTGACCCAAAACTCATACTTAGTTTAACTTGGAAAATTTCAGATTTTGCTATTCCGAATTTAATTCTTTTTGGAACTCAAGGTCCTAAATCTAGTGAACTGACCTTAATATTTAAGGAATTAAAATTTATTAGTAAACTTTCACTAACTATGATGAATGGTTCGATTCTTAGTTTGAAAAATTTCTGGGGTATTACAGTTAGTGTGTCGGAACGTAACACTCGATCCATTTAACAAGCCACAATCACAATCACAATGTATATTCTCATGATCATACAATCAAGTCGTGATTCAAGACATAAAATTATTGAATCATCTTTATTTACGACTAGTGTGATCAATAATGTAACATTCTAAAATATCACATCAACATGAAATCACAACCATCACCTACCTCGAACAAAACTTGAATCCCATAAGAAACTTGATTTTTCACTTCTTAGATTCTTTTCGCTTGTTCTTGGTCTACAAGTAATCATTATAACAAGGGAAAAAATAAACGACCTAATTACCTGGATTAAAATCAACACTATTAACCCTAAATCAAACCCATGATCCCATATTCAAATTAGGGTTTATCCCTCCATCCAAATACTTCCAAAACCCTTCCTAACAACAACTATCCGCAAATTTACATTCTACGGATAGAAAAATTAATTCGGAGAGTGAAAACCTTACCTTTAGCCTCAAGAATGGTGGAAAACTGTGAAGAAAATACCTATGGTCGTTCGTTAGCTCTCAAGGCCGAAAAGTCCAGAATAAAATAATTTTTGGATTTATTTTCAACTTAATTCGCTACTTTCCACACCCCGCTACGGCGGCCCCACCTTGGCAGGAAAATCCTGCCTTAGTGGCTTGCATGAAAACAATGAACAAATTTAAGAGTTTCAAACCCTATTTCGCAGCACACCTTCATCTCATGACACTTAGAAAATACCTGTTCACACTAAGATCAGTTTTGGGAGTTCTACTCACCCGAATTCAATCGTAAAGTCGTACGGTTCCTTAACGCCTTAGCTATGTACTCATGTGATCAAAATCTTAATTATATCTCCCATTTGTTACTAGATTTACCTAGACTTCATTGACTTCGATGTCATCCGAATGCGGACTAGGTTTAGAAATTTTAAGTTACTGCAAAAATATTTTTCGACCCAAATACTTTCCCCTTGGCTTTTCAAGAACGACGAAACCGATTGTTACACTTCTCCGCAAACTGGGTGATCCTCCAAGAGCTGAACAAACTAGCTGATGTTTTAACTACTAGCGCCATAACTACTACTTTGGTTGATAATACTATTGTTAAGCTATTTTGAGAATCTACACCATACATGTTGGATATTTTGCATGCTAACAAGTCAAGAGATTTATCTTGTAGAATATGCCTCATTCAAATATGTGTTATATTACTTTTGGTCGACAGGTTGTACATAGTAATAGTGCATCAGCAAGTACTAACTCAACTGTGGCTATGACACAACCCAGATTACAACCTTGTAAGTTTTGTTATGAATAAATAAAATAAATAGTGAAAAGACAATTTTATCTAAAATGAAGTCTTTTAGTGAAGGGTAGAAGTTTAAACAACAATATTAATAGAATAAAATAAAATATGAATGTGATATATACATTCAAAACACATGTATTAAACTAGTTATAAAAATTATATACAAAATCACTAATTCAATTAGACTTTCTCATTAAAATCAAATCATTTATGATAAGTATTTATTCTTTTACATGCATGTATGTTCTCTTCAAGTACTTTTAAACTATGTTTTTACTAATGTCTAGATATATACTCATGTTATGAAAATGCTCGAGCGAGCAATGACATCAAATGCCGGCCACGTTTATGGTATAAGTTCAATGCGTGACAATATCGATATGCTTCTTTTGGGGATTCAAAAGAGATGAACAAGTACACTTGAAAAAAAAAGAAAATATGAGCAAGAGAGCATTGTGTATCTCGAACCAAATTTACTTTACATTATTGATTTATTGTCAATCTAGAGGTAGGTTATGCAATATGTAAATAATAAAATAAAATTCTTTTCATTTATTGTATATTCATTTTTTTCATTATTGTGCATGTAATATGTAATTTTACATATAAGTATTATTTCTAACCATATATTGATTATTGTGTAATTCTCCTATATATCTTCTAAAGTACAAAATCTCTACTTTATTTTTTAATTACCAATTATTATCAATAGAATTTGAATATTTTCTAAGTGAATTTTTACGTTCTTTTAAGTATAAGACAAAACCTATTTATCTTAAAAAGGAACATACATACAATTAAAGAGGAACTATATTTAAATACTTTTATTTGAAAAAATTTACGTTATTTTTTAAAAGTTTAGTACTTAATAATATAATATTCATTCAATAATTTTTCTATATACGGTTATTATTAATTAACGTGATACATACCTACAAAACAGATTTATTAATATGAAATTAGTTTTAAAAATTATATACTTGATCACTGATTCAATTCAACTTTCTCATTAAAAAAAATCAAAATCAATATTGCAGATTTTAAAAAGTTAAAAATTAAATCAAGCCACATTTTATTTATTTAAAATTTAATTTAAAATGTAATGTATTTGATTTTGTTTTCGGAAGAGTAGTAAATAGAGAAATTATATAAATTAATACATTTTAAAAAATAATTACTGATTTTAGCGATATTTTCTGTTTATTATCATTTATAATAATGCTTTGTTAAATCTATAATATGTATTAGAAGTAAATAATGTATGCAATATACATGAATTATAATTATTTTTTGAAATATATCTGTTTGTTTGGTAAAAGATTATCACATTATATTATAAATATATTAAAATATGTAATAAATATATTATTTATCATTAAAATCTATATTATGTGTGAATAATAAATTATTTTTTATAATACATATTAAATTTTTTGTATTATAAATAAATTAAAAGTAATTAAATAAAAAAAATAATATTATTGCTATCAGGTAAAGTAGTAAATTGTAGAAAATCAAAAAGACTATCCTAAGCGACAGGGAGTGGGAGTCCACCAGTAAGCTTATTTAAATGACACTTCTGTCCCACATATAAATATACCAAAGGGGTAAATCTGGTTTCAGTCCCATTCCCAACTTTCCCTTTAATCGAACCTCCGTCGCGAAATTTTCTCACTACGTCGCTGCCGCTGACGCGCCGCCGTTGCTGCCGAGATTGTTTTTCCATCAGTGCTCTTCGCTCACCTTATACGGCTAGTTCTTCTTCTTTACCAGAAAAGGTTAGCGAGGAAACTTCATTATCTCTTCTCCCTTAACCCTTAGCTCCCCGTCCGACGGGAAGTCTTTATCTTTTGCATTTTTTTCGTTTCAAAAATTTCTACTTTGCATGTGTACGTTTGATTCTAAAGCTTGGACTTTTTTATTTTTATTTTTTCTGTGATTATTTTTTTTTCGCTTTCTTTTTGGAGCTTTTATCTTGCATTGGAACTCCTATACGAAACATTTGTATGGGAAGTCAAGGAAGAAAGTAAAAGATCTTTCTGCTCTCAGTATCAAGAAAAAGACTATGCTTTTGTGAAAACTTTGATCTGCCTTGTGTAAAGGGTAGTGGCTAAAGTCATGCGAGTAAAAACTATGAGTTGTCACAAATTTCTGGCCCTCATTTTTTTTGGTAACTATGATAGTGTCTGGGCAGCTTAAACACACGTCAATTAATCCAGTTGTTGTCTCTAGCTACCACATGTACTCTATTTACTCTTTAATCTTCAATGATAGGAACATTAGAAGAGTTAACCTAGTGTAATCTCTGCAGGAATTTGAACCTTGATTTTCAAGTTGTCTCTCCAGCTCCCTTCCCCTTAGAGTTAGTGCCACTCCTTTTTGAAAAGGCTGCTTTAAACACAGTGGATTACACAGTATCACAATCCTAAGATAGGTTTCCCTGCAAAGACGCTGCCTAGGAATTATGATTTCTTTTTGTGCATGTATGATCCTGGAGTACCATAAGAAAGCTACCACATCCAAGCTGTCAGGGAGTTTCTATATAATAAATTAGAGGAATAGGGTCCTCTTGTAAACCACGTGGATCTCAAGATGATGAGGATTCATCCTATTCAAGAAAAGGAGCGATGGATGAGGATGCCATCCCCTCATTATGAAGAAGGTGTTGTTCTTTTACACCTAAGGCATAAAGTAGGACAAAGGTCTAATCTTCTTAAATATTGGACAATTGACCCGCTCCTCTATCCTTCTCTATTCAAATATCAATTTTTTTTTTGTCTACAACAGGGTACAAACCTGTGATATGCGCCTAATTAATCGTGGACATTCATCTTGATGGAACAAATCCTTTAACTAGTAAAAATTTGCGATATTATTGGTCAGTTACAATCTTTGTTGTTGATATAGACTAGAAAGTCCTCTCTTTAATTCTTTTTGAGCAAGTAATATTTGTGTATATTCATTGAATGAGTGCATGGGTTGCACTGAAAGTCCTATATGGAACTTGTCAAAAGAGTAAGAAAACTGAATCTGAATCCTAATAGGAACCTAGGATATCTATAATGGATTCAGTGTCCTCTGTTTGTGCCAGAAGCAAGGAAGCCTGATACAAGTTAATTTGATCTTTTGAAGATCACAACTCGTGCTCTCAAAACATCTAGCATTTCTTTCTTTTCAAACAGTCCACCAAATATAGGCTGGGATAATCCTCCATCTATCTCTATATGCAGCTTCCAGCCCTACTTCTCCCCAATTGTGAAGAATATGTGTGATTATGATAGTCATAGCCCAGGCAAAACCCTTGAGACTAATGAAAATCCTCCATAGCTAGGATGCTATTCTGCATGAGAGAATAGATGGTTGACTGTCTCAACCTCTTCCCCACATAGATAACATCCATAACACATGGAGAACTTCCTTTTCGTGTTAAAACTGCTTCTCTTACTAGAAGCCAAGTGAAACATGACACCTTGAAAGGGAACTTGGGCTTCCAAATCTTCTTCCAAGGCCAAAGAGAAGGTTGTTGTCCACCTTGATTTAGCAACTTATATGCAATGTTTACCTTGAATGTGCCTTTGTTATTTCTGCACCACCATAAGCTATCACGTTCCTCCTATTTTCCTGTAAAAACTTCCAACCTAACAAAAATGTCAGTCACAACCGTGATTTCCCATTCATTGGAAATTCCATCCATACTGTGTCCTGACCTTAGCTAGACTCACTTATTTATTCACTACCAAATCATGCATCTCTAGAACGGATACTTTTTAGACTAGAACTGCCCAAACATTTATCCTCCCGAAATGGAATCTTATTGCCATTTCCTACCCTGATGGTTGTATTGATCTGCCAGAGGGGCCACAAGATTTTGATGGACTTCCATAGGCTACCCCATGGTGTAAGAACCTCCTTTGTCATCCACTTGTTCTCCTCTCCATATTCTTCTTGAATTACTTTTCCCAGTATGGTTGATGCTCTTGAGAATACCTCCATAACCACTTTAGTTTAAGGGCTTTGCTTTGCTTTTTCAGATACACCCATGTTTCTTCCCCAGTGAACCTTGTTCCACTTGACTAAATGTTGGACAGTGGAATCATTTCCCTTTGTCCCTTTCCATAAGAAATCCCTCCTAATTTTATCCCGTCTTTGTATCACTCCATCAAGAATGGGAAGATAGACATCATTTAAGTAAGAAAGGCATCTAAAACAAAATAAATTAGAGTGATTGCCTCTTCGGAACATATATTGAGATTTCCATCTGGCAAGCTTCTTCTCACACTCACAATCACAGATTCCAGGTGTTCATAGCCTTTGATTTGGCACCTAAGGGCATGCCCAGATAAATGGTAGGCAAATCCCCGCCCCCACCCCACAAATAAATAATTAATCCCAAGACAATTCCTCCATATTAGAGACCTACCACTGACTTTTTCTCCAATTGATATGCAAATCTAGGACTGCTTTGGCACCAAGATTGACCTAAAAACCAATAGTGACTTACATGTTTCCATAAGATATTGAGGTTTGAGTTTCCTCTCTTTAGCAGGAATGCACCTAATAACATAACCTAGGAACAATGATTATATTTCTTTTTGTCGAAGGGCAATGAACACATATTTCTAAGTCAAGTTGGAAAAATGTTCCTCACAACATGTTTTAATCGGTTAGGAGACAGTTCCCCTGCTCTTTTTCTGTGTTTTGACAACGTATAAATTTTGTAATTCTGTAAGCATAGTTTTTGATGAGTGCTCATTTAATAATTTTCTTTAGATGTCAAAGCATCTTCCACAATTTGTCATGTTAGGTCTCCTTTCTTGTTGCTGTCTAGAGGTCTACTTTCTGTCTTTGTTTTAAGTGCAGGTGGCTGTTATTTGGCATGACTTCTCTAAACTGAAATGGCATGATGTCCATGAGATCTTTTTTATCATCAGACTAATTGTTATCCAATTTGCTATTTGTTGTTTTGGCAATTAGACTTGTTTCCTCTTTGCACTTGATGCAATTTTTACCAAGAAAAAAGTGAATGTAATATTTATTTTTGACGACAAGGGTAACCCGCAGTCGTTACCCTTTTTGGGTGCGCACAGGGTAAAACCCTGCTCCTATGCAATCTAAGTTGCTCGGGCTTGGGTATCCGAGACGGATGCGAATCCGAGAGTTGGATTTGGCGAAATCCAAATTTCAAGATTCGTGGGTGCGAATCCGAGTATGGATACGGGTGCGGGGATACGACTAAAAAATTCCAATATTATAAAAATATAGTTATGAAGATATTCTACTTCTTAATCTTATAGCTTATAACGTCTAGTATGCGTGGATTTAAAATTTATACATTACGTGTTAAAATTTGAAATTTTAACAAAATAATAATAATATATTTAAAATTTTAACAAAATAATAATAATATATTTAATATAATTTTACAATGAAATTTATAGTGTAAAATGTGTAAATACCTTATCTTTTATCGACATAAGGTAAAAAGTTGTTTCCAATAGAATCTCTATTTAAAAAGGAAATTTTAATATAACTTATAGTATAATTTAATGTTATGAATTTTGTTACTTCATTCATCCCATTTTATGATACAATTGAGTATACGTAAGAGTACTAACACACTTTAATATATATACTAAGTACTAAATAAAACTACACTTATTTTTTTTTTTTAAAATTCCTTTCTCTGGCTCCCTGCAGGCCTTGTACTTATTTAAGACAAGTCATTGTACCTTTTCAAGAAAAAGTAAAGAGCATGTACTTTTCAAGAAAGATTTAAAAAAAGGCCATGTATATTTCTTTTTACTTGTTTCAACTTTTAAGAAATATACATTTCTTTTACTTGTTTCAACTTTCAAGAAAAAAACTCTTCTTTTTCTCTTTTCAGTTCTTTCATCTTTGTAGTTCTCAACTTTCCGGTGTTGTCGCTAGAAACTGATTTTCTCTTTTTCTATTCTTCTCTTCTCTCTTCTCTGTACTTTTTCAAGCTTTGTACTCTTTACGTGGTCGGAAATTGATTTTTTCTTCCCCAATCTTTTCTCGGCTTCGGTCGAAGTGTTTGAATTGGATTGACTGAATTCGACACGCACCCCACACCCGCACCAGAGTCGTGTCGAGATGGGTCGCTTGCAAAAATGAAGAGTCCGCGCAACTTAGTATGCAATAGCTCGCAAACCACATAAGAGAGGAATGTAATATTTACATAAATTCATTTTTAATATTTTATAAGACAAAAAAAACAGGTTCTTCATAAGCTCTATGTGTGAATATGCTTAGGTCTATAGCAAACCTTGTACCTTCTCTATTCTATTTGAGGTTATGGTGAATTACTAGAAATTGTGTTTTAAGATTTTAATTAACCTACATATTGCTTAAGTTTAAGTAAAAGAAAGTATTAAAGTAATGCCCAAGATATTAAGACATGAAAGACAAAAATTTAGTTATCAACTAAATTTGAATCTTGAAAATTGTGAGAGTCATACAAAATACTTTTATATTATTATTAGTGAATAGTGTCAATTTTTTTTGTAAGATCCCAAAGTGGGAAGTGTCGTGTAACTCTAAACAGAGTGTATTATTTGTACTACGTGAACATGAGTTCACAATGTTGAGGTTATTTTCTTCCTGGTTAGGTGATGTAGGATAGTGAAGATTGCTTCACATTTTTTTTCCAACTTAAGAAAGATTGCTTCATATTTTTTCTAGATAAGGAAAGATTGCTTCACATTTATTTTTATTTTTATTTTTTTTCTAATAGTAAACGTTACTTCAATATATACACAGGTGTGATACAATAAAGTGTAGTCCCCCATTACAAAAGTTGTCTCTTTACAGGTTCCTAAAAAAATTTAGTTATCTGTACGGTCTATAACTACTTGTTTTACCATAATAGTGAAGGCCTAATCGATCTGTCTTGATCTTCTGTATGTTTCTTTTTTTGCCTTAAAAAAATCTCTGATTGTCTCTTTCAATATGGTCCACCAAATATACGAGGGAGCCATCTTCCTTCTCTCCTCTTTTCTTGCATTACTATCAGTGTTCCAACTTCTAAGCACTTCGATTCTCCCAGGTTTCACCCAGTTGATCTTCCTTTCTGGATGAACATCTGACATGACTGGTTTGTCCATTTATAATGCAAAAAGAAATGGTTGACTGGCTCTATTTGTTCTTCACATAGATAACATATAGAGCATAGGTTGTGTTTCCTCTTGTTGAGGTTTTCGTGAATGAGGACTGCTTATTTTGCCAATAATCATGTAAAGCAGTACCTTATAAGGCACTTTGGTCTTCCAAATCATTTTTCATGGCCATCCTAGCTTGAGTATTTGTTCGTGTCAGATCTTTGTAAGCAAACCTGACAGTGAAAATACCTTTGATATCCACCTTTCACACTAGACTATCCTTTTCTTCTGTGAGGTTGAGATCTTGAGGGACCGTATTATGAAGATTTGCTATAAAGGTCACCTCCCAGTCATTTAAATTCCTTTTTAGATGAAGATTCCAACCTTGTCCTGTCCATAATTCAGCCGCAGTAGCATCCTGGCGTAGCATAAGTTGTAAAGCTCAGGGGAAGGGAAAGTTTGCTTCAGAGGCCATTGCCCACACCTTATATCCTTCCACACATTCTCTCCATTTCCAACCTTGCAGCTTGTTCTTGTTGAAACTAGTTGCCATAGACACTACACTTACAAGGAGTTGTCACCTCCTTTGTCATCGATCTATCCTGCATGCCATATTTTGATTTGATCACTTCTTTCCATAAAGCTTCTTCTGGGATGCAAACTTCCCTAGCCACTTCATATTAGACTTTTGTTATGTCTGGTTAGCTCCTCGGGGATTAAGCCCCCTCATTTCTTACTTTCCAGTAGTAGCTCCTCTGTTTTTACTAGACTATATTTCTTTTTGTCTTCACTTCCTTTCCATATGAAGTTTCGCCTAACAACATCCCGTCTGTCAGTAACACTGCTGGGTAGGAAAGAGTGACATTGTATCTGAAGGAATAGAGTTCATTACACTGTTTACCAAAGTGAGTCTGCCACTTGAGGATAGGCATTGGCTTTTCCAATTTGCCAATCTTTTTTCACTTCTCTCTATCACACCACTCCATATGTTCTTGGACTTGCTCTTAGATTTAAGGGCATTCCCATGTATGTGGTTGGGAGTTCACCCACTTTCCCCCAACTTTTCTTTCAGATCTTCAATGTTTGGCACTATATTAACTGTGTATTTGAAACTACCCAGTTTATGTGCAAACTCCGAGAATTAACATTTGTTCCCCTGTGGCACCACAAAACACTAGAGTGTCATTTGCATATTGCCGATGTTTTACTTCTAGGTCTCCCACTTGAAAACCTCTGACCTGTCCTCTAATTTTTGCTGGTTGAATGAGGTTGCTTAGTCCCTCCATGGCAAGGATGAAAAGGAAAGGGGATAGTGGATCCTCTTGCCACCCCTATAGGAGGAGAAAAAGCCACATCAAATTATGTTTATAAAGAAAACTTTATTGGTGCTGATGCATTGTTTGATCCATTGAGCCACCTTGAACCAAAACCGGTCCGCTGTAGCATGTTCATTAGGAAGTCCCAGTTTATATACTCCTCCCACAAGGCTTATGGGCCTAAATCATTAAGCTCCATTGCTTTTAATCGCTCAACGTCCCGATACTTTTCCTTTGTTGATACAAGACACACCTGTCCTAATACATCACGTAAGAGTTATGTATGAGTAAGGATTTTTGTAATTTTTTGAAATGGTAGAATTTTAGAGAAATAGTAAAATAAGTTGTGTATTTAGGTAATTTTTCCTTCTTTTGCTTAGTTTGAGCCTTTAGTGGTCTTCACTCGGTCCTCTGGCTTCTGGATTTCATCAGAGTTCGCTTATTTGTTTTGAGTACCTTTATCTTGAGCTGACTTCTTCTTATCTAATTTACTTGAACATTGTTCTACAAGTAGGCCCTGGATAGGAATAATATACATTACTCAGTATTGTCATCATTAAAATATGGCTTAATGATAACAAATCCAAGGGGAATATTTGACCCTTGAAGGGAAGTTGCTCTTCCAAATTGCTTTTCAAGCCAAGGAACTAAACCAGGGTTTGAAACCGTGAGGGTGTTGTAACAACTATTTACAGAGAAGTGGCCTTCAGCCCTTCAGAGTGTGGTTTCCGAAAATGTAACCGGGTAGAGATGTTTTAAGAAAGAAATTACTCAGTAGAAGGATCAACTGCATGTAGTCCTCGACATCCCAATCATTGAAATTTCTTGTGGGTGTTATGGACCATCTCTGGTCTTTTCTGAAATTGGCAATCAATGCATTCTGAGAAATGGAACAGTGGTAGAGAATAGGGAAGTGTCTGGGAGAGATCCCGAGCCTTGAATCATGCCAAAACTTGATTTCACTTCGGTCATGAATCATAATGAACAATGAGAAAGCATCCATGTCATCTTCCCTAGCTTTGCTCATCTGGCAAAAACAACTAGCCTCCCTTCTCCTCAATAAGATCATAATCACTAGATTATTCTGCCTGAAGGCTGCAATTGAGGATTGTTTCATATGCCTTTCAATGTCGTGTACCATTTTACTCATCAGAGCTTGATCTATTAAATAGGATCCAAACGTGTTCCAGACTATTGACAGTCCCTTCAATAGCGACACATACCCAATGATATCCTAGAGGATACCTACATACTTTGTTTGATCTAGTTAAGCTAGATGTATCTATATTCTTTAATTCACCTTTCGTTTGCTATTTTCCTCCATGTTATGGAGACAAGTGTGTTGTTGTGCTAATTTATCTTTTTTCGTGTAGAAGCCGGAATCATGGTGTATATATCTTGAGATTATCATGGCTTCTAAAGTGTACAAGTGTAAGCCGGACCATGAAACACGCGTACGACGCCAAAAGGTATGAATTACATCTTAGTTGCAATCATCGTTGCACTTGAAGCTATCATTTGAGCTCTGGAGTTCTCTGTATTGATTTTTTTATGTTCGATCCATGTTGTTCTTTTATACCGGCTGTTGCAAGGTGCATGTTTTTTTTCTTTTTTGATGACTGTGGTGTCAAGGCTAGCTTTCACACACCTTGACTAATTCCACATGACTTCTTCTTCTTTCATCTGTTGGCAAGTAGGACTGTTTGATCTATGCATTATTCCTTTTTAGTCTGAGCAAGTATACATGATAATAGCATAGCAGTATACCAAGAGTATGAATGAACTTGTCAAAGAAAAGAAAACAGTTTTAATGGATTGGTGTTTAGCCTGAGATTATTCTAAGCATGGGTGATAGACCAACCCTTGGCAGTGTGATTGAGCGATAATAATTTAGAATTGGTCATGTGCTGAAGATGTTCTCAAGCCTTTATTCCTGAGTGATATCTCAATTGAAGTCCCACACAAGGGAATCATGTGTACATCTAATTTAGGCCAGAAGGCTCTTATCTAGAATGGAATGGAGTCTTCATAATTTTGTTTCGGCTGAACCTTGGATGTATCATCAGTTGACGTGAAAGGGTTAATAGGTAGAACATTTAGCTGTTGCTTGGATACCCTCCTAGATGCTGCCAGTGCTATAATTCTTGGAGAATGACAAAGATACCTGTAAATATGGAATTATATAATATTACCATTCAAGTCCATGCAGTTGTTTAATGTTTTTTTTCGACTTCTCCATTGATTGGTCCAAAGTTGCAAGGTGATCTTTTGGTGATTAGTTCGTTATACTTATTTCACCCTCTTGTATTCTCTTTTTTTGTTCTTTGATATTCTTGACTGGAACATGCTGAGTATCAGAAGGTTACACGATTGAACTATGGCAGCATATTAATGATTACAAAACGGCCATCTAGCCTAGTAGTGTTGTAATCTGCACATGCTTTTGTCACATAGCTAACCAATTGTGGTTAATGCTATGCGATATAAGTTTGTGATACTCGATAAAGAATTAGACAAAAAGCACTTGTTTGAAATAGAAAGAATGGAAGCATGAGAGCCCGGTTCAAAAAAAGATAGGAAGCATGAACGGACCATCTAAGTTTGCTATCTTTTTGTGAGCTCCTAGGAAAAGGTCCTACACCCAAAGAAAGGAAGCTTAAGCACATTCTTTAGGATAAGAGGTTCTTTCTTGATCCAGCTATAAGGATAGGGCAATATGGAAAGATAAAATGTGAGCATAATACAAATCAGCGTCACTAGTTTTAAAATCTATTTGGACCCTTTTTTAATCCTAGCAATTATATCATATAGATCAATTAATTTTCTGCTTCCTAATTAGTAGATCAGATATACAGATAATCACATAAAAGATTCTGCCTAATTAGCAGATAGATGAAGGATATAATGATGGAGTTTGTTCAATCATGGGTAGGTTACGATTATCTACCTTATAGTTGATAGATGAAGGATATACCGATGGAATTTGTTCAATCAGAGGTAAAGTAACAATCGTCCCTTTCATAGTCTTATAGGTGTAGACACTCCCTCTAGAAGACTAGAATACGTTCAGTTCCTTGAGAGTCTTTTGATGTAAATATGGTGCAAGTACAACCAATGTACTGATTGCTCATATATAGAAATATACAAAGTTACCTATTTCAAAAAAATAAAATTAAAAATAATCGACAGTAGCTACATGAAATGAATAATCAGGGGGTACCTTGTCCTTTCTTGTGTACTACATTTTCTGTTTTCTTATTTTTTTGATTTGTATATAGGGTCTTGAAGCACCTAAAGAACCTCAACGACCTAAAACACACTGGGATCATGTTCTTGAGGAGATGGTCTGGTTGTCGAAGGTATATAAAGTCCTTTCCTATTTCAGGAGCAATTGTGTAGGCTGCTAGATGAATGTAAATGAAGTTATGCTAAGGAAGATTTCTTGTTTATCAGGACTTTGAATCAGAGAGGAAGTGGAAGTTGACTCTAGCAAAGAAGGTTGCTATTCGAGCTAGCAAGGGAATGCTTGATCAGGCGACACGGGGAGAAAAGCGTGTTAAGGTTGTTATTTTATTTGCTTCTTCCTGTGCGTGAATATTTTCATATTAGTGACCGACACTTCAGGAGGTATTGCATTTCTTACTAATTACATTGCTACATTATTCTTATTTCTCTTCTATAATATTTCATCAGGAAGAAGAGCAACGTCTGCGTAAAGTTGCACTCAATATCTCAAAGGACATCAAAAAATTTTGGTTGAAAATAGAGAAGCTGGTAAAATTGCTTATCTGGAAAACTTTCAAACCCAGTTGTTTTTCCCAGTCTTCAGCTTGACAGATTATTCACATGTGTTTCATATATCAGGTTCTTTACAAGCATCAGTTGGAGGTAGATGAGAAGAAGAAGAAAACACTTGATAAGCAGCTAGAGTTTCTTCTTGGACAAACAGAAAGGTTCAGTTCTTCCCCCCCCCCCCCCTTTTTGCCTTCCTGTTTCGCTGATGTTGTTTTTATTGCTATAAGACCCTCTTATCATATAATATAAAGGAGAACCCTAGGCCCGCCTAACTTTTATTAAGAGTTGCGACTTTTGTGAAAGGTTACGAAGTGTTGTGACCTTTCCGATAAGACACAATAAACATTTGTTTGCAGTACCTTTATTGTCTAGCTATAAATAGAGGGATTTCCTCTCATTTTAAAACAACAAAAATTCTGAACTTCTTCTTCTGCATAATTAAATATTCGTGTATGATTCTATTGTTATAGATCCTGGTATTTTTTTTACGGCCATTAATTCATGCTTGTGTTATTAATTGTTGTTTTTGAGTAGATATTTTGAACTTTGTTGTTTATGTTTCTGCAAAGTTATTGTTATAACTATTTGTTAGTACAGATTAAATAACAGAACACAAGTAAATTGAGTATTCATGCTAGTTTTCTCTACTGAACTTGTTGAAGGTACTTTAAAAAAATATCTTAAAGATCTATACTACCATCTCTTTGAAGGAAAAATTCAGATTTGGTATGCCATTGTAAGGACATAAAGACCTTAAAAACTTATCGCACCTTGATGTGTGAAGTGAACCAGGAAAAGAAAAGACAAATTAATAAACTTTTGACATGGGTTTAAAGATGTGCCGGATGACATATAGAGGAATATGACTAGACTGGAGCTTCTTTTAACCCCAAAGATGTAGATAGCTATACAATAAATTAACTACTCATACTCAATATTAATTACTGCAAGTTGTAAAATATTTTTCGACACTCTGATTGGAATAGAAGTGTAGTTTCAAATTGAACTTTATCACTGTAGTGTAGATTTTAAAACAACACTTGAACAAACTGCATACTTTGTGTAATATTTTTCCCTTTCAGGTATAAATAATAAGTTGAATTGTTATCCAATATGATACATTTTCCCTTTAATTTTTTATTTTAATAATTACTAATAAAGTAATAATACATTTAAATAGGAACTTTAAAATGATATATGTAAAA
This sequence comes from Solanum habrochaites, assembly GCA_027704765.1. Taxonomy (NCBI): domain Eukaryota; kingdom Viridiplantae; phylum Streptophyta; class Magnoliopsida; order Solanales; family Solanaceae; genus Solanum; species Solanum habrochaites. The sequence continues at coordinate 19,620,657 of JAKWJA010002491.1, forward strand.
CAAAAGGTAGGGCTGAATTTTCTATACATTAGAATTAGAATATTTGTTCACATTTTTCATCCTTTTAAAATTTATTTATCCATTTAGCAACAATTTATTTGTTAGAAAATTTCGTATCTCCAATTGATGTTCATTTGAATCTCAAGAATATCAAATAGTAACACTTCCCCGAAGCAAAAAGATAAATTATAAAATTAAATTAAAGATGATTGAAGGATAAATGATAAGATATTATAATTTTCATCTACCTTTACATTATTAATGTTTGTTACTACAGATCTTGTATGTGAGATAATATTCTGTTAGTTTTAATGACTCATAGGTTTTAAGTATTATTTTATAAATTTTGTGATATTAAATTTCTGCGCGAAGCGCAAGTTTTTTGTCGTCCTCATGGATAATATAGGGATCTCAATTCTTTGATACTTAAAAGCAGCTACAATTGGCTTTTCCCTGCATATTCCCATTTTTGCTCCATTTTGTTTTCTTAAAACCAAGCCTTCATAATTGGTGCATAGTGTAGCTTTTTAAGTATTTCTACTTGCCCCTTATTAGGTCCCCTTTTTGCATTTTTTTTAAAAAATGAATAGTGGTATTTCTTTTACTTTTTTTTTTGAAATTGGTAAAATATATTCCTTCAGCATTAAGGCTATGCTGGCCACCTCCAAATAGTTTACAAAAGAAGAAAAGAGAGATACTTACAAAAAGCCTATAAAATCCACTAATTGGGTTTTCTCTTCTATACTCTGTTCTTTACACCAAAAACCTAGTGAAGTAATTACTTTCCACTTAATCTTCAAAATGTTCCTTCAAAGCTCCTCTGGATCCTCTCCTTCCAAATGGTCCACCAGATGCAGGCTGGGACTGTCCACCATATTTTTTGGCTTTTGCTTCTTCCTCTTCTGATCCAACAGCTAAGTAAGTCTGCAGTATGTTCAGGCATGATCCAATTGATTCCAGCAATGGCAGTGAACATAGCCCAAAGTTGTGTCGTTACTTTGCAATGCATGAAAAGGTGTTTGTTGGTTTCTAGTGCCTCCTTGCAGAGGAGCCATCTAGATGCTATGATGAACCCCCTTTTTGCAGTGCCTCATGTGTCAAGCATGCTTTCCTAGCTACTAGCCAAGTGAAGCATTTCACTTTATTAAAAGCCACACTTTTCCATATAGTATTCCAAGGTCCAGTTGACCTGCCTCCAGCAACACTCAGTTCCCTTTTGTATACTCTGTTAACAGTGAGAATCCATCATTGTGGTGCCTCCAAATGAGTTTGTCTGAATCTGTATTAATGCCCGGGAAGTTTCCCATTAGTTTTAGAAAATCTACTACCCATGGTATTTCCCAATCATTTAGGGGTCTTCTGAAAGTGAGGTTCCACCCTTGAGGGGACCACATTTCTTGTATACTGCATCTAGTATTTAAGCTTATTGATAATAGTCTAGCAAAAAGGGATTGAAGTGTGCCATGACATTGCCCCTCCGGACCATACTTATGAAGGATAATCTCCCTCCACAAGGACTGATTTTCTTGAGTAAATCTCCATAGCCATTTGGTAAGTAGACTCTTATTATGAAGCTTTAAGTTCCTCACTCCCAGACCTCCAAAACTCTTGCTTTGCTGAACTGCACTCCATTTTACCAGGTTGAAACTTTTCTCAATCTTGCTTCCTTGCCATAAGAAATGCCTTCGCAACTTGTCTAAGATTTTCAGCACCTCACTGGGGATGGGGAATAAAGACATTACATATGTTGGTAGATAATCTAGGACTGCATTGATCAAAACAACTCTACCTCCCAAGGAAAGGTATTGTGATTTCCAAAGAGCTAGTCTTTTTTCTGTTTTCTCTATTATTCCATCCCATATATTCACAGCTTTGTGATTAGCACCCAATGGCATTCCCAAATAAATTGTGGGCAACTCCTCTATCTTGCACCTCAAAATGCCTGCCAGAGATTGAATTTGTTGCACCTCTTTCACTGGAAAAATATTGCTTTTCCTCCAGTTAATCTTCAACCCAGAGCAAGGTTCAAAGATCACCAGTATCACCCTTAGGTAGCATATTTGTTCTTGTTCAGCTTCGCAGAAAATCATAGTGTCATCAGCATATAATAAGTGAGTCACCTCCATGATTTCATTGTTCCTGTTCTTAATGCTAAAGCCTTTTATCCAGTTGTTTGTTGCAGACTGCCTAGCCCTTCCATAGCTATGATAAACAAGAAAGGTGACAAGGGGTCCCCTTGTTTCAGACCCCTTTCAGCTGGAAAAAACCTGCAGGTTCTCCATTTATCAGAATGGAGAACCTGGTAGTTTTGATACAGAATTCTATCCACTTAATCCACCTTCTCCCGAATCCCATTTGCCTGAGAATGTTCAACAAGAAACTCCAGTTCAGGTGATCAAAGGCCTTTTCAATATCTAACTTGCACATAACTCCAGGCACATCTCCTCTAATCCTGCTGTCAATGCATTCAGTAGCAATAAGAGCAGCACCCATGATTCGTCTCCCTTTAATGAAAACCATCTGGTGGTTGTTTACAACTCTGCTAATTACCTTCTTTAGTCTCTCAGCCAACACCTTTGCTATGATTTTGTAGACCCCGGAGATTAAACTAATGGATCTGAATTCTCTTAGATCATTTGCTCCAACCTTTTTAGGAATCAAAGCTACAAAGGTGGCATTGAAGCTCTTCTCAAACTTGTTGTGAGAGTGAAATCTGTGGGACGTTTGCATCAGTTGTTCCTTTATTGTTTCCCTAAAAGATTGAAAGAAGGCCATGTTATAGCCATCTGGTCCAGGTGCTTTTTCTGCAGTACACATCTTTATCCCTGCCAGTACCCTTCTTTGTCAAAAACTCTCTCAAGATTGTTTCTTTCTTCTGCAGAAATGCTTTGTTCTTCATAAAGATTCAAAAAGGGTCTCCAATTTTCTGATTCTTTTTAGAGATCTTGATAGAAATCCAAAGTCTCGTCTCATTTGATATAAAATTCAAAAGCTCGGGTAATAGGAATAATGGGAGAAACACAACTCTAGTTGCAAGATGAAGTTTAAACTAGTGTCATGGAATGTCAGGGGATTGCACAACATCGAGAAGAGGGAGACTGTCAAAAGCTTAATTTTCAAATGGAGGGCAGACATCATCCGTCTCCAAGAAACAAAGCTTGAGGAGAATTCACAAAAGTAGCGAATCAGGTTTGGTGAGGTAGATGGATCAGACATGCTTGTCTGGAAGCCTGTGGAGCAAGAGGCGGAATCATTTTGATATGAGATGAGAGGGCATGGAATGGGGAGGTCTTAGAAATAGAAATCTACTCCATACTTGTAGGTTCGAATCCCAAACCTACAACTACAATTGCCACATAACTGGAGTGTATGCTCCAAGCGACTACAAGGAGAGGAGACTAGTGTGGGAAGAATTGGGTTCAGTAAGGGGATTGTTTGAAGGGCCCTGCGCCACTCTGTGGAGATTTCAATGTCTCTAGGTAAATATCGGAGAAGATAAATTGCAACAGTAGAAAAGGGGTATGAAGGAATTCTCTGATTTCACAGAAGACATGGAATTGGTGGATTTTCAACTAGAAGATGCTCCATATAGCTGGTTAAAAGAGACCAGCATGTAGCAGCCTCTAGGATTGATAGAATCTTATTCTTGGAAAAATGGAATGAAAAATTCAATAATCTGAAACAGATCCCCTTGCAAAGGCTGAGTTCAGATCATATTCCAATAGCCTTGATTGGTGGAAGCTGGGAGAGATATAAAAGTTATTTTAAGTTTGAAAATTGGTGGCTACAACCAGAAGACTTTGTTGATAGAGTTAAAGACTGATGATCATCTATGTGTTGGCTTGTAAACATAAAGCTTTGAAGCACAAATTCAAGGAATGGAGAAAAGAAGAGAGTGAAAACTTTGGCCTACAACAAAAGAAATTGCAGAAGCCTCGAACAATTGGCGGAAGTGGACATGAGAGGGAAAATAGAGCGCTTACAGGAGACGCAATAACAATTAAAGTTGCAGTTCTACTAGAATATGAGGAACTGATTAAGGAGGAGGAAATTGCATAGAGACAAAAATCAAGAATACTATGGCCTAAGGAAGGAGACAAGAATACCAAGTTTTTCCACCAAATGGCAAATTCTCACAAAAGGTACAACAACATTGATTAATTAATGATACATGGGGAAGTTACTCAAAGCCAGTTGAAATTGAAGTAGAAATAATCACTTACTACAAGAAGCTGTATACGGATCCCATAGAGACCTACTCATCAGTATGCACACTGCCCAGAAGTGAGGACTTTTGTTAATGGGTTTCCCTTTCCTTGTAACTATGCATCTTCTTGATGTATTTTTGTGAATGAACCATCTTACTTCATAAAAAAAAGTAGCAAGAAGTGAGGACTGCATCGCCCAAAAATGCAATGGAACATAGAATCCAATGAGAAGAGTGCAAGCAGTCTCAATGAGATGCCTACTCTTCCTTTCTGCTACTTTGTTCTGCTGAGGGGTGTACGGACAAGATGTGTGATGGATTATTCCTTGGTGAATCATAAACGCTTGTAACTGAGAGGATAAGTATTTAAGACTCATCACTTCCAAAAATACGAATAGAAACACCAAATTGATTTCTTATTTCAGCGCAAAAACTTTTAAATATAGAAAATAACTCAGATTAACATGCAACTACATATATTAGTCATGCAGTAGAAAAATGTGACACAAATTATACTTATTTAATTAAAATTTCTATTTTTATATCTTGACTTTTGGCCGGGCTTAGCATGGGCCTCCTGCAGTTAATTTACTGAGTGATTGACCGACCTAATTGCAGTTAATTTACTGAGTGATTGACCGACCTAATGAATAACATGATTAGGCATTCTTCCTTGTTTATCGTAGGTACTCAACAATGCTTGCAGAGAATCTTGTAAGTTCACAAAGTACTTGCAAACGAACCAATTCTTTGCCTGCACCAGAAGCATTTAGAATCCAGTGTAAAGAAGGGAGTGAAGGGGATGTAACAAATCGTGACTGTGTTGGAGAAAATCTTCGTAAGTACATTGACTAGACAGCTGACCAATATTGAGAAACTTGTTGACCATAACTCTCCCTCTGTTTCTTACTTAGACTGAAATTTTCAGAACCTCTTTCAACTGGTAGTGATATTGATGACGACTTCGGCGTGCAATCTGAAGACGAAATGGTAAGCTTTCAAATAGCTGGGGTGGATTTTGATACCATGCTTATTTATAGGTTCTTGAAGTCTTACATATTGATATCATTCAGTTTTATCATTGAGAAGGTGTTCAATATATATTCTTGAAATGCTTGAATGCGTGAAGCAGCATGAATTATTTATAATTGAGCTAAACTAGTGATCATAAGGCCTGACGTGTCTTCAATATTAAGCTAATGTTTAGGAATCTAGCTTTGAGACAACTTTCTGATGAAACAAGTTTGGAATTTTCTTTCATGCCACCCCTTTTTAGGTCATGAAGGAAGGGATGAGATTTGTGTTGCTCAATAAAATATCATAGCTTGGAATGAGCTGTGATTATTTGAAATAAGACCTTCAAATCAATAGGTTGATCTTTATGGCGAATTAAAATGTACTTAGATGACCTTGCAGAGTAAAACAACATAAATACATGATGATGCAAGCATCTGTTGTTTTCTTTTTATTGCAGGGAGGAATTTATAAATGAAGTAGAATCAATACTTAGCCTCTTAGAATCCTTACAAGATTAGGAAGGGATTCATCTTTTCTGTTTTTGCACTCTTGTACATATTTCAACACTTATTTGGTGCTTTTGTTTTATTCACCTTTATGAAAACAAGAGCACAATTTCAAGAGTCTTCATTTCTTCCTAAACTTGGTGCTGTTCAAACGTTTCTATTTTTTCTTTCTTCAGTAGAAAGTAAGGAGGTCAATTTTTTCACATAAATTGAAACGGACACAGTACTGTCTTTTAGCCTGAAACATCTAAAGCAAGAAACTGGTACTCTCTGTCACTCCCCCTTTATGTGACGGTGTTGGACTGAGCACGAAATTTAAGGATGGAAGTATGCCTTTTGAAACTTGGGGTCTAATATATATATATATATATTATATATATATATATATATATTTAACTTTTCATCTCTCATAATAATTATACTCTTTATTATATTATATTTTATGTTAATATGCATTTATGTATTACTTTTGGTATCCTTTCTATCACTTTATAATATGCACAGTTTCATTATTTTTTTCTTTAAAAAATTATTGATTTTCGTTGGCTACTTTTCAACATCCGTTAAGAGGTACATAATTTTATTTTTTGGCTCTATTATTATATTAGCAATAAACACAAATGATTCTCTCGTTAACCCATGATATTTGTGTTTTCCTTTTTTTTATATTTGTTGTTAGCACAACTCCCTCTCTATATATATTCAAAAATTTGGCTGAGTATAAATTTAATGGAGGGTTCAAGAAAAGATGAATTCCTTCCTAATCTTGTCCTTCAGTTCTGCCTTCTGTGTGACGTTACTCCATTTAGGGCATTTGTTAGGTTGAGAACTGAACAGGGATTTGACTACATTCAAATTTGTTTAGGATAAGAATTCGACTGCACTCATCTGGTCTCTGTGAAATCATTATTGATAGAACATCATTTTGCTCCGTACTGATGTCCTAGATAGCTTATATTTTTATTTTTTTATAATCCATGTTCGGGCCAACTTGCGTGCACCTTGGTTAAATTCTTGGGGTATGTGTTACCTCTCACCAACACAGGTACCAAGTAACTCTTGTCGCCAGGGCTTGGATGAATAGGAAGAAATCACCTAAATTTTTTGTCTCTGCTAGAATTTGACCCTATGACCTCATAATGTTCATTCCACTACATTGACTGCGTGGTCTAATTCTTGGGTGCATTTCTGTGTTATGGTATATTATCTAGTGCATGGGTCAAGTCAAAACTATTTTTCTTTGTCAGCTGTACTTGCGAGTTGCCTGTTGACTAGGACTAGGAATCTGTGGAAAAATACCAGTCTTCGTTCTGATGAAGCTAATCTGGCTCTCACTTCCTTCTCAAATTGGGTTTTAGATGGGGCTCGTCCTCGTAGCTATTTCATTTGAGTCATCTGATGTAATTATATGGTTGTTTATCTGATCCTATGGCTTAATTTGATAGGTTTTTCTCTCTTATCAACATATCCGATTTTGGGTTATAACCATCTGAAAAGCTTTTGTTAAGAGGGTGATATTATAATGTTTGTTGCAGTTCTGCTAATGTTGTCCTATAAACAATGTTGTCATTTATGTTGATACTGCTTTAGGAAGATGACGAGCATACTATTGAAGAAGATGAGGCTGTTATAACTAAAGAAGAAAGGGAAGAAGAGTTGGCTGCTTTACAAAATGAAATGGATCTACCTCTTGAAGAGCTCCTTAAGCGTTATGCAATTGGGGAAGGTACTATATGGTTGATTGAGTTATTGTAGAGTATTTCACATTCAAGCCTCTTCCTTTCCTTCTCCTGAATGTCATGTAATGCATTTTCTATTATTTGTTATGTCTTCCTTACGTCTGTATTTTCTCTTACAAACTGCGTTGATATAGTTACTTGAGCTTTTGTTATGCCTTCTTTACTTCTGTGTTTATTTTATAAACTGCTTCAATATACTTGAGTAGAGGGTCTTTTGGAAACAACCTATCTACCTCCCAGTCGTTATTTCTATTATCTTGTATGATGTATGCTAAGTGGCTTGTGTCCTCTTGGGGTTTTATACACCATGTTCCACCTAGGGTACCCTTTGGGTTGTGACAAACTTGGTATTCAAGAGCACAAGGCTTAGAAAGGTCCTAAGATGTCTCATAAGCCACATCAAGTAGTGTCTTGTTATAATTTATTTTCGTAATGATGTGATGATGATACAGGAACCTGCCAAATAGAGGGCAGCAAGAGGCAACAATCACATGATTATGTTGTAGTATCGTCTAAAGCATGTGTTTAATTTAAGCTTAATCGTTGTGAATTTTCAGCTAGCAGAGACTGTAGCCCCGAAAAGAGTGCTACAGATGTTATAGTCAGTTCTGGGAAGGGCAGGGATAAATGTGAGTAGCAGTCAGCCTCTTTGTGTATTGCTAATTTGTAAGGTCAAGGAAATTTTCATTAATTGAAGTAATCATGTTGTACAGGTAGAGATGTTGATGTTGCTACTGAAACCGACAAAGACAGCTCACCTGCAATTTCTGGTCGTCGTTCTGTAAGTTGTATGTGTTTATGGTTACTGCTTTGACTACTATAATTAGGTAAGTGGTCGAGGTGATATATCTGCTTTTTGGTATATGCAGGTTGAAAGTAATGGGGTCTTATCAGTTCCAAATAATTATTGTTCTGACCTAGGGAAAGACAAGCTAAGAAGTTCTCGAAAGAAGTATCAGGAGTTCGGCCAAATTAATTTGTTGGATGACTTTAATGATGAACAGGTGAAGATGCTTGTCTAACAACTTTTGATTGAAACCGCTTATTATCAAAATTGCAGTGGTGGTTTAGACTTAATAGATGTAATTTCTTTAGCTAACATCCAAGAAAACTTGGTTCAATTTATTTTGCAGCTTGCATTACTTATCATTAGAAAAATTATCCCTTGCATAACAAATGTCTGCATATATTTGTTTTTGGGAATTTAAATTGATGCATAACCAATACCATCAAGTATGATTTACTGCTTTGTCATAGAGGAGCTGCACCAATGTGATCTTCTTTTAATGCTGTCCCAATAGATAACATTTGATCATCGAAGATCCAGATTTTAGTGGAAAATTCAAGTGTCTATCATTTGTGAAGAAAATCAAAATTTTCATCTCGCGTTTTCATGGAATGCAGTGCTTTTTCTATCAGAATTGTCTCCTTGGTTCCTTGGTATGCTTCACGATGAGTATCTTCAGTATTTTGTACCTTCCTCTGAATTTTCTCCATTTTATTTAGGATGATGATGATGATTATGTCCTTGCTGTTGGTGAAGATAAAGGATACAATATGGTAAGTTTACATTATACATTTGTTTACAGAGCGTCAACCTGTTTTGAGGCAAAATTTCATCATTTTTACAGTTCATTTATATTGTGTACCTCTATTTTCAAGATGAATTTGAGGTAATATCATCTGTCACCTCATCTAGTCTTCGAAATGGCTCATTAAATTAACTACTTTGCGTGGTATTGGTAGGATGATGAAACAACTTTGCTAGAGGAGGAGGAGTTGGCAAATGCAGAGGCAAATGACGCTGCTGATGAGGTAAAAGCTCAGTCTCTTGACCTTCTTACCGAAATTCTGATGCATTCTGTTATACATAGACCCAGTCCACAGCTTTCCGGTCATGTATAATAGAGTTTCAAAATGGTTGAATATTACATTTGCTGTCTCAATGACGTGCATTTTCAATTTTCAGATTGCACTGTTGCAAAAGGAGAGCGAACTTCCTTTAGATGAGCTCCTTGCTAGGTATAAAGAGGTATGTGGTGCTCTGCTCTTCCATGGGACTTGATGTTACATTTAATTCTTACCACTATTACATTTCTCTTGTTAGGATTTTGATACTGATGAATATGTTGATGATGATTCTGAATCATATGCATCTACTTCTGATGAACTCCTGGAATCTCCAGCACACAATGAGTCTGAACCCGTTCGAGTAAACGATGTACCATGCGATATACTGCCCACTACAGTCGCTGAGAATGGAGAAAACGAAGTTGAAAGTGTGGATAAAACAGGGGAAGAAAGGCAGAGTGAGGATATAATTGCTGATGCAGCAGCTGCTGCCAGATCCGCACAACCAACGGGTAGCACCTTCTCAACAACCAAAGTGCGGACTAAGTTCCCCTTCCTTCTAAAATTTCCCCTTCGTGAGTATCAACATATTGGTTTGGATTGGCTTGTGACCATGTATGAGAAGAAACTTAATGGAATCCTAGCAGATGAAATGGGTTTGGGGAAGACTATCATGACCATTGCTCTTCTTGCTCACCTAGCATGTGAAAAAGGAATATGGGGTCCTCATCTTATTGTTGTCCCAACTAGTGTCATGCTAAACTGGGAGACTGAGTTTCTTAGATGGTGTCCTGCTTTCAAAATCTTGACATATTTTGGCAGTGCTAAAGAGCGAAAGATTAAAAGGCAAGGCTGGTTAAAGCCAAACTCATTTCATGTATGTATCACAACTTACAGACTCGTTATACAAGACTCCAAAGTTTTCAAGCGTAAGAAGTGGAAATACCTAATTTTAGATGAAGCTCATCTAATAAAGAATTGGAAATCGCAGAGATGGCAGACACTTCTCAACTTTAACTCAAAACGGCGTATACTTTTGACTGGTACACCATTGCAGAATGATCTCATGGAGCTGTGGTCTCTAATGCATTTCTTGATGCCTCATATTTTTCAGTCTCACCAAGAATTCAAAGATTGGTTCTGTAATCCTATTTCTGGAATGGTTGAGGGACAAGAAAAGGTTAATAAGGAAGTTGTTGATCGCTTGCATAATGTCCTTCGTCCCTTTATTCTCCGCCGTTTGAAAAGGGATGTGGAGAAGCAGCTTCCTTCAAAACATGAGCACGTAATTTATTGTAAGCTCTCGAGGAGGCAGCGTAATTTGTATGAAGACTTCATTGCTAGTTCAGAGACACAAGCCACTCTAGCTAGTTCAAATTTTTTTGGGATGATAAGTGTAATAATGCAACTTCGTAAAGTGTGCAATCATCCTGACTTATTTGAAGGACGTCCAATAGTGAGCTCCTTTGATATGAGTGGTATTGATATGCACTTGAGCTCTTCCATTTGCTCGATGCTTTCACCTGGTATATTTTCAACTATCAACCTTGGTGCTTTGGGGTTGTTGTTTACACATCTTGATTTTTCAATGACGTCTTGGGAGAGTAATGATGTTCAATCCATCGCTACCCCATCAAGCTTGATTGAGGGTCGTGTGTCTCTGATTCATGATGAAGAAACTTCTCAAGGACTTGAACGGAATAAGAAGTTTCATGGAACAAACATATTTGAGGAGATCCAAAAGGCACTTGCTGAGGAGAGACTGAGAGAAGCAAAGGAGAGAGCAGCAGCTATTGCACGGTGGAATTCCATAAAGTGTAAGCAGAAACCTGTATATTCTACAAGTCTTCGGGAGATTGTTACTGTGAAACATCCAGTTCATGGCATTTACTGTCAAAAAAGTAATCCCATGTCATTTTTGTACTCCGCTAGGCTTGCGGAATCAATACTGACACCAGTTGAGAGATTCCAACAAATGGTTGATCAGGTTGAGACATTCATGTTTGCAATTCCTGCTGCACGTTCCCCAGCACCTGCTTGCTGGTGCAGTAAACCAGGAACTGCCATATTTTTCAGTCCAACCTTTAAGGAGACATGTTCTGAGGTTCTTTCTCCTCTTCTCACTCCTTTTCGCCCAGCCATTGTTAGAAGGCAAGTCTACTTTCCAGATAGGCGGCTTATACAATTTGACTGTGGAAAGCTGCAGGAGCTTGCAGGTTTATTGAGGCATTTAAAATCAGAAGGTCACCGTGCATTAATTTTCACCCAGATGACAAAGATGCTTGATGTTTTAGAAGCTTTCATTAATTTGTATGGTTACACTTACATGCGTTTGGATGGTTCTACTCCGCCAGAAGAGAGACAAACTTTGATGCAACGTTTCAACACGAATCCAAAGATTTTCCTGTTTATTTTATCAACCCGTAGTGGTGGAGTTGGCATCAACTTGGTGGGTGCAGACACAGTCATCTTCTATGATAGTGACTGGAACCCAGCTATGGATCAACAAGCTCAAGATCGCTGTCATAGAATAGGCCAGACCCGTGAAGTACACATTTATCGATTGATAAGTGAGAGTACCATTGAAGAGAATATTTTGAAAAAGGCAAACCAGAAGCGTGCTCTGGATGATTTGGTTATACAGAGTGGAAGTTACAACACTGAATTCTTCAAGAAACTAGATCCAATGGAATTGTTCTCCGGCCACAGAACAGTTTCCTTAAAGAATATTGAAGTAGAGAAGAACAGCAATGTCACTGAGGTTCAGCTTTCTAATGCTGACGTTGAGGCTGCTTTGCAAAATGTAGAAGATGAGGCAGATTACATGGCTCTGAAGAAAGTTGAAGAGGAAGAGGCAGTAGACAATCAGGAGTTCACTGAAGAAGCAATTGTCAGGTTGGAAGATGATGAACTTGGTAATGATGATGAGACGAAGGCTGATGAGCATGCTGATCATGAAGTGCCAGTTACAACATCGAGTAAAGAACTTGTGGCAACGTCAAATGTTAGCAATCCATTAAAAGAACAAGCAATTACTTTTGCTAGTAAAGAAGATGACATTGACATGCTGGCTGATGTCAAACAGATGGCAGCAGCAGCAGCTGCTGCCGGACAAGCTATCTTGTCTTTCGAGAGTCAGCTACGTCCAATTGATCGGTATGCTGTACGTTTTCTGGAGTTATGGGACCCTATCATAGACAAGACAGCTATCGAGTCACAAGGTCATTTTGAAGAAACTGAATGGGAATTGGATAGAATTGAAAAGTTGAAGGAAGATATGGAAGCAGAGATTGATGATGATGAAGAGCCTTTAGTTTACGAGAGTAAGCTTATCTTTACCTTTCATAACTATCGTCTTTGTATTTGTTTCAAGTAAATAATTGAGCTAGCTAACTGTATACGAAAATTTTATACAAATAGTTTGTAGCTTCATCACGTGTGGAATTTTATCAAATTTTGTCTTACATGCTGTTCTTTAGTTGGGTTATATTGAGTTTTGGAACAGAAGTGTTTAGTGGTAATTCAACAAATAATGATCTTAGCTATTTGAGGCTGCAAACATTTTAAATTTGCTGTATCAACGCTCTTAAGATAGTATTTTAATGAATTCCGTTGCCATTAATGTCAGGTTGGGATACTGATTATGCAACTGAGGCATACAGACAACAGGTTGAGACTTTGGCAAAGCATCAGGTTGGTAATTTTGTGATACTTTGGGTCGTTGTCCACCCTTCTTTTCCTTTTATCCCTTATAAAAGCTAAAGGGATGGAAGATAATATAGGTAAAGAGGGATAAAGGATAAACATTACTGGATGTAGGTTATGTAGAATAACTAACCTTATATTGTGACAGTTGAAGGAGGAGCTGGAAGCTGAAGCCAAAGAGAAAGAGCTTGCGGAATATGAGAACTCCATGGGGTAAGTGATTACTTTTTCCTTTTGACTAGCTATTTACTTTTAATCTAAGAATATATTACCTCTATTCAATTATTTAATATTTTTTATTTTTATACTAGATATGACTTTACTTAAAAAAAAGTGCACGCTTCGCTTCTCGCTTCTGTGAAGTGAGCCCTTGTCGCTTTTTTCTGCTTCTTGCTTCCCTAAACACTGGGTGGCAGAGTAACACTTATCAATAGTGTTCTAGACAGCTTACCTACTTATTACATGGCCCTGCTCCCAATGCCAACTGAGGTTATAGAACGGATTGACAAGATAAGAAGGGACTTCCTCTGGAAAGGCAACAGGGAGAAACACAAATTTCTTCTCATCAAATGGGAGAAGGTCACTCAACCAAAATGCCAAGGAAGTCTTGGCGTTAAGAACCTTGCAGTCCACAACAAAAGCATGATGGTGAAGTGGCTTTGGAGATACAACTTGGAAGACAAAGGGCTCTGGAATGAGGTTATTATGGCCTAGCATGGAAGGTTGAATCAATGGTGGACAAATATTACTCACTTCCTTACGGAGTGGGACGGTGGAAGAGTATTAGGATGTTGTGTGACACATTTGATCGGAACGTTACTTTGAATTGGGTAATGGTTTACTCCTAAAATTTTGGACAGACAATTGGCTTGGAAATAACACTCTTTAGGAGGATTTCGCAGATCTGTTTAAGAATTGCTCAAGATCCCTATTCTGTTATTGCTGCTAATAGAGAAGGGATCAATTGGGGATCTGAGATTTAGAAGGAATGAATATGCATGATTGGGAAGTGAATGATCCGGTAGACCCTTTTGCTAGACTATAACATTGTCACATTGATCTCCAGGCAACTAATAAGCTCAGATGGAGACACCAGAAAGGAGTTTATACCGTCAAGGAAGGGTATCAACAGTTGTGCTGCATAAATCCCGTGATAGTAACTGGCCCTCGGAACTCATTTGGAGGACCAAGCTACCACCTAAGGTAGTTTTCTTTTTACCCGGACAGCTCTATATGAGGCGTGTCTCACCCAAGACAACATAACGAAACTAAACTACATGTGCAAAAAAGAGGCTGAAACCCCCAGACACCTTCCTCATTGTGAGGTGGCCTAAGAATTATGGAGCATGTTTTTTTGTCTCTCTGGCATCAATTGGACCACACCCCTCATGCATGAGAGTTGGAGCCTATGGAAAGTTGACAAAGGCATCAAGAAGATCTGGATTATGATATCTGCTTGTATTTTTTTGGTGTATTTGGTTTGAAAGGAACAAGAAATGTTTTGATAGAAAGTCAACTGCTTGAGGCATTTTGAAGAGTAGGTGCATTGCAAATTTGTTTAGTTGGTCCAACTTGTATCCTGCTGTTAATGCAGAACAACTCCAGGATTTTACTAACTCATTAGTTCTGGCTTAGATAGTTTATATAGTTAGCCAAAATTTTTTTTAAGCTCAAATGCCATATCTTGTAAATCTTGCATCTTCTTGATGCTGTTATTGATACCACTTACCTTATCCCCCAAAAAAAAGGAAAGAAAAGAGGAATGGGTGGATATGTCTTGTTAAGAAATAGGGTTGGAGGATATTGCTAATTATGAAGAAGTAACTTAAGGGCCGTTTGGTACGTAGGACAAGGATAATGATTCTGGGATAATTTTTTTTCTTTTTTTTCGAGAATGGTAAATTTATTCTGGGAAAATTTGGGATTAACTTAACCCATGTTTGGTGTGAGGTATTAGCTAATCATAAGATTATTTTATCTCTCCATAAGTACTACTATCCCATATGAAAGGTGGGGTAAAATAGTCCCTGTGGGATATCCCTCCTTATCCCATTCTGCATACCAAACGACCCCTTAAAGATAGATTATGGCTACTATTGTTGAAACAGAGGGATAAAAATAGTCAAGTCTTCAACAAAATGACAAATGCCCACAAACGATACAATGACATTGGAAATTTCAGGTTGGTGGAAATATCAAGGAAGATCTCAAGGAGATAAAAAAAAAACATACTGAATTTCTTCCGGAACTTATTTTGAAGGAGAAAGAAAGAGAAATTACTTGAAGAAAGAATGCGTGAAAACCCTAGATTAGTCGAACTAAATTGGGTCTCTTGAAATAAAAGGAAGTGGCTCCCTTTTTTTTTTTTAACCTTTAATCGATCTTTTAAGACTTGATAAGCGCCACTTCTTGTGCTTCGCCCTGCTTCAGCATTTGAAACAACCACTTCTCTTCACCTTCATCACTTCTAGTCTGAGAAGTGTAAATGACTCACGCATTGCATCACTTTATCGCTTTAAGTGATGAAACTCTTGCTTTCCTGAACACCGTGCATCACACTATATTTATTGGAGGAAGAGGGGTCCTCGCTGGTGATCTTCTTCTTGGCATATATGGTGGATTTATATATGTGAATAACTGAAGTAACGAACCAACAGAAGGACACTAGTTTTGACTATTAATGTTCTGACTGTTGGGGTTTAGGCATCCCTTTGTTGAAGAAAAAAAAGTACTCCCTCCGTCCTTTTTTATATGTCACCTTTTTACTTTGCACTTGCATTAAGAAATGATGTAACCTTCTACCCTTATTTATTTTTTGGAAACTCAAGTTTTCAATCAATAAATATGAATCAATATTTTGGTTAATTAATTTACCAATGAACATGAATCATTTACTTAACTTTTCTGAGTTGGTCAAATGTATATTTTTAAGGCTAATAACTCATAAGGGTAAAAAGGGAAAAATATGGTAATATATGCATTGATTTTATGAAATGACAAATATTATGGACCAACTATTTATAGAGAGGGATGACCTAAAAATGGGACGGAGGGAGTAGTAAATAAAAGAGATTTACATCAATGCTTTTCTTGCTCCCTTTAATTCTATGTATATTAATAGACAATCAATTCTCTCGACAATTATTGTGTAAAAAATGCTTGATGCAAATTATCTGGTACTAATACTTTTCAAAGAATATGCACTCAGAATATGAAAATCAACCTTCAGCTAAGTAGGTTTATGAGAATATGCGAAAATTCTACATATCACATGTTATTTGAGAACTTATCAACTTAATAGGAAATGAAGTACTTCATTTCAAAAAAAAAAGAAAAGGAAATGAAGTACTTGTGTACTACATATTGTAATCCTTTAAAGGAGGCTTTCCCTGACCTATTTCTTATTTGTGTAAACCCTGAGGTGACAATCCAAGAGTGCTGGTCCACACAGGCGTGGGATATCTCTTTTAGGAGGTGTTTAAATGATTGGGAGATAGAGAGGGTAGCCCTGTTACCGGGAAAAATAGGGCAAGTTTCTATTAGCAGTACCGAGGTTGATATACCTCTTTGGAAACACAATGGTAACGGGAGATTTTCTGTGAAGAGTGCCTACACAAGAGGTCTCCAGGTGACTAATACAAGTACTCGATGCAAGTGGAATTGTTTCTGGAAAAGCAACATTCCTACCGAAGTTAAGTTCACTTGGTTGGTTATCAAAAGGGCCTGCCTAATCCAAGAAGTGCTACATAAGAAGAAGACAATTGGTTTCTAGGTTTTTTCTTTGTATGGTGACTGAGGAGACAAACAAGCACCTTTTTTTGCACTGCAAGTACACTGCTCAGTTGTGGAATTTGTTTCTCAACATTACTGGCTATAGCTGGGCCATGCCTGAGCATACATCAGGCCTTCTTAGCTGCTGGACAGAAGAGGGGGAAGTACGAGCCAAAAAAGTTGGTGGAGATTGATTCCCTCATGTATATGGTGGTCAGTATGGAGGGCGAGAAATGACAGATGTTTCGAAGATAGGTCCAATCCCATTCATAAAGTCAAATGGAATTGTATTGTATCTTTACTCTTTTGGTGTAAACAATTATGTCTAGAAGATACTGATCAGATTATAGATCTGATAGGAAGTCTGTAGTTCAACTTTTTGGTGGTGGGCAACATATCCTTAATGCCGAAGAATACAAACTTACCAGTTTCAAAAAGAAAAACAGCATATTATAAGAGAAGAGAAGGACAAATTACAAAAAACCTCTTGCAGAAGCAGAAATAACGATTCATTTTTAAAAGGGTTATGGTTGTGATTATTATGAAAAGCCACTTTACAAATTAATTTTAAGAAGATGCGTTTTTTTTTTGCGAAAAGAACACATCCATTTGGTTAGGGGCTGTTTATGTGCATTTTTAATAAATAGGATATTATATTTTTTAAGAAGGGTATTTAAGTAATTCAATTTTTTTAAGTTTATTGGTTCACACTTTTAAAGCAATAAATATAGAAGATGAGTGAATGATAAAAATATTTGTATATGCTGTGTGTCTCTCATTCACCTCAGTTGTTCTTTATGTTCTTTTAATCTTTTATTGTTATTTTAAGCCGAGGGGTCTATCAATCTGTATGAGGTAGGAGTATGGTCTCATACACTCTACCCTCCCCAGACCCCACTTGTGGGATACTGGGATCACACTAGGTATGTTTTTATTGTTGTTGTTGTTAAACCTTTGATGTGTTGGAATAGAGGTTAGAGAAGCTTTCCTTCTGCTTTGGTTATTTTACTCCTTTGAAAGTAAGCTAACTGACTATGACTGTTTATTTTTTTGGTTTTTTATTTACTGATTTTCAACTGCAATATGCTTTTCAGGCATACATCTTCTGTTCCAAAAACCAAGTCGAAGAAGAAGGCGAAGAAAACAAAGTTCAAATCTTTGAAAAAAGGAGGTCTAGCTTCTGAACGTCAATCTTTGAAGGAAGAGTCTTCTATAGAGTTGATGCCCACGGATGATGATAATCTATCCAGTGAGCCAGTTACGACGCCGGATTCTGCTCAAGAGAAGAAGCGTAAACTTCCAAGATATGACGAGGATGTGAAAGGCGCCAAGAAGTCTAAAAAACTGAAAAAGTCCTCTGAGGTATCTTCTCTGGTAATACATTCAACATATCATGGAAAGAGGCAGGTTGAATCTAAAGAATTGAAACAGTATGATGTTGGCACGATGAACATTGAACTCAAACCAATAAGCAGAAGCAAGATGGGAGGGAAAGTCTTAGTCAGTCCAATGCCTGTTAAACGAGTCTTTTCTATTAAATCAGAAAGGCCAATTAGAAAAGGTAAAACATGGTCTAAAGATTATTTTCCATCAGCTGATTCATGGTTGCAACAAGAAGATGCAGTACTTTGTGCTTCTGTTCATGAGTATGGTCCTCACTGGAGTTTGGTGAGTGATATCTTGTATGGAATGACTGCTGGCGGTGCTTATAGAGGAAGATATCGTCACCCTCTTCATTGTTGTGAGAGGTTTAGGGAACTCATACAGAGATATGTATTATCTGCCCCAGACAATGTAAATGATAGATCCAACAATACTGGTTCTGTAAAAGGTCTTCTCAAAGTGACTGAGGTAAGCTAGAATCTATTTCATCACCCTTGCTTTTGGAGGAGGTCATTAAATTTCTAAAAAGAACGAAATAAACAAAGACTTATCAAAGAGTAGAACAATAGGCTTAAGGAAACTAAGAAGAATTTCCAGTTCCTCCCTTTATTCTTGTTGTCGAGGGTAGGGACCTTTCAAAGAATGAAACCATTGGAGATAGAGTTACTGGGGTTGATAAATTATTTTGGATGTTAACTTTTAAGTCCACTCGAAACTGTGTTTAAGTTGAACACAATTGCTTGACTTTAAATTATCACTTCACATATTTTTCCGTCCTTTCATGTGGTGTGCTGATTTGGGGACATTGATACATGTGTTTAGATATTAGGGGTGTCAAATGTGTGGGTTGGGCTAAAGACCCACTCAAAGTTTACTTGGGTTAAAATCTTACTAAGTTTTAATTCTTTCTTTGTTTATTTTTTTGTAATTTGTGTAATCACCAAACACAACTAAGAATACTTATTTTTTCTTCTTTAGTATGGCTAAATATAACAACATCAAACAAAAATGTATGTTCAATAATTATTTGACAAGATTTCTCATGTGTCAGTATGAGCTATATACTTGGATAATTGAATGATGAATTGGTTGAGTGAAAGGTTGGGAGCCTACTGAAATTCGCCGCATCAACCTTTCTGTAGCTGGCCAAGCCAACCAGCTGCTGTAAAAGAACTTCCTTTAGTTTGAAAGAATTATGTTTTATCATAGCAGTGTAATTATTAGTCAAATTGCCCTTCCCAGGAAAGAAAAGGGTAATGTTTATATTTGGCTAACTTTTCTGGTCTTCTTTTCAGGAAAATGTTCGACTGGTGTTGGATATTGCATCAGAGATTCCAGATCACGAGCCACTTGTTCAAACACATTTCTTTGCCCTTCTTTCTTCCGTGTGGAAAGTGCAGAAAAACCTTAAAAAGACATTCTCCTCTTCCCAGAATGGATTCTTTCATTCTGGAAGTTTATTTCCACCAATTATGAACCGTGTTTCAACGAATCACTCAATGGGTCCACCGATAAGGAGATTTTCTAATTCAAGTTTATGCACCAAGTTAGTAGCAATTGCTCTTTCTGATCAGCAGAGTGCACAGAGTGATGAGAGAGTCTGCATCTGTGACCAGAGAGAGGAAGCTTCTTTTCCTTCTGAGCATTTGGATATTACACTGGAATTTGGGGCAGAGAAAGATGATAAGACAATTCCCTTGCTACAACCCGTAACTGTCAAAATACTTGGTCCTGAATCTTCATTGTTTCCAAGAATGACAACAGCTGAGCATCATCATTTCAAGTCTTCCCAGATTATGGCTGAAAATCGATTCTGGTATGTAATGATGCAACTCTAGTTTGTTACATGCTCTCAGTTATGTGAAACAGAGTCAAATGGCAACTTAATTAAATGGTCTCAGTCTGTCAATGAAGCTACAACAGACCTTTTTCTTAGGTTTAATTATCTGATATCCCTTTCAGTTTCTAAAAGTACATGCAATCCCTTAATTTGTGAGTCATTGTAATGACACTGTGCTAATTTTCTTCTATATTATAGTAGTTAGAAATATATGATCTGGAAAAGATTCTAGGTCTTTCACATTCTCATACTCTATTTTTATCGCTATTCTGAATTCTCCATCATTTCGAGACTGTCATTCACAATTTTCTTGTAAGAACCAACCAATTCAGGAAGTTGTGCTGAAAGCAAATGTAACATTCAGATATGTTGTTTCAAGCTCTTTTTTTTATAGATATGCTCTTAAATACTTGAATCTGAAAAGATAAATTCAAACATGCTTTATCCTTTGTATACAGTATCTAATTTTGGAAGCACTGTTGAAGTTGGTAGTACTTAAAATTTAATGGGTGCAAGTCGATCCATATTAATCAGTGTTTACATGCTGCTTCTATTTTTTTCAGGGCTGCATCAAGTAGTGAAGTTTGTTTGGATTGGGCTTCCCTTGCTTTTCCTATTGGGGATGCCAAGTCACGCACTCCGTTGAAATCACAATTTTTGGGGAAGCATAAGTCCTCTGATTCGGTGAAGGTATCGAAATCTAAGTCCAGAAAGATTTTAATGGAATCTAGTGATGTTGGTCATACCAAGGATCTATTGTTTCCGCCAATGCCATCTGTTTCTGATGATTCCTGTCCAACAGCTGATGTGGGGGTTTCATTCCTTACAGAAAGTGGAAATGATTTCAAAGACAGGACTCTGTTAGATCTAAATCCGATATTTAATGCAGGGAGTGAGGATGTACTCCGTCATGAATATGTTCCCGAATTTATATCGGGACTTGATGATTGGTCGGTGTTTCCTGAGTTCACAGATATCGGGTAGCTAGCAAAATGTGAACTATAACATCACCTTGGAGTCTAAGGTGTCAATTTGCTCTCATATTGGAGTCAAGAAACGTTTCAGGCACCAAGGCTTGGAATCATGAGGGTGCTCTCGGGGGGGGGGGGGGGGGGCATAAGGAAAGGAAAAATCTCGTATGTAAGATGCCGATGAAGAGACAATTTGTTTGCCGTGGCAGCTGTTTTCATGTATGGACATTGATGGTCAGAGGTATTTGGTGGACGCGAAAGCCGTAGAGATATGCTCTGCATATGAGATGTAAAAAGTTAGCAATTCATGTAAGTAGGCTGCTTAATTTTTTCGTTAGTGGGAGATCTGTTCTTGGAAATTTTGGAGGATTCAATCTAGTCAAATTCATTTGTGTAGGCACATTTCCCCTCTTTAGATTTCGAAAAAAAATATGTAGTGGTTTAGTTATTGAAATGAAAAGTTATTTCTGCAGTTTTATCTCTCTGGCCGATTAGGTAAATAGTCAAAGATGACACTGCTATCTGTGTGTCGAATAACTAGACACCGTCCATTGAGCGGGATTTTACGTGGATACTACTACAACATCTTGGGAGGATAGAGTGTATTTAGACTCTACACTCGAGTTATATAGACCTTTTACTTGGGTTTTAGAAAATACAAACTAAAAATAGCAACACTTTGTTAACAAAGTATATGCTATCTGGTAATAAATCACACAATTATATTGTTGTATGTGTTTCGTATGTTGTCTGCACGTATCTTTTATCTCGTGTGTGCGCTGTATGTCTATTGGTTATTGAAGAACATACCAAGGACAATAGTACAATATATGGTTCTTCTTTGGAGTTTCAATTTGGAAATCCAACTAAAATCAGCTCTAATTTTCACCAGACTACATTAAATTGATGTATAAACTCTAAATTATGCAACAACAATTAATCCAACGAACTGACCATTTTGCTATGGCTGATTTTTGAATTTAAACCTTTTCTTTTCTTAACGATTGTCAATGGAGTTCACAACTTTGTACACATGATCAGTCATAGAGTGGTGAGAAAGAAGGAAGACAAGAAATATTGTTATGGGATATATGCATCACAAAATATATGTAATCAAAGGCTTAAACATTGCTTATTTGTGTAAATCCATGTTCAAATGAATGAAATTGGTCGAATTGTACTCTCTCCATTTCAAATTGTTTTTCTTTGCTTTGTTTCAAAAGGAATGTTTCTTTTCTTTTGTAATAATTTTTCAATTCCAATTTTTTGTATGACATTATTAAGATTATAAGCTTAAAGAATATTTTGATACATTTTATATATCTTTATCATAAAATTCAAAAATTATTTTTGCCTTTTAAATTTCGAGTCAAATCAAAATCAAACAAACAAATTGGAACGTAAGAGTACCTTATAACAATCTTAAAAAGGTCATTTGGTCTGAATACAAGTTATGTTAAGATTAGTTATGCTGAGAAAAATTATAATGCGATAAGTTATGCTGGGATTCGTTCTTATTGCTCGTTTGGTTTGTCATATTCAAACTTACATTCATTTCATAATTTCAAGGAATAAGTTGTTTGTTTACAAAAATACCTTCAACTTTTTTTAATCATTTTCTTTGCAACCTTTAGTTTTTCATTTTTAAAAACAAAAATTTCATTTTATTTAACTTAAATATTCTTGTGTATACATTATGATGATTGTGCCGTGTGTTTTTAAAATTGAACTTTTATATTATTTAACTTGAAATTAAAAGCTCCATCTTATTTAGTTTAAAAGTAAAACTTCCGTCTTATTTAGCTTAAAAATAAAAGTTTCATAATATTTAGTTTAAAATAAAACTTACATCTTATTTAGTTAAAAATAAAACTTTCATTTTACCTTTATTAAAGTAAACACAATTTTATTATTAAAATTATCTAAATTTTAATTGATATATATAATATAATTTTAAAAGAGTAATAAACTATTCAATTAAAAATATGTAATTTAGTACTAAAGTGAACATTTTAAGAGGAATCAAAGTATAAATAAACAAAAGAATTATGCAAATAAATTTAACTTATCATATATTCATAAATAAAATTGTGTTTATAAATATAATTTTCTAATAGAAAAATATATTATCATAAAAACAACGTATAAGTATTGTTGTGAATGTTTTATAAATGTTGTTAAGAATTAATATACATGAATGTAAAAGTAGTGTACAGAGAGAGTTTAAGGGGAATATTTTTTTTTTATTTTACATACTTATTCCTAGGAAAAGTTATTCGAGGATTATTATTTCACCCACAAGGAGGGATAACTTATTCTAGGGCTGGCTAATTGTTAATCCTGTGATAAGTTAATTCATTTAAAAATAAATTTTCTTTGCAAGCTTTAGTTATTCATTATTAAAAATAAAATTTTCAGTTTATTTAACTTAGTTTTTTTTGTGTGTATGCATTGTCATGATTGTATCATGTGTTTTTAAAATTAAAATTTCATATTATATCATATTTAGCTGAAAAATAAAATTTCCATCTTATTTAATTTTAAATAAAACTTTCATCATATTTAGTTTTAAAATAAAATTTACATCTTATTTATTTTAAAAATAAAACTTTCAATTTAAGTTTATTAAATTAAATAAATTTATTATTAAAGTTATCTACCTTTTAATTGATATATATATAATATATTTTGTAAATGAGTAATAAACTATTCAATAAAAAGTATGTAATTTAATAGCGGAGTGAACATTTTAAGAGGAAATAAAATATTAATAAACATAAGACTGGGAAATACATTTAGCTTATAATATATTCATTACTAAAATTGTATTTATAAATGTAATTTTCTAATAGAAAAATATATCATCATTAAAATATGATTTAGTAAGGTTGTTAATGTTTTAAGAATGTTGTTAAGAATTATGTTAATATACGCGAATGTAAAAGTAGTGTATAAAAGAGAGTTTAAGGGCGGTATATTTGTTATTTTACATACTTAATCCCAGGATAAGTTATCAAGGGATTACTATTCCACCAGCAGGGAGGGATAACTTATCCCAAGACTAATTGTAATCCTGGAATAGGTCATCTGATGAGTGGTAGATTTTCTCTCATTTGAGGTCTACTTAACTCTATAATCAGTGTCCTCAATGCGTAATTTTGTCCTGTTATAATAAAATATTGATGATTTGCAGTTATGAAGGCAAACGGACAAGGCAAGGATTGATGTTTGCAAGAATGATAAAAAATGCAAAAAGATGTGCAAACTATACATTGATGATAACCTAACAAGAAAGACACTTTGTCAATTGAGAACGACCTCACCCAAAATAATAGTGCATAACACTTGTGGCTATCGAATTTGGTTGGCAGACTCATGTTTAAAAGGTGAAGCGCTGAATGAGAAAGACGACCTTGATGAACATTCGCCAAAAATGACAATGTAAAAAGAAAATAGTGACTGCCCGTGGCGAATCAAAGTGGTACTTGGTAATTTATCGAACGTAAAAGGCTAACTCAATCGAGTTTGTCAACTGAGGTTCAAAAACCTGAATGCAAGAGCATGAAGAGATGAGCGAGGAGCAAGAGGCGATTTTCCAAACGAGCTCTACTAATGTTGCCGATTGAGTCACATATCATTTTTTGGGCTTAATTTTGAGAAATTATAAACAACCCAAAGGAGAGAGAAATTAAAAAGGGAATCAGAGTGTGTGTGAAGGAATTAGTTTAAGTGCGATAATTGATAACCAAAGGTTTTTCATTAAATTGGTGGAATTATCCACCATCCAGTTCTTTCTATTACAAATGAGCGATCTAAAATCTAAATTTCTTGATAGGAATTCTCTACATCTCTTTATTGGGTATTTTTATTGACTACGACCTTTTTCCCTTTTAATTTGTTTTACAGAGGATATTTGAGCATTATAAGGAATGTTGCTGCTGCCAAGGGACGGTGGTTAAGAATTCTAATTGACAAATTAGATTTTAATTTTGTTTCGTTGTAGTAGATTATTATTTTGTGTTATTGTTGGCTAATTTGCAGATCTTATACAATGAGATGCCATGGTAGTGATAATGATAGTTAGCATGGTCAAAATGACAACATGAGTGATTTGAATGGCATGCACGTAGATGTTATTTAAGCCAAGGGAGTAATTCAAATACCTCACACATCAGGAAGGGCCGTGTTTCACATAACCGAAACAATAATACAACTGCTCTTGATAAAAGAAAATTTTGGGGGTCTAGATCATGAGGATCCCCATGAACACCTTAGGAATTTCATGGAGGTATGTGGACCTTTTGTGTTCAAGAATATCTCTCAAGAGTTTGTAAGTTTGAGGTTATTTCATTTGTCTATAACAAGTGAAGCTACAAGATGGTTGACTGAATTATCAAATGATTCGATTACTTTGTGCAAAGAGCTAAATAATGTCTTCTTGGAGAGATTTTTTCCACCCTAGAAGATCATTAAAATTCGAACCCAAATCTAAAATTTCAAGCCTATTGGAGGTAAATCTCTACATCAGACATGATTAAGGTTCAAGAAACTACTCTTGCAATGTTCAACACATGGCATTCCGGATGATTTGCTGTTGCAATACTTCTATTGCATCCTTGATTCAGTCAATAAAAGTGTGACTCATCAGTAAGTCCAAGGTTTATTAATGATACAGATGCATGATATGGTTGCTTTGTTGCTTGATGATATCCAAAAGGTAACCAATCATGTCTTACTAGAGAATATCAAGTGTCTGCTCTACAACATGGTACGAGCAAAGAAAATTTGAGAAGGACCATGAACGAGATGAGAACATGGCCAAGATGATGACCCAACTAGATTTGTTGTCTAAACATGTCATAGGAGGTGGAATTAAGCTGGTAAATGCGGTTGGAATGTCACGATCCGACCTTACACCCTGTATGTGGCCAACACTCGATAACCATTGTTAGTCCCCAAGCAAACCCTCATCCTGGATGACTACAAGCGAAAGAATAAATCAAGCATATATAAGTATCAACTTGAAAGAAACGTTTAATATCAATGTACTGAATGTCAAAACTTCGTTGAATATACTGAGAATGAAACAGAAGTTTTAAATAAAATATTTGAAATCGTAAGACTCTACAGAATTGTCTATCTATGAATCCTCTACTATGCAAAGATGAGTATAGGGACAAGATCCACGACTATTTAAAATGCTACTAATACTAACAACTCATAAGACTAAAGTCCTTTGGAAGTAAGGGGACCTCACTCGAAAGTGCACGAGAGGATGAGATATCTCAACAGACTCTTGTTGTGCATTCTAAGAACTTGTATCTGCATCATTAAAAGATGTAAGTCGAATGAAATCATTATATTGAACATACGAGTACGTAATATTGCCGAATAATAAATAACTGAAAGAAAGGACTGTAATATATAACAATCTACTCAATCTGAATGTACATAAATAAAGGAGTTAAATCATTTAAAACTTAGAAAAAAATTCTCATCTCTGAACTCAAGATAATAAGTGATATATAAAAATACTTTTTAACTCTATTGGGAGATTCTCTAACCGACAAGCATCACTATGAATTACGTGATGATATACCGTCTCGCCCATGCTGCTAGAAATGTCATATACCTTGCTAGGGTATAGAACATCCTCAACTAAGGGATCCACTAAGCTATGCTTAAAAAACAACAAGGAATCATCTAAAAAGTATGACCCTTTACCCATGTTGGCATACATGATTTATGAGGACTTTGAGTTGACTAAATTCGTCCCCATATCCTTTCTCAATACTACTTCCAATAATAATATATACTCATGCTCATGTATTTAAAAACCTAACTCTTCCTATAGTTTGAGATAATTGATGAAACTACCCTCTTAATAGAGGTAACTACTCTTGAAATATCTTTTGAACTCATAACTCATTCAGAAATTTTAGGTTCTTTTTCATCAATGTAAAAATTCATACCTTTGGAAATACATAGCCCCATTACACTCTTACTTAATTCATACTTTAAAACTCTTTCTCAAAAACATATCAAAATCATTTTTTAATATGATCTTGATGACTCCGAAAGTCATACTGCATAAACATTGATGGTATATCTAGATACCAGAATGTTTATACATTGATGATATACTCGATTGTCATACTAATCATGTTTTTAAAACTCTTTTCTCAAAACTCGTCTTTACTTTCTCAAAACTCAGCTTAATAACTCAAGTGTTATAATTTTTTCAAAATTTATAAATCAAATCATAGGTTCATTTGGAATTATGGACATGAACGACTCAACTAAGGGATCTTGATAGCAATAAGAAAACTCAACACTCAGAACTCAAGACCTCGAGAACTCAAAAACTCATATGGTTCATGTTGAAATGTAGACATGAATGAATAAACACAAGAATCCTAATGCATAACATATAGAAATTTAATAATCAGGAATAGAATTTCAAAAGAATATCATAACATAAGCATATAACAATAAAGAGTAAACACATTTCAAGTCTTAAATTTTATAAACAAAAGCCGAAGTCTAGGCTTGTCTCAATATAGCCATCTATTACAATACTTTGAATCAAATAGAGCCTAGCCCATCCAACATGTCCTAAAATGGAAATTCAATACAGGAAACTACATCATGATAAAAAATCCATCCTTGATCCATGAGGACTCACAAATAAAGCTCGGAAGGTAGCAATGTCCAAGCAGTATCCTCTATAATGATTATCTCGAGAACTAGACCCTACACTTGGGAAAATGTAGGAAAACTAAGGGTTATCCATGCATAAATACATTTAAAACATGTAAAAAGGGATATTTCATTTGAAAGCATGCCATTTGTAAAGTTTGAACATCATATAAGACAATAGAAGTCATAAGTCATAATCACGGACAACATAAGTCAATATCTTCTATAAAACCTTTGAACTCATAATCAACGTCTCTTCAGTAACCACAGTTTAGTATTCATGTACTTACTATGGGAGAATAGACTTAACTGACATAAAGACCATGTGAGCTAAAACATGATAACCTGATATCTCCCACACTGAAATGGGGTGTTCTACTTGCCTAAGGTATAACCTTGAACTCTCAGCTTAGGTGGACCACTAGATAAATAGCCTATGGGAGCACATAGTTTATATAATACAGAGATCGCTACTAGAAACCCGACCTCTACTAATGGGAGAGATTCCATCTCATTGTCAATATCCATTCGGTGCTGTGCATAATTCCCATATTATACTTTATTAAGTCTTAATTAACTCATGTTTATGGAAGAAGGTCCTTGACAATCAATCCAAGTTAGTTAACAAGGATAACACTTATTCATTTATTTAATTAGGTGAGAATAGTCTTTCAACCTAAGAATCATTTCTATGTAAGAAAATCTTTCGCATCATGGTTGTAAGTGTTTCATGAGAATGACCGTTCAACAAAACAACAACACAATCAACATTCACACTTTACTCTAAAAGCACCTTCATAGCATTTAATAAGTTTCATAAGATCATGCATATACTCACACTTTGCCCTTCCAAGGTTCAAAGCCATCATCAATCACCAAATTTAGAATTTAAGCATTAGATAGGGATTGCATCATAGATTCATGTAACTATATCAAATCATACATTAGGTCATAAAATACCTCTTTCTCAATCAACAACCCAATCTATGAGATTATAATTTAGAGAAATATGAGGATTTTCACGAGTTCATATGGGAAGTATCATAAAAGCACCATAGATCATCAATTCATGCATGTGTAGACATAATTAAACCATTAAATCATTATATTAAAGAACCCATGGTGAATGAATAAAACCTTACCTAATTAGGGAAATCTACCATTTGAAATTGAAGATTTTGAGAGGTCTCCATGGGTGAAAGCTTCCCATTGATGAAAACCACCATAACTCAATCACAAAACCCTAAGAATTTGATGTAAAGCTCCTTGCTTTTTGAACCCTACCCTTCAACTTCTTCTTTGGAGAGAAGATAAACTTTGGGAATTATTTGGGTGTTTTGAAATATGACTTATTTTAGGTGAATTTTATTTAAAAATGACTTACATAGTGACCCTAAACTCACCCAAAATGAATTCACTTTGATTAGACTTAGATCGGAATTTCTCAAAACACCCCTCACTTTAAATGACCCGTACAGGTGCCACGAGGGGCTCAATGAGCCGTGGTCTTGACCATGAGTCATGGTGTTCTTCATGGTATTGAGGAAGTGTCTAGGCAATATGTGCGTTTAGCCCACAATCCCAAAACAACTTCACGATGGGCTCCACGGGCCATGGTCCCTCTTAGGGGCCTTGAGGCAGTGGATTTCAATTTAGTTTCCATTGTCACACACCCAAATCTCCTCCATGAACCTTCCCACGAGTCGTGGTCTTCACCATAATATGTGAAGTGGCTCATGAGGAGGAGATTTTTTTGGGCAGATTTTGGGAAGCTCACTGCCTAGTCCACCACGGGCCACACCACATATCCTGGTCCCTACCACAAGTCATAGTGGTGGTCGTGGTCACTAGGCAGTGTCTAGGGGAGAGTGGAATTCCTTAGTCCTCTCCCTTGTCCCTTGCCCATCTCCTTAACTCTAACACTCAAGTTTAGCTCTAGTTTAGCGTACTAGTTTTCGGGGTATTAAAATTTTCCCCTTGGGCTCATTCATCATCAAATGACAATCTAGACACATTACGGAAGTGAATACTCAAGATGAGCAACCCATCATGCATACAATATCAAATTAATGCACAATTCAAAGAAGGAAACATCAACTTCGTCTCAAACATAATCAGTGCATCACAAGGAAGTAGGAAATACATCTAACAACCCATTAAGTATGAAAACTCCTATGGAATTTGAAAGCATGCTCACTGTAATGATAAGATAGCTTACTGCAACATTTTTGAAAAATCAACTAAATTGTTCTTTGATTAGATGTTGTCGAAATATGTATATAATTGATGCATATAAACATGATAATGAATGTAAAAATGAGAATTGCTATTTGTAATGAAGAATGAGAGTCTTATGACATGATGAGTTGTAGAATTTTTTCTAACTTCTTATTGTGTTGAGAGTCCCTTGATTATTGTGGAATTAATGTTTCCCTAGAATTGAGGGTAATACTCTTATCTTTGTAGGGTGATGAAGTTGATTTGTTTGACCTAGAAGTTACCTTACATTAATGTTGAAAGAAAAGAAAGAGTCCTTAAGACTAGGTCTCCTATATTGTTTCCCCTAATGATGTAGGACCTTGGTGTCTATTGTTTTGTATGAAAACCTTATGTGGTTGAATGAGATTGAACTAAATTGATGATTGGGGATAAATTTTCTAGGAGATAAAGTTTGGAATACCTTGGTGTTCCTATGTTGACTTACTGTAAATTCCTTCTAAAGTTGTAGTCACTTTGAAGTGATGAAAACGAAGGTTGTTTAGTTAAGATCCTCTTAAGGTGGAGTTAAGTTGCTCTTAAGTGGGTTTATCCTAAGTGGGAGATGGTGATGGAGTAGTAAGGTTGTCGATATATTTTACCATTGACCTTCTATTTTGGCTTGAACTTGAATCTATTGAATTTTTAGTAAGCATATTCATGAATAAGAGTTTTGCATAAATTATGGATTGCATGACCTTATATGTTTGGTATGTATTGATTGACTTTACCTTGAAGATATTATGAATGTTCCAAAGTGCATGGAAGAATTTTTTTTGATAAAATCCATGTTTTCTCATGTTAAATTCTATCTGCATATGCTAGTTGTTCATTTGACTTCATGAGGTAAGGTAAGAAAAATGGTAGAAGTCACTTGTGAGGTGTAATGTTTAGCCTTATAATGGAAAGTTGATTCTCTTTCAAATGAAATGTATTGAGTCTCGTACAACTATGTGAATTTTATGATTTGGAATGTATAATTGTAGGCTCATTCTTGAAAGGTGAAAGCATGCTTAGCAAGTGCTCATGTGTGTGCCTATGATTTGTGTGATTCTTCTCAAAATATGCTTACTGTGAAGGTGAGTACTATGTTAGAAATTGACATTTTGTGAAATTTCTTCCTATTTGTTGTGATGTGACCTACCATTAGACTTTACTAGGAAGGAAACATGAGCATATCTTGGTTAAAAGTTTAGAATTTCTCATTTTTAAAAGGGATTGATCTTGTACCTTACTTTGGTGTAAACTCATGATACATACAAGTGTGTTGAGGAGAAGGAAATTCCTCTATGGATACCACTAAACATGGTATGATTGAGTATGACCTTCATGGCACTAGGTCTAACTAATGAAGATATTTGTTGATTAAATTAACTCAAGTTTATGTGCATTGAAGTATGAGAGCCTAATTATTTTGAGTATTGTTGAAAACTGCCTATGTGTGGCCTTGCAAGAGGATATCTTAATGAATTAAGGTGTAATGACCATGTTATGATTAGGAGAAAGATGTTCCTCCTATGAACATGATAAGAGCCTTTGTGTTTGATGCATTAAAGAGTAAGTGAGTAATGATTTAGCTTGCTTGTGTGCATTGAGTGATAAAATTATTTGATGTATTTATAAATGTTATGAACTGCTCTATGATGCATTAAAGTCATTGTTGTGATTAAAGAGCCTAAGTGTCATTCGAGGACGAATGTTCCCAAGTGGGGGATATTGTAAGACCCCAAAATGATTTAGGGTGTATAGAGACTAAAATGTTTGTGTTAAGGTTCTAAAATGACTTATACTATGGTTTAGAGTCAGTGTGTAAATTTTGAAGTGATTTGGAAGTCGAACGTCTAGGGACGACCAAAACGTTCAACGACTAGTCGCCTATGTGCCTCATGTGTCCATGTGTAATATATAATGTGTTTCATGAGCTTATTAAATATTAAAGTGAGTTATAATTATGTTTAATGATGGTATATGGAGTTTCGATAAGTTTGGAGGTCAAACGATCAAGAACGTCCAAGGCGTTCAAAAAATAGCCTTTAATACGCACAACATGTGTCTTGATGGGGCAAAGCCTGTTTGGAAGAGTTGCAGGTGTTTGACTTGGGTGAAACTTATGTGGAAGGTCTACAACTTGTTAAGGGTTGTATTTACGTTGGAAACGTCCAGGTACGACTTCTAATGGGCCCCGCAAAAGGCCCCACAAGAAAGACCCAAGGCTGGTCGAGACACTGCCTTGGGAGTGTCAATCGACGGACCAAACGACAGCCAGTTGGTCAACCAACGGCCTGTAGGTGAGGTATCATGGATTGATACTAGATTGGGAATGTTTGAAGACAAAATTTGTCCAAGGACCAAACGGCGGAATCCAATGCACAGCCCGTCGACTGATCAACGGCCAGTAGATGGCTCCGTTGATGGTGGCCTGTAAGTTACTATCTGCAATTGTTTCATTAAAGGGGTGAATGGGAAATTCATCCCACGTTCTAACCTGACTATAATAGGTTAATTTAGCTATCCTAGGGTGTACATAAGTCATTTAAAACGTGATCAAACCATTCTCAAACCCCTCTACACTATTAAAGCCTTTCCCTCCAAAAATATCTCCCTAGAAACCACCATTGATGGTGAAGATCAAGAACTGATTGGAGCTTGGATCTCTTGGATGAATCATCAAGTTTTAGAAGTTTTCAACTAAACAAAGGTATGGTGATCTTTCATCTCTATGTAACCTTTCACTTGGATAGTTAATCTCAATGTTTTCAAAGAAAGTTTCATGCTCAAACTTCTTCTTCTTCAATCTAGCCATGGGTTCTTTCTCAAAACGTTTTAAATGAATAAATCATGATAAATTGATGTTAATATATTGATTTGAACGTGATTTTACTCCAATTGCATGATGAACCCATGTTTCCTCCCTAAATTGATTTAGTCCTTGCATGGACTTTGTGATCTTGACTTGTTATCATTTGAATTATGATTTTATTATGTTGAAGTGGTTATATCTACTGTTATTTACGTGAATTTATGTTGAATTGACGTTGAATAATCCATGTGGATCAATGTATGAAGATTTGAACATGTTTGGTATAGTTTTCCATGGTTCACTGTAATGTTGACTTTTTAAGGTATAAAAGTGTAATTCGATTATGTTGTGGTTCATGTAGCTACTGCCTTAGGTTAATAAATTGGTTTAATTGTATCAAGTGATTAATGTTGATGAATGTTGTTTAGGTTATGATTCTTCTACTTTCAATTGATGTCTTAAATAACATTTTCACTGTGATCTAATGATTATAGTAATGGTAGTAGGATTTCGCGTAGAGCATGTTTTCCTTATCTACTTCCTTATATTTATGATATTAATGGATTTTGGGTATGAATTCTTTATGATCAAAGAAAAGGAATCTTGGCATGAATTTATCGAGGTTCTTATAACCTACAATTTGAATGTTGTAATGAACATTATGTGATCTTAATTCTAGGGTAGATGAAGCATGATTTAGATTTTTTTTATATCTATTTGGCTACTTCCCTAAATGTATGTTATTGGTACATGACGAATGATGAACTAAACTAGGAAGGTTAGTTGATGACCTTGGACTCTCTACTTCTTAGTACATGTGAGATGCCTTGTATTAAGTTATAGTATGATCTTGTAGCGACTTGTACATGATTTATTTTATGATTAAAGTACATTTAGCTGTTGCCCTATATATGAATTGTTGATTAACAAGGTGTTTTGATCAATGATGATTAAAGGGTGAAAAATTGGTAAGAATGCTTATTTCTTCTACTTTACTTATAATATTGTAGTTGATAAAGCCTTGTATGAAATTGTGGTGTATGGTCCACTTATAGTGGCGGTGTTTACTTTATTGTCATTATATATGTGTTGACCATGGACATGTAGGAAAATTGATGAATATATGAACATGTGCCTATGATGATACTATGTGAAACTTATGCCTACTTTCCTATTCTAGTTGTGATTTCTGTTGTATGGCTTTTGTGTAAGCATGTGTATATCCCTGCTAGGGTAAAGTATAGGTTCTGCCATTGATGAGTAAAATAGTTAATAATTCCTTACCTATGTACCCCTATGTGAATGCATAAATAACACAAGTTAGGAGTCTTAACTGTAATATGAAGTTGACTTGTCTCCTATGCTATTATGTGTGTTGTGTGGTTTAAGCTTGAAGATATATTGTGGTCCTAAGAGGGTGGCTGCCTCAATATGTTGTTGATAGCTATTTTGTGATCATGTTGACCAATGTACACACAGACACATATTTTACATGCATGTTACAAGTAGTATAGGTCATGGTGTCTAAATGAAAGATAGTTCTCATATTCACTATTGTCTACTACTATACATGTTAAGATGATGTTTATGAAAGCATGATATGTGTTTCCTTAGCTAGGATGACTTGTTAGGTGTACTAGTATGGTCAAGGGTATGGGACTTCGCCTATACATTGCACATATGTACCTTGATAGGATAGTTCTAGTTTTGGTTTCTATATGTATGAATATGTAAAAATGAACTTGTGTGTCTTAATGTATTATGTGAAAGGTTTTCTCACATATATGTATACACACACACACACATGTATGAAGACCTAGTCAAGAGAGGGTCCTTGAATGGTGTGTTCATGTGTACCCTAAATTAGATGATGATTTACATATGCTATGTTTATGTGAAGGGATTCTTTACATGATTTAGGTTGATGAAATTCCATCTATGACCTATGAATTAATCATATGAGGGGATGACTCTCCTAAACCTATGTTTTATAAAGTATAAATATAATAAAGGTTTTCAATGAAGGGAACTTAGCATAGCACCGAGTGAACTTTAATATGAGTGTGTGTCCCTTCCTATGGTAGGAAGGTAGGTCACCATAAATCTCATGAGGTAGATAACCACAATGCCTCAATGGTCATAAATAGGGTTTCCATAAGTGAATAACTATAATGCCTAATCTTCGCATAAAGAGGGTTTTCACATGTACGTCTAAGTTCCATAACTATGTTGCCACCAGAGGATACTAGCTAGTGGATCCACCTAGAAAGCTATGTCACATTTGATTCTACTTTGGCCGGTAGACCACCTCATTTCGGTGTGGGGTTCTATGACACCGGATTCCATGTTTAGCATCACATGGTCTATGTCGATTAAGGCTATAGTTACCCTAAAGTAAAATGGACAATGGAAGGACCCTAACTAGAATAATCTATGGGTAGTTTCTTAGTGTAGGTTGGGGTATGGGACTTCACCTATACATTGCACAAGTGACTGTTGAGGGAAGTCCCAGGAAGGTGTTCTAATGCATGTCATTATGAATATGTTCTTTATGCATGACTTTGTTGTATTGGTCTACCTGTTATTAAAATGTTCATGGTATGAGTCTTTATGCATGATGTTGATCTTGTTGACTATATGATGAGGGTCTTGCTTGACAATAAATGAAGTTGCTTCCTCTTACTATGTTGATATATGATTTGGATGTAAAGGCTTGTGGTCTCATGATAGGTTTACTTAGCATGTGTGAGGTTATGGGGTCTTAAATGTACATTGCACAATTAGACTTATATTGGGGGCATGAGTTTGGTGTTATAAGGTTCTATGTGAAGTAATATGAGTATATGTGCATGATGACTAGAAGCTCACTGTAATGTCCTTATAGTCTTGGCTTAACTATGTCTATGTTTTATTATACTTCTATGATGGTATTTGTTGTGTTGTGTAGATTATATGTAGGGTTTTCCTTGTGGTATTAAGGTGATACACTGCACCAAGTATCCATAAAGGATTACTTGGGCGGCTAATGAATTAAAAGAAAGAGTTCACTGTTAAGAAGATTGAGCTTAGTGTAAAGTGACCTCAAATGAGACTTAAATTCTCTATGTGATTTTCTATGATGTTTGGCCTTTGAATATGCTCATATGAAGTATGTGAATGATATAAATGCTATTCTTTAAAGGTTTTATAAAGATTTACTCAAAAAGGTATGAAGTATGATTTCAGGAAAATGTCCCTTTTAAATGCATGTTTTTGCATGGTTGCCATACTTAGTGCATTCTTGTACTAATCCCATTATTCTCTACTTTTTACACAAAGTGTAGGTTATGGATGCTTAAAGGATGTATTGAATGGTGAAGAGCTTGATAGACGATTCCCAAGATCAAGGAAGGAATCCTTAAGTCCAAGGATCTCCTACTTATGTCTTTACTGTAAAGTGTCTCCATATTGTATAGCTATGTAATTTGTTTTTAAGGTCCGTGTCCCTACTGTATTCTAATGTTGTTGAGTCTAAGATGGAAAAGAGACATAGTCTATATATGTATTATGACTTAAATTTTATATATACATGAGGCAAAGTTTCTAGCATATGATGTGCTATAAAAAGTTTTAAATTTTCCGCTAAATTTACTATGTCGATGCGATGAATGATAACTATGGGCTTGTATAAGACCTCCGATATGTTAAATACTCCATGTTACTTCTAGGGGGTGCTCCCCGGATGTGAAACTAGGAATTCACAAACATGAATTCGTAGATACCCTAGGACCCTCAAACTTTGGAATCTGATACCAAGTTTGTCACACTTCGAGCCTACACCATGGACATGGCTGACCCTCGAGAACCATTGCTGGCTCCAAGCAAAAATGTGGCCAAACTTACTTACTCAGCGGAAGACCCTATGCATATTTATTATGACTAACATCACTATACTCAAATTCAATGATAAAGTAACTTGGAATGCTTAAAAGTAAACATTCAACATGGACAAAATAGAAACTCAAGTATTAACACATGAAAATCGAATGTAAACACAACTTAAAAATACTAACTATCTTTGAAGACTTTAAAAAACTGAGATAGGTGTCGAGAAAAACCCCATGACATCCTAATGAACTAATAACATAATTGAAAGTAATAAAAAAGAGTCATCTGGAGTGTAATAAGGATTACCAACTAACTTCGGAGTGCTCAACTTGATCAATGAGGCGTTGGGTGATGATCCTGATTACTTGTGCAATAAGGATCACCAACTAACTCTAGAGTGCTCAGCTTGATCAATGAGGCACTAGGTGATGATCCTGATTACTTTTGTCTACATCATAATAAGGTGCAGGCAACCTGACATCAGTACATTGAATATACAAGTATGCGAGTTGGAATGCTAAACATAACATTGGGTTGATAAGATTCTGAAAGAAACCCTTACCTTGGCTGTAACACCCTGAAAATCTAACGACCTAAGATAGAGCCTAACATGAAATCTAGTGTTCTAATAGGGTAACGTCAAGGTAAGAGTCCTAAATTGACCTCCCTAATTTAACACTAGTTTCTAAGTCCCTAAACGACAATGCATCACCCTCACAAGAACCCCAAGGGCCATTGGTGAGAGCCAATGGGCTGCCTAAAAAGCTGTCAAACAATTAGCTTGAATTCACAAAACTCAACCTATTGAGTCATAGGCTGACTCACGCCCTGTAGAAAGGGAGTTTTGAGTAAGCACTTAGCCTTACCAAATATCCCCCTAAACACTCTAGTCTGTCCCAAATGACGCCTAGACAGTAGGAGTGCATACCACACCCCATAGATGGGTCTCGTAGATGGGTCTTGGATCAAGGTGTAACACCCTAGAGGTTAGAGCACTCTTGAGTCTCCACAAGGGGTACTTGACCTTTCAGATGTCTTGTACAAGACTCTTTGCTATTATTCATTACATAGGTATGAAAAGTAGTGCAGAATTAAAACTTTTCACAACATAATTAAAAAGAAACTCTTTTATAAAAGCTAATGAACAAGTCTCATCATCACAAACCAACTTAGAAACGTCTTAATATTGTAGGTCATGATCCTTTACATTGAAAGAGAACATACTAAGTCTTATACAAGTCTTGACATAAAGAAACAAACTAAATGAAGCATAGACTATGTCCACTAACATATGAGGATACCAATCTTTAGAGAATCAACTTCCCATATCCTAAGACTCCCCTAGGTAAGACATGAAGAGAACGCCCATACAACCTTTTGAATACACACCTAAGTGATCCTTAAGACTACCAATAATATGTATAGTTCATTTCATTTACCAATTCAACATTCATTACTAGAGATACTAGAAGAAACATACATGCATTTAGAAACTTCACGTAAAGACCATCCTCCAAGGAAATCCCCAAGTCACACAGTGCAATGTGAAAGTAGCATTCATACTACTACTCCCACCTTATGCTCCATATGAATCACCTTAGACTAGGCACATCACATTCAATCATTTACATAAATATAATCATACTATACATAAGAGTAACATGCTTCATTAACATTAGACATAAAGTCAACAAGATCCATTAACATAATATACTGACCCATTCATACATTGTCATATAAGGACACACCAAGAATCTATCCAAAATGTCTACTTGTGCAATGGATAGATAGCGTCCCATTCCACCACCTACCCTAACTAGTACTACCTTAGGATGACCTAGTTCATTTACATTCTTTTGTGGGGGCTAGCTTCAACCGACATAGACCATGAGATCTAGACATGAAATCCCGTTATTAACCCCAATCAGATCGGGGATCCCCACTTCCCTAAGGTAGGGTCATACTCTTAGACGTTACATGGATCTCCAATAGCTATACCTATGTGGGCGCATAGTTAAGGGATAAGGAGATTGCTTTTAAGTAACTCATTCTCAACTAACGAGAAGCACTCATCTCAAGAGGTACATTGGATCAAAATCTCTAATCATGAAGTGTACCCACCCCTTATTCAAATCCTCTTGGCGCTAAGCATAACTCCCCCATGAAGTCTTAAACATTCGTTGACTATACGTAGATGGATAAATATTTAGCACCCCATATCAAATAATGAACAGTATTTATCCCTAGAGGTTACTTTTGAATACCACATCTCAAATTAAGAAGAGTATCCAAACTACAACCTATCTTGGAAAGATCTTGGGAATAGTGAGTTTTCTACTAAACATTTCATCTCAACTCACGAAGAGTGTCAATCCCAAAATACCCCTTCTTCATTCACTATAGTTCTTAGGAATAGTAGGATTGGTCTAGACACTTCATCTCTACTCACGATTAGTGTCTACCCTAAAATCCCTCATTTTCATTCATTAACTCCATTCATTCATTCAAAGTGCGTGTGTGAGTACATGTGAGAACATTCTTCACATAACCACCATATTTAACATTTACTTCTAAACATGATCATACTGCATTCATCATATTTCACACACTATCATGCTTCACATTCACATTATACCTCATTTCGACATAGCATCTTCAAGATACACATTTCTAACTTCCTAAGACAAATCATGCATATACATTATAACATATCTTTACTACACATTCTATGATTTCAAGGACATAATCATAATACACATATATGTTCATATACATCAAGTAAACACCGCCACTAAAAGTGGACCATACCACTCAAGATGAATTCAATAAGAACTAAAAAGTATAAACCAACTTACCCATCATCCAAGTGTTGGCCACCTTTTCTTAATATTACCAATAAATCACCATAATAAGGCAGTAAATATTCACAACACAATATAAGGGAACACAACTCTAACATTATCTAATCATATACATTAAACCCACTTTATAAGTCGAAAGTTGAGAATTGGCATGTTCATGGGTACATTGAGTTTTTGTCCATAAAACCATCACATTACATTAAAAATATCATAATCATTCATTAAACTTTTTTATGAAATGACTAATGCTTAGAATTCAATGTAGAATAATTTGGAATTTGAAACCCTTTTTGAAAAGTCTTTAGATTGGCTCCTTGAACGAGAGAAAAATCAAGGATGAACTACCATACCTTAATAGGACAAAACCCACGAGATTTGGTGAACAAATTTGAAGAATCTGACCTTTTTTCGGGGAGTTTCAAAGCTTCATGAATATGGAGGTTTTAGGAGAAAAAGTTTCAGAGGGCTTTTGCTTTGAAGTTCAGGGTTTTGATTAGATGCGTGAAGTGGGGTTTAAAGTGACCTAAAAATTGTCCATAAATAATCCTCAAAGATTCCAAAAGTGATCTACACTAATTGGACCCTTTTCCAAAGTCTAATTTGACTTAAAAACAACGCGACCAAATCTAGGACATGGATGTGTGTCACGGGGACACCTTCACATCTTGGTTCTAGAAAATATTTTGGGAAAGAATAGTTCGTGTTGGCCCTATGTCGTAGGGTAAAATTTTTACTTTAAGTGCTGCAGGCACAATGCGCCCTTGACCCCAAACTTTGGCTGTCCGGCAGCTTCCTCGACCAATGTTTGGGTCCTCCTTGGGTACCTTAGGGTGGTCCTCGAGGAGTCATACTCGAAAGTTTTGAACCTTGGTATGTCCATCTAGGTGATAGGGTCATACCCAATGGTTTGACTCCAAACAACACCTAAAATCATGCACAACAAACAATGACACACTAGCACACACAAGGTTAGTTTTTGAACATCTTGGTCGTCCCTTGACGTTTGAATTCCAAAATGACCTCAAATGCTAAAATTCATTATTTTAATATATTATTAACTCATGAAACACATGAAAAACTCTAATTTGACCTTTTTTATTTTGAGGGTCGCTACACAACGCCTAGGAAAAGACTTAGCCCCAATCCATGAGTGATCAATATGGTACGTGGATCGGTCCACACCCCCTAGGTGGAGACTCGTGGATGAGGCATGTGATGTTGTAAAGGGAATCGGTCGAGGCTCGAACATTTTAATAAAATCCTAATTAACTAGGCATGGGTGGGGACAATCTTTATAAGTTATTATAGACACATATAAGTAGATTTAAGTCATTAAACTCAAACAAACTCCTCACAACTCACAAACCAAAAAGAAGAAAACCAACTCCCCTCTCAGAAAGTTCTCTCTCTAAAACTCCATTGAAGAACCAAGTCAAGGTAAATCTAGGGCATCAAGGAACAAGCTTTCTTCCCCAATTTCGTGATGATCTCAAACTAAGGTATGGATGCTATTATTTCTTGGGTAGCTATCCCTGAAGAAGTCCCTTCAAAGTGTATTTTCAAGACTTTCAAAATCTATGGTTTTACTCTAAGCATTAGTCTTCTTGTAAAATGATTTCTATTATTCAATTACAATTTTATATGATAAATTATGTTGGTTTATGGTTATATTGTTGTAGTATTGATAGTCTTTGATGAAAATCTCTCTTGGACCCATGGTTCCTTTTCTTCCTAAATTGTAAACTAAGATGTGACTTGATTGGCCATGAAAGTTGGTAGTTGACTATGTTTATGTCTAATTGATGGTTGAATCATGAAATCTCTCTATCTATTGTTGTAATTATATAATGTTAGGGTTGATGTTGGTTCATGGCCTTGAAGGGAAATTGGCTAGGGTTTGTGTATGTTGGTGTTGCTTGTACATGACTATGTGAATTATTTGGGTAATAATTATTCTATATCTTGTTTAGTGGTGTTGAAGTAAGATATTTTTTCCCTATACTCAATGAACTTGATTATTCAAGAAGTATGAATTAATGTTTATATTGAACGTGGTGGCGCTGATTGAAAGGACATTTTCATGATTACAATCCCACTACATTGTGAAAGGTTTACTGAGGTACTAGTGTTCCTAGAGTGAAAGGATAATTCACACTTAAGAAACCAACGAGCTATTGTGATATATGACATGAGTGTCTAATACAAGCTCTTATGATTAATGAAACTAAGTAAAGGCTAATTGTGACTTTTAAATGAAATACTACTGAGCACCAAGAGCACATGAAAGTGAGATGGGGGCTTTACATTTAGCAAGTCTGGCTTACCAGCGTAGGATATCTCATGAGATAGAAAACTTCTACATTTAGAAAGTCTGAGTTTTTAGTAGCAATCTCCTTGTCCGATAACTATATTTCCACATATGTCTTAGCTAGTGGATCCACCTAAATAGCTTGAATTAATTTTTTACCTCAGGCAAGTAAAACACCTCTTTTCGGTGTAGGTTTAAAACACGGGTTCCATGTAACTCAGATGGTCTATGTCGGTTAATGCATTAATCTTTCCCTAAATGATAATGAATGAACTATGGTAAGGACATGGACTTTAGGGGTACTACTTAGTGTGAGTAGGGGGTATTACACTTCAAGATGTATACTTTAAAAAGGGGTTTTGGTAAGGTTCTCTTATAATATGATGAATTTTGAATAATTGATGGACAGGATGTATGGATGTTAGTAATATAAATGTCTTCACTTTTATGTGTATTGTTGGTAATATAAATGTGGTACGTAACATCTGGTGAGGTTATGGGATCTTGCCTTTGATTGCACTAATATTGCCTAGGGTCGCTCATATATTGAATTGTCTTATGTTCTTATAAATGTGCATAATGGTTTTTGAACTTGACTAAATACATGAT
The DNA here is from genome assembly GCA_027704765.1 of Solanum habrochaites. NCBI lineage: Eukaryota > Viridiplantae > Streptophyta > Magnoliopsida > Solanales > Solanaceae > Solanum > Solanum habrochaites. The sequence continues at coordinate 19,663,047 of JAKWJA010002491.1, forward strand.
TTCAACTAAATGTCCCTTTTATGCTTGTTTTAATGATTTTGTGCATAGTTTCCATACTTAGTACAATTAATTGTGCTAACCCTTATTTTTTACTTTGCTATGATTGTAGATTCCGGTCTTTAAGACTACTACCACTTTCAGCAAGGTGATGCTTGGGTCAACTATTCCCCATATTGGTGAGTCCTCAAGTTCGAGGGAAAGTTTCTATCTCTTGTAGTTTCTAGTTTCTTTCTATATTCTAGATTGTGTTGTATTTATCTATTCATGAAGACGTCATTGATGTAAAATACTTATGTCCCTATTTCTACTCGTATGTTTAAATGGTGATTGAGACTATGTATAGTTATTATTTTCCTTATATGAAAAATGTCGACTTCTATTGTAAAAGCTTCTAATTTTTGCTTATTCTTCTATGTATTTACGTGATTATGAAATCTAAGGGCTTGTATGCAACCCCTTCATGGTCAATTGAACCGTGTCATACATAGGGGATATTTTTGCATCGTGATACAACTCAGTACTAGAGCTTAGGGTGATGTCACATGAACCACATCTAGTAAAGTCTTGTTCATAAGTGTGAAGCACAACACACTAATGAATGAGAGTCTATGAAATGCTTACGAAATCTTTACTTCATTGATTACTCCTTACTCGTTCCTTAAGAGTCTTAAATCTATAAATTCCTTTTTCCTAACCCTTTTCTTGCGCATACATGATGAATACTAGAGGAACGACAACTATAAATGTTGAAGAGGAGATAAATAATGATGAGGGAGTTCCTCCCCAAGGGCCTTAAAATTGTCAATATCCTAATGAGGAAGGAGATATAACCAATGTGGATATCTGGGCATCTCTTCAAACGCAAACCCGTTCTCTAACGAATCAAGTCATAACAGATGCTAGGGTGCAAGTAAATCCCAATGCAAGTACAACCGCTTGGAGGATAAGGGATGCCACAAGGATGAATCCCTACCTTCTATAGCTCCAAGGTGGAAGAGGACCCACAAGGGTTCATTGATGATGTGTTTAAAGTGCTTGATTCTGTGGGATTATCTCCAAGGGAGAATGTGGAACTAGCCGCCTACCAACTTAAGGATGCAGCTCAAGTGTAGAATGATCAATGGAAGGAAGAGAGGTCCATGAGAGAGGACCGATTGTTTAGGGAGTGTTTAAGATGATGTTTCTCGATAGATTTTCCCCTAGATATAAGGGAGATGAAGATGCAAGAATTCATTAACCTCTGCCAAGTATTTATGAGTGTGAAGGAATATAGCGTCAAGTTCACATAATTGTCTAAGTATGCCCAAACCTTGGTGGCAGACTCTAGTGAAAAATGAACAAATATGTTATGGGGATATCTGATCTTGTGATGAATGAATGTAGGCCTAAATGCTTATTCCAACCATGAACATATCCTATATCATGGTTCATTATGAGAAAATTGAGGAACAAAAGCTCAAGCAAGCGGGTAGAGAGGTAAAAAGTTGATGATGGAAATTTGTCTAAGGGAAGATTTGAGGTTCAAGTAACACCTAGGATTAAGAAGAGGTTTTCTAATCAAGGAACTTCTAGCACTCCTAAGTTCAACAAAGAGAGGGTTCCTACTCCAAATCCACAAGGTGGCAGTAGAGATGGTTCTTAAGTTGATAGACCTACTTGTGCAAAGTGTGGCAAAAATCATGGGGGCAAGTGTTTTATAGGCACAAATGAGTGTTTCAGTTTTGGAAAATGTTGGCACAGTAAGAAGGATTGTATTATGCTACATGTTCAAGGGAGAGACGACAAGCAAGTCCCTCCTAGCGACTCAAATACCGATGCTCCCAAGAAGAATCATTTCTATGCTCTCCAGTCTAGGAGTGATCAAAAAGGATCTCCAAACGTGTTCACCGGTATGTTGCAAGTATTTTGAATTAATGTTCATGCATTTTTAGACCCTAGTGCCACTTTATCTTTTGTTACCCCTCTAGTGGCTACGAAATTTGATATACTCCCCATAAAGTTAGAAGAGCCTTTTTTTGGTTTGTACTCCCATAGATGACTCATTTGTTTTTAGAAAGGTTTGTCCTATTTTCTTGTCTAGTAGAGTCACTTTGGTTGATTTGGCATAACTATATAAGTTAGACTTTGATGTCATATTGGGATGGATTGGTTGTGTTCTTGTTTTTCTTCCATTGATTGTAGAACTCGGGTAGTAAAATTTTAACATCTGAATGAATCCATTTTAGAATGGAAGGGGGAAACTCTATTGCTAGAGATCATTTCATCTCATATCTAAAAGCTAGAAAAAACTATTTCCAACCAATGTATCTATCATATTGTGAGATTTAAGGACCTTGAGTTCGATACTCCTTCTTTATAATCAATCCCCGTAGTAAGGGAATTTCTGAAAGTCTTTCCCATTGACATACCCAAAATCCCTCCCGAATGACAAATAGACTTTGACATTAATCTTTTTTCGGATACACAAACCATATGAATTCCCCTTTACTGGATGGCACCGACTGAATTGAATGAATTAAAGGAACAACTCAAGGGTTTGCTAGATAAAGGTTTTATTCAACCAAGCATATCTCCATGGGGTGTCCCCTTATTGTTTGTGAAGAAGGAAGATGGGTCACTTTGGATGTGTATAGACTACCACCAATTAAGCAAGGTCACTATGATGAATAAGTATCCTCTTCCTTGAATTGAAGATTTGTTTGACCAAGTCCACGGGTAATTTAATTTTTGAAGATTGACTTAAGGTCGGGTTATCACCAACTTAGGGTGAGAGGGGTTGACATTCCTAAAACGGAATTACGTACAAGATATGGTCACTATGAATTCCTAGTTATGTCTTTTGGTCAAACGAATTCCCCGGCGGAGTTCATGGATCTTATGAATAGGGTTTTTAGGTATTATATTGATTTGCTTGTAATCGTATTTATTGACGAAATTTTGATATATTCAAGGAGTGAGGATGATCATATGAAACATTGAGGTTAGTATTGCAAGTCCTCAAGGACATCCAACTTTATGCTAAATTTAGCAAGTGAAAGTTCTGGCTCAGGTCGGTTGCTTTCTTAGGTCACATTATGTTAAGTCTGGGTATCAACGTTAATCCATAGAAAATGGATGCGGTGAAGATTTATGCTAGACCCCTAAGTACTATTGATATTCGAAGCTTTTTGGGCTTGGCGAGGTATTATAGGAAATTCGTGGAGGGCTTTTCATCCATAGGTTCTCTATTAATGACCTTGACCTAAAATAAGGACAAGTTTTATTGGTCGAAGGCTTGTGAAAAGTTCTATCAAAAGTTAAAGGATTAACTCACCTCTACTCCGGTGTTGACCTTATCGGAGGGTACTGATGGGTTTGAAGTGTATTGTGATGCTTCAAGAGTAGGGTTAAGGGTGTGTTCTAATGCAAAATGCTAAGGCAGTCGCCTATGCTTCAAGGAAAAACTCAAGATTAATTAAAAGAATCACCTGAACCATGATCCTGAACTAGTGGTGATTTTAGCATTGAAGATATGGAGACACTATCTCTATGGGGTGTATGTAGATGTGTTTACTACCCACAAAAGTCTTCAATATGTGTTTGCACCAAAAGAGTTGAATTTCAAACAAAGAAGGTGGTTATAGATTCTGAAAGATTATGACATGAGCGTCTTTTACCACCCTGGGAAAGTAATATAGTCGAGGATGCCCTAAGTGGATTATCCATTGGTAGTGTGGCTTATGTAGAAGATGATATGAATAAATTTGTTTGTGAAGTAACATAGGTTGGCCCGATTAGCTTCCCAACTAGTGTATTCTACCAAGGGTGGATTCATGGTTCATCATAGCTTTGAATCGTCCTTTGTTGTGGATGTGAAATCTAAGAAATACCTATATCCTATTTTGATGGAGTTGAAGGAATCGGTTCTCAATAAGTTTGTTGAGGTTTTTTCCCAAGGAGGAGATCAGGTGCTTAGATACCAAGGGAGATTGTGTGTTCCGTATGTTGATGGTCTAAGGGAGAAAATTCTAGAAGAGGCTCGTGGTTCGCAATATTCTATTCATCCAGAAGCCACTAGATGTACCATGAACTATGTGAAGTCTATTGGTGGAATGACTTGAAAAAGGATATAGCGGATTTTGTAGCCACATGCCCAAATTGTCAACAAGTCAAAGTCGAACACCAAAAACCCGGAGGTTTGTCCCAATATATTGAAGTTCCTATTTTGAAATGGGAGGGTGTTAATATGGACTTTGTGGTGGGGTTGTCTCGTACTCGAAGGCGACATGATTCTATTTGAGTCATTTATTGATAGGAATACTAAATCAGCCCACTATATTTCGGTTAAGACTTCTTTTTCGGCGGAAGACTATTTCTAGTGGTACATAAATGAAACAATGAGGTTGCATGGGGTCCCTTATCTGTCATATCGGACAGGGGTACTCAATTTACTTTACACTTTTGGAGGGCTTTGTAAAAGGGCCACAGTAAAAATGTTAAATTTAGTACCACTTATCATCCTCAAACGAATGGTCAAGCGGAAAGGATTATTCAAACCTTGGATGACATGTTGAGAGTGTGTGTGATCAATTTCTAAGGTAGTTGGGATGACCATCTCCCTTTGATTTAATTTGCCTACAACAATAGTTACGACTCTAGTATTGCCATGGCTCCATTTGAAGAACTTTATGGGAGAAGGTGTAGATCTCCAGTAGGGTGGTTTTAGGTAAGTGAATTTTCTCTAACTGGTCCAAAACTAGATTATGATGCCATTGAAAAAGTTTGGCTTATTAGAGATATATCGAAGACGACCCATAGTCAACAAAAGTCTTATGCCGACAATAGGAGAAGGGAGCTAGATTTTGAAGGTTAATGGGTCTACTTACAAATCTCACTTATGAAGGGTATGATCAGGTTTTGTAGAAAGGGGAAGATTATACTCCTATATATGGACCCGTATCAAGTCTTGAAACGTGTTTGTAAGGTTTCATATGACTTATAGTTACCAAATGAGTTGGCTCAAGATTACCCGGTTTTTCATGTCTCCATGATTAAGAAGTGCATTGCAAATCCGGTCTCAATCCTTCCTTTACAAGGTTTAGGAGTAGATGAGAATATTTCTTATGAAGAGGTCCCGTTTGAGATCTTGGACTGGCAAGTGAATATATTAAGAAACAAGGAGGCAGCCTCCGTTAAGTTCCATTGGGTAACCACTTTGTTGAGGTAGCTACATTGGAGGCCAAGGCCAATATTATGTCCCGTTACCCTAATCTTTTTCCTTCTACTCCTTATATGATGTCCCATTACCCTAATCGTTTTCCTTCTACTCTCACTCAAACTTGAGGTGAAAAATTTTCCTTCATTTCTTAAATATTGTGGGAGTGATAAATGTTGTTTGATTTTTCAATGGTTTCCTTAAATTGTGCATGTTCTTATGAGAATTCATGTTAAGTATATTTCGAGTTTTCATGATGTCTATGTTTCCTCATGTTTATTGCTTTTTTAAATAATGATTGTATTTTGATTCCATGAGTTGAAATAATGAACATGCTTAGTTATGTTTTGATGAAATGACATGTTGTCTTAATATGGTTGTGTTGACCTTGTTTGAGTTGGAGAAGGTAATTCCTTCCATTTTTTTGTGAATTGATGAGCTTCATGCGTATTGAGTTAGTATAGGTATTTCCTACTTTCTAGTATTGCTTTGACCATGTTGTGATGTGGAGATGAAATTTCTTCCTCTTGAATATTGCATATGCTGAATAGTGCATTTGTGAATTTTACTTATTGTTGATGTGCCATGCATATTGGGCATTAGGGGATGAATGTTCAGGGGGGGTGGTGGTTAATGTAACACCCTAAAAATCCAATGACCTAAGATAGAGCCTAACATGAAATCTCGTGTCCTAAAAAGGGTAGACATCAAGGCAAGGGTACTAAATTTACCTCCCTAGTTTAACAATAGTGTCTAAGTTTCTAAATGACAAGGCATGTACCTCGTAATTACCCGCAAGGGCCTTGGTGAGAGCCAAGGGGTTGCTTAAAAAGCTGTCCAAAACCAGCTTGAATTCACAATAATCAAAATAGGTCAAGGTCGCATTAGAACGGCCGATAGTTGCTTAGTATCATACGAGAGACTCATCATACGAGTCGTAGATTGAATCATGACCTGTAGATAAGAGTCGTGAGTCAAAATTTAGCCTCACCAAAGCTCCCCCTAAACTCCCTAGTATATGTACCAAACGACGCGTATACATTATGGTTCGTAAAGCATATCACTCCCCATAGATGGGGGCTCGTGGATGGGTCCTAGACCAAGGACAAGGTAAAGCCTCAAATACAATCTATAGATGACCAGTACGGTATGTGGATCATCCCACACCCTGTATGTGGGGACTCATGGATGAGGTCTGTATGGTGTCAAGGGAATCGGCCAAGGCTCCAACATTTTAATAAAATTCTAATTAACTAGGCAAGGTTTGGGACAATCATTATACTTTAATATAGACACATATAAGTAGTTTTAAGTCATTAAAATTAAACTAACTCCTCACATCTCACAAACCCAAAAGAAGAAAACCAACTCCCATATCACAAAGTTCTCTCTTTAAGACTCCATTGAAGAACCCAGTCAAGGTCAAGCTAGGGCTTCAAGGACTAACCTTTCTTCCCCAATTTCGTGAGGATCTCAACCTATGGTATGAATGCTCTTAATTTTTTGATATATATACATTGCCCAATAAGTCCGTTCAGTGTGTGTTTTCAAGACTTCCAAAAAATCTAGGGTTTTACATCAAACATGGGTCTTGTTACAAAATGATTTCTACTGTTAAATTATTATTTAATATGATTAATTATGATGGTTTATGGTTATGTTGTTGTAGTATCAATAGTTTTTGAGGAAAATATCTCTGGGACCCATGGTTTCCATTTCTTCCAAAATTTTGTACTAAGATGTGACTTGATTGGCCATAAAAGTTTGTAATTGATTATGTTTAGATTTAATTGATGGTTGAATCATGAAATCTATATATATTGTGGTAATTCAATAATTTTAGGATTGATATTTGTTCATGGCCTTGACGGGAAATTGGCTAGGGTTTGTGTATGTCGATGTTGTTTCTACATGACTATGTGAATTACTTGGGTAATAATGATTCTATATATTTTGTGGCGGTATTGATGTAAGATCCTTCTTCCCTATACCCTATGTACTTGATTATGAAATAAGTATTAACGAATGTTTATATTGAACTTGTTGGGTTGATTGAAAGGACATTCTCATGATCAGAATCCAACTACATAATAAAAGGTTTACTCGCGTATTAGTGTTCCCAAATTGAAAGGAGAATTTTTACTTAAGAAACCAATGAGCTATTATGATATATTAACATGAGTGTCTAATACACTCTCTTGTGACTGATGAACCTAATTAAAGGCTAATTGGGACTTATAAAGGGAATAATTTTTAGCATCGAGAGGACATGAAAGTGAGATGGGGGATTTTACGTTTAGCAAGTCTAGCTTCCCAATGTATTATATCTCATAAGATGTAAACCTTCTACATTTAGCAAGTACGTGTTTCTAGTAGCAATATCCTTGTCCCATAACTATGTTCCCGCATAGATATCATCTAGTGGATCCACCTAAATAACTACAATGTAAGTTCTGCCTCAGGAAAGTAGAACACTTCTTTTTGGTGTGGGGGTAGAACACGGAATTCCATGTAGCTCACAGGGTCTATTTCGATTAAAGAAATCCATAAATGATAATGAATGAACTATGGTAAGGACATGGAATTTAACTAGGAATTCTTAAGGGGTATTACTTAGTGTGAGTGAGGGTATGGAAATTCACTTGTGCATCATACAGGTATACTCTAAAAAGGGGTTCTGGTGGGGTTCTCTTATAATATGATGAATTATGAATTATGCATGAAAGGTATTTATAGATGCCATGAATATGAATGTATTCACTTTTATGTATATTATTAGTAATCTAAATGTGGTACGTAGAATTTGGTGAGCTTATGGGATGTTTCCTTCGCATTGTACTAGTATTGTCTTGGGTTTCTCATATGTTGAATTGGCTTATGTTCTTATGAATGTGCATAATGGTTTCTAACTTGACTAAATGCATAATTTCAATTAAATTTCCCTTTTATGCATGTTTTAAAGTTTTTGTCCGTGGTGTCCATACTTAGTGTAATTAATTATGCTAACCTATATTTTCTACTTTACTATGAGTGTAGGTTTGGGTCATTGAGACTACTACCTTTTTCTTCAAGGTGAAGCTTGGGTTGACTATTCCCCCAGCTTGGTCAGTCCTCAAGTTCAAGAAGTTTCTATTTGATTCTAGTTTCTAGTTTCCTTCTATATTCTAGACTACGTTGTATTTCACTATTCATGGAGACTTTATTGATGTAAAGGTTTTATGTCCCTATTTGTACCCGTATGTTTTGATGGCGATTGAGACAATGTATAGTTCCTATTTCCTTATGAAGAATGTTGACTTCTATTGTAAAAGTTTCTAATATTTCCTCATTTTTCTATGTCTTTATGCGATGATAAAACTAGCATTTGTATGCGACCCATTCGGGGTCAATTATGTCATGTCACATTTAAGGAGTACTTTTGGGTCATGAAATTGACTCTTCTCAACTCATGAATAACTCAACTAATAATAAAGAAATGAAACACATGCAATATATGAAAAACTTTACAAAACAATAAAAGCAACTTAGTTCTTTCGATAAAATGCAATTAAATACTCAAATTTACTCATATAACAAAGTAATATAGTTTATGTTGTAGATTCTCTAACTGGAAACCACCACTATGAGCCTAAGCGGTGATACATCGTCTTGCCCACACTGCCAGAACTATCATATACTTTGTTGTCATATAGAACACTTAACTTAGTGGATCTCCTAGCTTTTGCTAAAAGCTTCTTAAGGAATAATCTAAAAGTATGATCCTTTACTACCCGTGATGGATACATGGTTTATGGACACTTGAGTGCATATGAACTCGCATCCCCATATCAGTGCTCAATATTATTCCCAAAAATAGACTTAGCTCATATGTTTTTAAAATAAACTTCTTTCTCTGGTTTGAGATAACTACCCAAAACTTAGCTTAAAAGCTCTTTTGGAAACGATGTTCCCTTTTATTGCTCAACTGTGGAAACTTAAGTATTAGAACAAAGTTAAAGTGTTTGTGAAAGACTTTTAAAAATACCTGAATGAACTTATCTTTACTTGCTTCTTAAACTCTCAACTTGACTCTTAACTTTTCTTTAATTGAATTATGGATTCAAGGATCGTGATTTTTCATAGGAAATATCTCATGATGTTTAGAAGTGTTTTTAGATAGCTAAACATGAGAAAGAATAAAAATTTCACTATCTGAAGATAGGTCTGCGACACAGAGGTGTGTTTAAATTTTGGTTAAAAAATAATTGTTGAGGCAGAACGGTCTGTGACCGCTCCGCGACGCAAAAAGGTTTTCCCCAAATATGGGGAGGAGGTTCGCGATGCGAATACATTGCCCAGGTTTTCCCAACTAAATATTTTCTTCATTTTCCTGATTTGATTCATCCAAACTCATTTATTTTTCTCAAATTCTTTTAGATACAGATACCCAAAGGATGTACCTAAGAACCTAACTCAAACCCACTCAATAAAGTGATGTAATGATCTTAGAGACTTCTCCATTTCAGCCAAACTTAAGAACAATATCAATTTCAAGAACACATATCAAGAACATCAAATTTCAAACTCTTTCAGGACAAATTCATGAGGAAATAACATGTTTGGCGCGTGGCTGATAAAACTAATGCTATGAAAGACTCACATATCCTGTAGGATTGATTCCTTGGCGAAATCCACAACCAAAATCGACCATTCGTAGTGAATCTTTATTTTCCTCTTCTCCTTTCTCCTTTTTTCCAAGACATAGCGTGAATTTCCAATTTTCTAGATAGACTAAAATCTGACTTTACCCCTATTAAACTCCTACAGACGAATTGAAAGAATTAGGTAAGGAAAATACTAAATTATCCTTCCAAAAATCCGGATTAGACTTTTCTTATTTTGACATCCAAACTTCAAAAGGAAAATATCTCACTCACACAAACTCGTAATCGCGCAAACTTGGCGACATTGTAAAGATTACTCCAAGGGATTTCCAACCATATCTAGAAGTTCACCTAACTCATCATGAGCAAGGATTTGTGGATGTTTGAAGTTGACTAAGAACTCAACTTTTCCTAATATAAAAATATTCAGATTTTCATTATTCCAAAAATGACTTTCCAGTTCTTAGCTTCTTCCTAGCTATTCCAAATTTCGAGATGTTAAATCTCCAGACTAGTAGAGAATTCTAGAACATGGACCAAAGTATAGTTATTAAATAGACTTGTAAAATAAATATTATTTACACTTAGGCCCTAAGAAGATAGTATAAATAGAAGGGTCTCTCATTTGTAAATCATCAACCAACTCATAAAGCTTTCTTCTAAGTAAATAAAGCATTCTTCCAAACTTCTCAAATCTTTCTTACTCTTTCTTTGCATTTCTTAGCGGTCTTAGTCTTAAAGGCTTGTTGAGCTTACAATCTCTTGAAAGAGTAGTTAGTAAGTTTTCAAGCGCCGCATTGAGCTTTACCAAAATCTCTATGTTCGTGACAACGTGATATCAAAGCAAAGGTTTGCACTAAGGGAATGTCCAACGAGGGAGACGTAAACACAACTAGCACCACCAATTTCTGTCCAGAGAGAGGAAAGAAGAATTTCAAGGGAAAGAAGTACCAAAAAATTAATGATAAAATGTCGTTCGACCCCACACCAAGCGAGACACTAATATACCATCAACCTTTGACCACAGAAGCAAGTGACTATGAACTTGTCAAGGAGTCTATTGACATAACCGACAAAGAGGATGGGTCTCAAGGGTTGAAGTGGTGAGGCATGCCTTGGAGATATTAGTTCGGCATTTGAAGGTGGCCAACGGAAAATTCAAGACTCTGGAGGACTTCACCCTTGAGGAGACCAACAACCTACACAAGGAGTTGGAGGGACGCTAGCGATCCGAGTTCAAGATGAAAGGGTCTATCACTTCATTAAAGTGTCAGCTGTTGGAGACGTTAATCACGATTGCGACCATGAAGGCCGAGATGAAAGCATCAAAAGAGGGCGCGGAAATTGGAGGATTATCATTGTTCGATCGATATAGGGAGGCCGAGGTCGAGGATCCCAATCCACCTATGTTTAAAGGAGTCCATGATGTGCAAGAGGTGGAGAATTTCTTATGGAATATGGAGAATTCCTTCAAGTGTAATCGAGGGAAGAGCGACAAAAACAAGATCAACACCGTTGTGTTGTATCTTTCAGAGATTTTCATGCTAAGGTGATTGCATAATGATTTGGAAATAGGGAAGAGGATTGCCATCATTAACACATAGGAGAAGTTCCGAGTGGAGTTTAAGAAAGCTTTCTTCTTGAACAACATCATCTATGAGGCAAAGCTCAAGTTAAGGGAATTTAAGCAAACAAGTAGCATACGCACTTACGTTAAGGAGTTTACCACCCTCACGATTCAAATTTCCAACCTCATGGATAAAAATATGTTTTTCTACTTCATGGAGGGGCTAAAAAATGGGTCAGGATAGATTTGGAATGCCAACAGATCAAGAATATCAATGAAGCCATCACGGAGGCCGAAGCTTTTACAGACTTTTGACATGAGATGCCAAAAAAAGTTGAAGGAGAAAAGAGGAGAGGTAGTCATGAAAATGGTGGTGGAGATCATGGAAAAGTCAAGGAGAAGTGTCCACATCCCAAGAAGCATGATACATATAAGTCTGAAAGCAAGAAGTTTGGACGTCAAAGCGATGTCGACTGGAAGACATAGCCTACAAAGAAAAATGGTTGCTACATATGCACTGGGCCGCATGGCTAAGAAAAGTTCCCTGAATTGAACATCCTTTGATCTATCCTGTAGGAGTGGAAGAATAAGGATGCATAAGAGTAAGGACAAAGTGTAGAGATGATGCAGCTAGGCTTGATAGGACTATGCAGAGCTATCAGCAAGAAACCAGGGAAATGAAAGAATATGGCGCATAAAATGTCTATATCACAATAAATGGAAGACCTGCTCATGCTACAGTCGACATGGGTGGACAGACCAATATCATGACCAGGACGACAACGACAAGGTTGGGGCTGAGTTATAGTCCAAGTAACACCCAAATCATGACGGTCAATGCACCATCGACTCTCGTGTGTGGAGTTTCACATGGAGTAAGAATTACACTAGGTGAATGGAGAGGTAAGACCAACTTCATTGTTTCTCCCTTAGACCTATTTGATATCACTAGGGAAGGAGTTCTTCTAAGAGTGTCACGCGGTGATCGACCCTTACCTCCAACAAGCAAAAGTCCGCCTAACATCCATGGAGATGGTAAGAGGCCCTAAGAATAAACAGTAGGTGTTTATAGACACCATTGCAAGTTTGGAATAAGACAATGGTGCCAAGGACTCCTTGTCGCCGCAATTAGAGAAGGGCCATAAGGAAAACAAGGTTGTGATGCCAAAGAAGCCGCCAAGGCGCGTCCTTCTTAGAAAGGATGTATATCATAAGACCGAGTTAAAAGAGATCAGTAAACAATTTGCGCCAGGGAATTTATTGAGTCAATAGACTATTGGTCTCGCACACGAGCAGACGAGACTCGTTTGGTGATGTAGTTACAATGCGACACAGTCATTGCATCAATAGGTGGGGGAGAGTATCATGACCCACTACTTCACAGTTCAAATTTGTACTAGAATGAGGATGAGTTAGGTTATTAGAACACTCTAGAATTCCCTAGACACTTTCAATAAGGCTACAAAATTCCTTTGACCTTTCCTTAGAATTCTCTAGAATAACTTAGAAGATATAGTGGAAAATTTTAGAATTTTCTAGAAGTGTAGAGAATACTATCACATGGACAAAAGTTTATTTATTAGAGGGACCTATAAAGTAAATATTGTTTACATTAGGCCCTTAGAAAGTATTATAAATATAAAGGACTCTCATTTGTAAATCATCAATCATGTTGTAAAACTTTCTTCAAGTAGTATAAAGCCTTCTTCAAAACTTCTCAAATCTTTCTAAATCTTTATTTGAATTCTCTTAGAGATATTATCTTAAATACTTTCTTGAGCTTACAATATTTTTAAAAGTTAGTGAGTAAGTTGTCAAGCGCTGCACAGAGTTTTTGAGATATTTTGAATTCCCTAACAAAAGGCCTAGAAATGATGCAAAATTGAAAAATATTATCGATAAAGCATGCGGTAATATTAGTGGAATATATGTTTGTCTTTCAAAAAGATCATTTATAATACAAAGTATATTAACCAAAGGGTAAATGCTTTGCTAAATCATAGGAAAAATTGAAATAATTTTTGTTTGGAGCGCCACCATCAAATGAGACCTGCAGAGCACAATTCGAATTTAATCAAAGCTTCAATGTGGGCTCCAGACACCAGATGGAACACCAAAAATCAAGTGGGTCTTAACATAGTGCAACTTGAATTACATTTGGAACAACTTTTTGGAGCTGCATTCATCCTTCCCAACTCCCCCATCTAAACAATGGTTAATAATCAATAAATAATGTACTAACAATGCTGTGAGTTGTACTATAAAAATCTAGATGAGTGTGGTCGTTCATTGAACATCTTTTTTTATTGTGAAAGCACCTTTATTGTACTTATTTCTCATCAAAAAAAGTGTAAACGTTCACTAATTTTTCCCCTTAATTTGCATAGCATTGTTTTCTTTCATTGATTTCCAGTTTATAAATATTTTACATAATTTCTCTCTCTAAAATTATACATCTTTTATTTTTTAATGGTTCTCAAATTTCACCATTCTTTATCTGATATTAAGAAATTTATCATTCAAACTGTGAGTTATTTATGTTTTTGAGGTTTTAAGGCAATCTTTCTTTAGTTATTGCACTTTTAATGTCTATAATTTCCATTTGTTCTTCTAGTAAGTTTTCTATTCGGTTTTCAATATGCATGTACCAATTTTTCTTATATGTGTACTCAATATTCATGTTTTAATTGAGATACAAAGGTGCAATCTTATGAGATGTCTTACAAATTAGGTGTTCAGTCTTTAAATTGTATATTTCTTAGTTAATTTAATTAAAAAATTGATGTTCTATAGGATGTTTGAATGAACTAAAACACTTTTTTCGTTTCTTTTCCCTACAGATTTTCTAAAGCATACTCTCCTGGTAATTATGAAGATTCTATGTCAGTAATGAATTTTTTGGCTTCGGTGCGTTAATAGGGTCGGAAGTACATGCTTGAACCTGAAAATCTTTAGAGTGATTATATATTCCTTTTGCCTTTTCAGTAGTGCAAGATACGTATTCGTTAGAGTTTGAACTTCCAAGATATTACTAGTTTTTTACTGTTATTGAATATCGACACCACTTTCTCAAACTTTTTTTTTGCGTTATAATTTTAGTTAATTTAACAATTCCTCATTTACATATTTTATATTTACATAATTTTTGTAGTGTGGGGTGATTATTATCATAACAATAACAAATCTAAAGGGACGTGTAGTGATGGATCATTGTAAAATGAAGAAAAACAAGACAATGTGAGACTCAAAACCATTCTCTTATTCTTTGTTGTAGGATATGATATGCTTAAAATCCTTCAGACATCAATCATTGCACCTTTAGAAAAAGAGAAACGTTGTATGTTTCATGTATTTTTTAAAAATAGACAAGGAGAGGGGGAGAATGAGATATGATCCAGGCACAATGAAATTACTTTATTCTCAGTGTTCCATAATGATATGCGCTTGAGGATCACGCCTCGGTGAATATCTCTTTTCTATATTTATTCATATTTTCTCTAGATTGGATATCACTTCATGTACATAAATAATGATTGCGTTGGTATTAATCTACAAAGTGTATTCATATAGAAAGTGAGTACTAGATATCTATGGAAAACATAAAAAACTCATTCGTTTTACCGTTACATGCTTACATATGGGAACATCAAGACTAGGGATTAGGATATAGAGGGAGGTTGTGAATTAGTTATATTTACTAAGAGCCACCAAATAAGTATCTCTTTGTGTTCATTATGGTTGTTTTCACACATTATAGGACATAATCCAGAGAGCTTATACACCTACGAAGAAAAGATTGGAAACAACATATAAGATGTAGATTCTATTAATAGTTTGAGATCTTTCAAGAAAAACCTTACGATCATGGCAGAAAATATCACACTCATTTACAAGATTTATACACATCTGAACTTTATTACACTAAACTTTTTGTGTTTGGGGTTTATAGTTGCTCTGGAGAAGATAAAACATAAGCTTTCCCTCTTAGGCTTCATTTTATTTTAAATTAAAATTCATTCACTAACATCCAATCTTTTGAAAAGTATTGTTTCAATGTGTTGATAAAGTTCTTCAAATATGTCGATTCTCTATTTTCAAATTATTCAATATATATTGAGTCATTCATTTCTAGATATTGAAGGAATATTTAGATCACTCGCACTAATATTTACCCTTATATAAAAGTGAGTAAGAGAAGGACGAACACTACAATCAATAATTGTAGAAAAACAAGAGAGATGCCAAACACCAACTTTGCTAACTGGGAAGAGCTTTATCTAGCTTCTTCAAGTAGTGGCTCCACTTAGGACTATCATTTTGGATATGGTATTTGTACTTGGATACTCCATTGACCTCATGTTACTTATACTCCTTCATGTTAGTATTGAAAATATAGATAATACACCGACCCCATTTGCAGATCAATTTCTGAATCTAATATTGTTCATCATCTAACCCATTCAAAAATCTACACTAAGTTATTGATCAACTGTACATTTGTAGCTTATGATTTTCTTGTTTACTGTATCATTGTGTAACAAGTAAATTTTTTCTTTTTGCAAGACTGTGATATGATCATATTTATATGTCATTTATGAGTTGTCCAAGTACCTTCTAAATTACTTGATTTATCATCTCAACTATTCTCTCTTTGTTATAAATTTCTCTATATGCATGAATATACCACCATATATATCCTTTTTTTAGAATATTTTTTTCCAAGATTATTATATTAGACATAACAGAAATTTGTATAATCAAAATTCTTTTAAAAATATGATATTAATTGTAGGCTTCAAGTGATTTATTGTTACGTTACATGCGTATATTTGATATTTTCTTGGAAAGAAATCAAGGTGGTTGTTCTTTTGTTTTACCAGAAACTAATGTGCTATTTACTTTGTTAGCTCTCTAATATCTAAGATATTTGGTATTTAACTTCTTGACAAAGTTTCAATAAGTGATACTGAGATAGGTTCTTGATTTTCTTTTTTTGTGATCCTTATATAATGATGAAAATTTGGAGGTGTCTATATCAATTTTTTGTGATCTTATGTCAATTAAAATTGTTATTGATTTGTTGTCTATTATATTATTCTGCAATCAACTTCTTGAATTGAATATGTTTTAAGTGGAATTTGTAGTTCTATAGAATGAAAGGAAAAAAATCATTTATGAGAAGTTATAGTGGAATGTTTACTCTTTAGTTTGAACCATAATTTAATTTCTCCATCTAGTAAAACTATACATGGTCATTCCATAAAACACCTTTTTGAACCAACTCTATTGGTGAGAAGTGAAAAAATTTAAATGTTAAGTTTTTCTCTACCTTTTACACTATGTATATATTCCTTCTCTAAGTATTTTATTTCACCAAATCCCCATTTCTCCCTTTCATTTATTTTCTCTATTATTTTTTCTCTCTTCCAATGACCAACTGTCATGCTAAGAATGTCCCCTCCTCCTCCTCCTCCTCCCCCTCCCCAATCTCCCCTCCCTCTTCCCTTGACCCTTCCCTTTATCATGTTCGTGAGAAGGGTACACCAACTGCTGACACAGAGATCTTAGGGGTTTATGGGAGTATCACCTCCATTCACTATGTCAATGCTCCTCCTAGAAAGAGAGGAAACATGCTGAATGTTTGGGAAGGAACATTTTGAGGTTAGGTCCAAAAGGCCCAATTTTGGCACTTTCAACTACTGCTGCTCCAAAAGTTTCAACATTGAGCCTATTATTCTGAACCACATATGTTCCTTTGCCAACATTCTACATACTTCCCCTCTTTCTAGGAGGAACATTGACTAAATGGATGGGGGCGCTACTCCAATAAACCCCTAAGATCTCAGTGTCAACATTTGGTGTAGCCTTCTTGCAAACACAAGTAGGGGAAGTGACAGGGGATATAGAGGGGGAGATTGGGGAGGGGGAGGAGGAGGAGGGAGGGACATTCTTAGCATGAGAATGGGACATTGGGAGAAAAACAAAATAATAATAGAGAAAGAGAATGAAATAGAGACATGGGGATTTAGTGAATAAAAGACTTACCAAAGGATAATACACATAGCGTGAAAGATAGACAAAAAAATTTAACATTTGAATTGGTTCACTTCCCACCATTAGTGTCGGTTCACTAAGGGCTTTTTTGGAATGAATATGTCTAGTTTTATGTATATATGTTGACCACATATTTAATTTATTTTCTCATGAGATTTGTTTTTTTACCTCCTTAGGAGCTCCCACCCTCTTTTCTCCCTTAGTCATTTGAACTCACAACTTTTGGGTTGGAACTAAGGGGTGCTTACCACCGAGCAAAACCCTGTTGTTACAACATGTGACGATGTAATTTAAAATTATGTTTGTATTTTTAATTAATTACTTAATAATATTTTCAACTCTCACATTTCTCACATGTGTCGTGATTCGTTTTGAAGATAGAAAGATTTTAACATAGTTATAATGTTCGTCGTCTCTAATACCATGTTGAAAAGTTTGGGTGCTTCGAGTCTTCTCCCTTCTTCCAGGAAGGCAAAAGGTTAGGAGTGAATTATTCATAAACTTAATCTAAACTCATGATAAAAAGTACTGGAATCGCACAAATATATTTGTGATCACTGGTGTAGGAAGAAAATCCTTGAAGAGAATCCAAAATAAAGCCAACATAGAAAACAAATGTGGCCATGGGGACTTGAACCTCAATGGCAAACAAACTTCTTCACTAATTCCACTAAGAAACCAATCTATATACACAACAAAGTATTTCAATTTTCATTTAAATAACCGTTCTACATCAGACCACATTAAATAAAATATACAAAACTTAGAAGTAGTGATTCGAACTTGGGTATTGTGTACATATTGGACAAACTTTTGACACTAAGCTACCACTCATTGTTATAGTCTAGGTGGTTCAAAATGCTTAATATATCAATATAAAGTAATATTTGATGTGACAACATGTCACGACCCAAATCAGGGACGCGACTGGCACCCACATTTACCCTCCTATGTGAGCGAACCAACCCATCTAAACCTTAACATTTCAAGATATATCAACAGAAAATAATGCGGAAGACTTAAACTCATTAATAAAAACAATTCAATACTATTATTATTATCCCCAAAATCTGGAAGTCATCATCACAAGAACATCTATCTCAAATTACTTAACTAAGAATGTCTAAGAAACAAAATAACTAAAAAGCTAGTCCATGCCGGAAGTTCAAGGCATCAAGACTTGAAGAAGAAGACCCAGTCCAAGCTAGACGCATTAGCTCACCCTGAATTTTCCGATGAAGTGAAGACTGGCTAGATCTACTGTTGAGTTGAAGTTGACGGAACGTTTGCTGCATTACACAAATAACAAAGAGGAAAACATAAAAGTAGGGGGGTCAGTACAACCACACGTACTGAGTAGATATCATCGGCCAACTCAAAATAGTGTGTTGCACCTAGATAGCACGTGCTATGAGGATTTATATTTTGGTTGTTCGTGGGTTGTAATAGAGATAGTAGGATAGTGTATGCCATGGAAATTGCTTGGGGGAGAAAGATTTGGTTAGTGATAAGGAAGTTTGAATCAATAATTACTGTTTATGGTAGTATAAATGGTGGTTGTTGTACTGGGGATTTTTATATGCAATTAGAATGGTTAGGATAAGATCCAGAATTCGTTAAGTGGGTTGATTGAACGAGGGGTTAGTAATGAGGGTGGAGTGTGAATTGGACTGTCCAAGAGAGACGAATGTGGATAAGCGAGTGGTTTATTTCGACCTTACTAGGTAGTTTCTTATGTTTGGTGATGGATGTCGGGTTGACCGATGATGCCTACCAGTACATTGTTTTGTAATGATACTACTCTTGCTATATCTTTTGACATAGTCTGGATGCAGGATTGATGACGTTTCATAGGTGAAGAAGGAGATAATTTCCACAGCTTGTGTTATTCCTTCCTCATGGTTGAAACTGACTCTTTAATTCATTGTCCAGTTGTACTTTAGTAGCTCTTTTACCATTTTAGACTAGATCGATGGAGTTGTTTAAATTACCTTACGAGTTAATTGTAGTGTTATTCAAGGATTTTATTTGTCAACTCATAGAGTTATATCTGGTCATGTTTTTTGAAAAAATGCATGTTTTTATTATTGTGATATGAGGGTTCTCCTACTTAGTTTTAGAGGGTGGTGCCGACACGGCCCAATAGGTTGTTCGTGACACAAATCCAACCATAAAATAATCTTAAACAATAATGATAAACCATAATTAAACAATTGAATTCATTATGAAAGAAGACTCATGACTAGATTTGAAACCCTAAATTTGGGGAATTTGAAACTTAGTTGAAGGGCCTTCTTGGTGATAGCAAACCAAGAACTAAAAGCATCCATAGCTTAGGTGTAGAATCCCTATGAAAGAAGTCTTCTTTTGAAGCTATAGATGGATCCTTTCCTATGTTCTTCCATGAAGTTAGAGAGAAGATTTTGGGAGGGAAAAGAAGTTGGGGATTCATTCGGGACTTGTCTATAATGGGATAAAATAAGTGTTTTAAGTGTGGTGTGTGTTTATGCCAATATAATATATATATAAACTTATTTAAAAGTATTCCCAATCTAATAAACATTAAAACGAAACTACTTAAATGTCCCAATTTTGGGCAGCCCCACTTAAGAACCACGTCCAATTGTACGAATGTAAGGTGGCACCAGTGCTCGTGGTATGGTCCCTTACCAGTGTGCCTCTCAATACTCACAAACCCTCAAGGGGTATAAGGGGAGGACCAGTGACTCGACATCTGTGGTAAAGACCATGAGATGTGGTGAAGCTCGTGGTCGTGGAGGCAAACACTATGCAAAGTTGTCTTGCCTCCTTTGAGACTAAAGTAAGCCGCGCACCACTTGACGGGACACTATAGGACACCATGCCTGTGGTGGTGCCGTGGTCTTTGAGGAAGTAGCTCTCAGTCATGCACACACTCCCACCAAGCTAAGGCAACCCCAGTAGCCTTCACGGCCCGTGGTAATGACCACGAGTCGTGAAATGGTCATGAAGGGTTTTTTGGCTTGGAACGATTTCTAAAACACCCGCCTTGCTACCACAGATGGAACCACAGTTAGTGGTGTCCACCAGGGGGGTTGTCGAAGCCCCTTGTGTGTTAGGGCAGTGTTAGGTAGTTTTTCTTGCCACCCTAGGCTTATTAGAATGCCAAGGCAAGACCACAACACACCTCCACGCTGTGTGGTCAAGACCACAAGTCTTATGAAGGTTGTGGTGCCTAGTCAGTGGTTAGGACTCTTTTCCATTGCTGACACATGTTTAAGGGACCTTCATAAGACCTTTCACGGACCGTGGTCAAGACCACTATCGTGAAAGTTGTCGTTGGTATTGGTAAATCTCTTTCCAACTTGGAGAAGCTTTGGCCTTTGGTTTAGGCTTGACCTTTTTTGGCTTCTCTCTTGGCCTTTAACCCTCAATCAATCCTCTAGAAGGTTCTTATGAGCATAAAGGTCTACTACGTTACTTTACTTTAAAACATTATACCCCTTAACTCTTGACATAACCCATACGTGCAGGATCTAGTTCACTTAATCCATTTATGAGTCATTACAGAAACTTGAAGATTAATTTCTTGAAACAATGAGCAAGAGAAAAATGGTGGGATGAAAACGTTTGAAGAAAGGGAAAATATGTGAAATTGTGAAAGATGGGCAAAATTTTACTAGTTAAAACCCAGAAAGAAGGGTAATGGTTTAACCACTATACCCCTTTACTCTTGACACTAACCCACACATTTAGGATGTATTTTTTTCTATTTACCGATTAGGGGAGTAGAGAAGTTGGTACAACTTTTTATTATATCGAGAAAGAAATAAAGAAAAGAAAAATACAATATTTTGATACAAAAATATTTTCTAAAAATATGACATTTTGTTATTTTTATTATTATTTTAAAATGTTAAACATTTGTACTAATTATGTTAGAGATTTAAAACTATTTTTATTATTCCTTTATTCTAAATGACGTTAAAATTCATAATATTTAAATTCGAAATCCCATCATAATTGGTGATTTGAAAACAAAATCAAAAGAATTTCACTAATTAATTAGTGACTTCCAAATTACCTTATCAATTGAGATTTTCTGAATTAATTGAAAATTTTTTTGAATGAACTGAGATAAACTGGAAGAATTAGTTTTGTTGAATAATGAGGGAGAAAGAAAACAATGGTCAAAACGTGAAGAAAAAGAAAATTGGTTAAAACGTGAAAGATGGGCAAAATTTTGCTAGGGTTAAAACCTGAGAAAGACGGTAATAAGTAGTGGATGTATTTTATTTTTGGGAGAAATTACATAGAAAAAACAAACTTATATCAACAAATTACTTAAAGTAGCTAGTTTGCTTTAATTGTTATTCGCCACCTATTTTTTGTCATAATTATGGTTGTCAGTTTGTATACGCGTGATTTTCCCCCTTTTTATACCCGGGTTTTCCAACATTACTTGCTGAATCTCTGTATATTTTTTGTTTAACCTTTTTAACCCTAAATTTAAAATTTCAATCTCTCCTCTCAATTGTTCTCTCAGATTTTCAGGTAATTTTTTTCCCATTTTTATACTTATTTCTTTATTTTGCATTTGTATATTACTACAAATTTTTTTGCCCCTTTTATGTTTTTCGGTTTTATACATCCAAAATCATGGATGAAGAAGAAACACCTTCTAAGAGAATCACTAAAGGTATACAATCGAATCAACAATTTTTAGATGATTTTCCATCTTTTTATTTAGGTTTAACTCACGATTTCAAAGAAATTTCAGGATCCATTGCTAAATCTCGAATTAATCAACAAGAGGGTATGTTGAAGTCTGGTAATACCTCATTGAAGATGCAAGAAATCATACATGTTGCAAAATTAAAAGGAAAGACAAAAAAAAGTGGTTAAATATAAAGAAAACAAATCAGTTGATGTTTTGACTTCACAAAAGAAGTGTAAAGTAAAAAAGATGCATTTACAAGAAATAAACAAGACAAATCAGTTGAAGTTTTGATTTCAAAGAAGAAGTGTAATGTAAAAGATACTGCATCTACAAGTAATAAAGAAGATCCCCAATATGATTCAGTTGTACAACTACAATTTGAAAGAACTGAGGTAATTTGTATATATATAATTGTATATATGTTTTAAGTTCAGATCTAAAGTTGTATGCATATTTGTAACTGTTTGACTATAGTTGTATCAGTATAAACAAAATGAAATTCTCTATTTCAATTGTTGTTGTCATTATTTTGATATTTGTGTTATACTTATTTTCAAATTGTATAATTCTTTTTGTTTCAAAGTTGTATCCATATTTTTATAACTTTGTATTGTATATAGATATTACTTGTATAAGTCTGTATTTGTATATAGATATTCATTTGTATAAAGTCTGTATTTGTAAACAAGATACTCACTTTTTATAAGTCCGTGTTGTATATAGATATTTCACTTTGTATAAACTCTGTATTGTATATAGATATTCACTCTTTATATAACTCCAACTTTATATATTGATATTTACTTTGTATTAAACCAGTAGTATTGGTTTTATAGATTACTCCTTTGTATAACTCAAAACTTTGATATAGATATTCAATTTGGAGGAATTCTATATTTTTACACTATTTTTGCTATCGGTGTTGTATAATTATACAATTGAAATTGTATAATACATTACATTATTTATTAGGGAGTACAATTTCTTCTCAAGGAAAGATGTACTTTACACCCCACACATGCAATGCTATACCAATATTAGGGGGATACATCAATTACGCTCCAAAATTTCTGAAGTTACGTTCAAATCAATTTTGTGCATCATTTTGTTTTGCTTCAAATATCAGCATGCATCGCAGTCATGTTTCAAGCACAACTACTAGATGTTTATGTTACAAGAGGTAGAAGGTAGTTTTTGTAATGCCGTTGATTTACATAAATGGTACCACTCTACATTTTACTAGTAGAGATCTTTCTTGTTTCTCAGCTTAAATGCAGAAGTGATGATCGTCAGAATTTGTGTCCAAAACAAAAGAACCAAATAGACTTCTTCAGATGTATTTTTTCAGATAATAAACTGTATCACAAAAAAAAATGTTCAAAGTTTAATAATAAGTTATGAGGTAACACACTGACGATTAACATTGATGAAGTTTGAAATTTTGTTTCGTACATTCATATGTCTATTTTGAAGAGTCATTCTCTACAACAAAATTTGAGCGACGGCAACTTTGACTTGGTAGAACATGGAATGTATATGATTATATAGTGGTAACAAAGCTTTTGAGGAGATAACAAAAAATATAAATGGGAAGTTGAAAAAAAAAAGGGAAGTATCACATAATTCATGGCAAAGTGTGTTTTATGAATGTTGTTCACAAGTAGAACAAAAATATCTGTGGTAAAGAAATCTGACCCATTCGAATTTCAACTGTGGTGTCCACCAAAAAGGATTATCACCGCATCAGGAAATTCAATGAAAGGAATGTTCCGTGATGGTCAATAATCGTATGTTTTTTGCCTATTTTTAATGTGTGTTGTTCTTTATTTATATACAATAGTGTTTATCATATTATACATATACAATCAATAGAACTTTCCAATTTCTATACATATTAAATAGTTGGTTAAAAGTGTCAATATTATTAATACATTATACATGCAATCATGTTGTCAAGACCCGATTTTGGAATACAACAAGGCAATTGTTGTCGTTGATCTCTCAGAGGTCGCAGACAAGCCTCATCTTGTATTCATCACATTCAAATGGTTAATTTTACTAGAAAAATTTAATAAATTTAAACGTATGAAGTATACATAGACTTCGTATAGTTATTTCATGAATTCATTATATACTAAACTCAACATAAATGTAACAACCATCTATCATAAGAATCAATTCGAAATAGAATATGAATATATTATAAGTACGTTTGCCAAACACGGCCTTATTACAAAAGTTTTAAAATGAAAGTACGAAAGAAATGCTTGGGTCAACATCCACTAGCTTTGTCTAAAACTAAGTCTACACTAAAACTGTAGCATCCTCGAAATCAAGAGGACCTACCAAATGTCCTTGAGAAACGCTGATGTCCAAACCGTTGTAAGAGTCATAAATTTGTCCCTTAATCTGCATCTATAAAATAGTAAATAGTAGGGGTTAGTAGACCACTTATACTAAGTATGGGTGTATGCACACATACACATAAGGCTATGCATGATCAAAGAAAAGTTCTTCCTAAACAACATGATATTTCTGGAATGCCTAGTCACTAGACTTTCCTAAATCGTTTGTTGTGAATTGTGAAATGAATATGATGTATTTTAATGCATTCAATGCACACAGATCATTTTCTATATAATTACAAAACATTAGTATCATCAACATAATTTTAGAACAACTCCGGTGAAGATTTAAGATTTTTGATCCTCTTCGGCCGAGAGCTCCTCTTTGTACATTTAGATTATTTTTTAGTCTATTTCTTCTTTTAATTATGTAGTTCAATAATTCTTTTGGTCCTATATTTTACTTACAAGTCTAATGATTCATTGTAGTCCCATACCCACAATGAATCGATGTAACAATCCAAGGACTAAGGAATGATTTCCCTACCTTATAGTAAGTCATTCTTTTACTATATATCATTTCATTACCTTTCATAAGCAATTCTCTATGATCATGCCATTGATTTAGTTACTTCATGGTTTTATATATTGCAGTTCATACAGAGACTTTTAGAATCATTTATATAGCATTAGGACATTCTCAAGTGAGGGCCCCACATATGGGACCTCAACCCGAGGGCCTTTTTTTAGCCAAACACAAGAGCCTGCTTATCATTCATTAGTACTTCACATATTCATCTCATTAATTCGTAGGCTGATGTAGAAACACCATCTTCTACCTAGGATGAAGTTTAAGACTCTCATCGGGATCTGAAGTCAATGACAAGAAGTACCTAATGTTATAACTTATATGATTTCACCTCCAGATTGTCTTGTGGAAACACCTTCGGTATCGTTCATTTCATTATCTTTCACATTTGAGGCTGGCCTCGTTCTTTCGTTGGTAAATTAACCTTAACAGACATAGATCATGTGAGCATCATGAAATCCAGTGTCTGCCCACATCCCCCCCGGATAAAGAGGTGGATTCATCGGCCCAAACAACCAGTGCTCGAAACATGCTAGGTATATAGGGAAGTGAACGGATAGATCATATATTGGAGATAGGTTCAAAGACTAGGAGATATAAGGAACCCATACCCGGCATGGCAGACAGTCTATTTTATGAGAGTTACGTGAAACCTCCTCCCTTCCCGCAGGAAGGCATCACGCGATAGCTAGTCTATCGGTGTCAGTTATAAAGTTCCATTACATTAAACTATAAATCAGTGAAGTGGGATATCTAGTATGAGGGAAAAACATCATTTCTAATAGATGAGTTCTCATTTCATCATTAATATTAAGTGTAATTGTCCCTTACGCTTACAGATAGAGTATGTTGATACTTGTCTTTTGATATTCATTCATCTCTGAGGTGGTACTTTTAGTGACCTTGTTACTAGGCTTGGTTAAAGATTTTCATCACATTTCATCTTATAGTCTATTATCATGTTGTCACCATTTTTTATTTAGCATCATATAATTAACATAATTACTCACTATATTACGTGAAATGTTCATTTTCTTCTTATGTTTTAGTGTTGATCAGCTTTATGGGAGGCTGCTTCTAGATTGAGATTTACTTACTCTATTGATGATGTTCATCCTTACTTTACAAATAGATTAAAATGTGAATTTTCTTACAATATACTTTGGTGTTAATTAGATGGGCTCAACCAAATTCTAAACCTTTTCATACGTGAGTATTTCTGTTAACATAGTAGCTTAGTGTAAGGAACATTGTCTCACTTCTTTAAACCACCCCATTCTGCTCACTCCAATTACTTTTAGACCCCGTTAATTATGTATCACTCGCGTTGAATTACTTTAGTGTAATAAATTCATATATTCGGTATGGAGATGAAACCACTTCATTCAATGAGTTTTCATGAGTTATATGTCATTCTTTTAGGGGCATGTTGGGATTTGTCCCAATGAGTTGGCCCATGCCAGTGATTAGGGTTCATTGAATTAAGCTTAGAAGGTGCTTATATTTCATTTGATGCTCTAACTACACACTAGTGGTTCGCATATGATAGTATTGTCCTTCAACCTTCGAAATATTAAACTACATAACCCAGTTTTTTGTTGGCATGTGCCATGTTTACGTTATATTCATATTTAAACTTTATATGTATGGAATCGATTTGCCAATCAATTAATTATTTAACATAATAGTATAGTCATTTAGATGCTATCACTTTTAGACCACGTGTAATTAGCCATTATTGGCAACATTCGTATAGGCATAAACAATTGGGAAAGATTCATAATCATCTTTGTTTGCATACGCCACTTTTCATGCTTCAACAGGCTTAAGTTTTTTATACATAGACATTAGTCAATATTTAAACATATCATTTAGGCATTACATTATTTTGAACAACATAATATGATATTTGTAAACAGTACAATCATCATCCAACAAGTCACATATACCGTAGAAGGTATGCAACCCAAATCGTAACCATTTTACATAAATAAACCAGTTTCGGAAACATGCTTAAATAGTATCATTATCTTAACACAATCATGGTCCATGATCCTCGTAGGGTAACATTTTTACGACATATTGGACAGCATCATACTAATGATTGATGAATGTGATGGACCTTCATAACCTCAAAATAAAAGCAATGCAACATTCGGACAAATACATCAACACTGAAAACTAATTACGGGTTGTTAGTGTTGTAACTAAAACACATGGTGATTCATGATTCACGTTTCTAGCTACTTAACTTTATACGATCACAACTTCCATAGGTTAATCGACAATAATAATTCAAGAAATTACACTAAGATTACCAGCACCATCATCCACAAGAGTAAGATAGTAATCTATTCAACATGGAATCGAAAAGGATACTAGAGACAAAGGAATTCGACGAGAACACGGGAACAACCCTTGTTTTCAAAATCTTTGAATCGTTGGAATAGAAGTTCTCTTGGAGAAAAAATTTCAGGAGATAACCCATACCTTATGTAGAACTTAATCTACGAATACCACCTTGAAAGAAACCTTGAAATCTCCCTAGAGAAATCGATAAATTTTCTATTTTTTTCTTGCGTCGTTGCTTACTGTTTTTTGCGTCCCTTTTTGGTCTATGAGTGTGGAACGTGATTTGCGGTTTAAGAAGATCGTGACCATTCAAAGTGGGGTTAATAAGTTAATTAATTAAATTAATTAACTAATTACTAAAAAGTCCTCCTAAATTGACTAGAACTAGGAAAACACAATATGGTCATCAAATCTAAAAAATTTCCTAAGGATTTCGTTTTTGCCCCTTTAAATTAATTAATAAAGGATAATTTAATCAAATTAAGGTACCAATGGTCACTATTTAAGTGAAAACCCAAATCATTGGAACAAAAATTAACCCCTTGGGGGTACCATCCTAGGGTAACGTGCTTTAGGTTATTTCTGAGTTGTACTAGGTTAGTGTACTAATTTCGTTTTGACCCTTTAATTAATTAATAATGGATAACTTAATAAATTAAGTTACCTAGGGTAATTACTAAAGTACCCTACATCGTTATAAACCATAACTAATCCTTTGAACCATCTTAGGGATAGGTTACTGAGGTGTCTTTTCTTGTTTAAACCAAAACGGATATTGATTTGTTATTTGGTTTTGTCCCTTAAAATTAATTTAATTAAGTTTATTTAACTTAATTAATTAGGGTATATTAATAAAGTACACCTGAAGTCTTTTAGGATCTGAACTAACTCTTGGACCATCTTAGGTTAGGTACTAGGTTTTCCCTTTCTTGTCTTAACCAAATTAAAAATTTCATTTTTATTTTCGGGTTTAGACCTCTAAAATTAACTAATTAGTTTGCTAATTAAATTAATTAGGTTAACCTAATGAAGTACCTAAAGTACCCTAAGTTGTTAGGACCATAAACTAACCTTTTGGACCATCCTAGGTTAGGTACTAGGTTGTCTCTTAAACTAGTACTAGGTTAGTGTCAAAACCCGGTTTTTTGTCCCTAACTGAATTCGTCTAGGGTGGTCCCCTCCTTGGAAGCTTCTCACTGTTTACACTGTTTGCACATGGGGTTGGTTGCACTTTCTAACACCTAACTATCATTTATGGTTCATTTGGGAATGTTACGTATTGTCCCAAGGATCCCACTTAGTCAATTGGGTACTATTAATCTAGATTGAGCCTTTTAAATGGTCATGTGTTAGGTATAGGTTGAAACTGGGGACCTTAATATTCATTGATATGTGTAAGTAGAAGAATTTTTAATTAGCTAGGGTCTGCATTTTATGTACATAAGTTACACAACCTCATAGATACTTTAAAATTTGGCTAACACTCTCTAGCACACATTTTCTACTATGCCCATCAATTTTCGATTATGCCAATATTTAAATTTGGGAAGTAGGACATTATATTTACACGTGATACATTTTCTTAAGAAACCTATTTGGCTTTTCATAAACGTATCGATTTTCTGGAATGTTACAGTATCCCCCACTTTGTAGGAACATTCGTCCCCGAATGACACTTACACATTCATGTGATCAAGAGGTGACATTCGAAAGTTACATTTAATCATACTTAAACGTTTCTTTTTGTGAAGATCTTATTCACACTTATTTGGATAATGCATATCTTTCAAGTTGTCTGAAGATTCATATGTTGAGATTGAGGAATTTTCCTTCTCAATACCAAATTTAATTAATGCACATCACAAATCATCAACCACAGAAAACAGCCTATGCTACCAAAAACAACAAATAAAAGGCAACATAATTCATTTAACTCAACATATTGGCTATTATAAGACAGCGATTGGGGAATTACCACATCCAACCCACTAAATCATTTAAACTTAGAGTTTCGTAACATAAACCAGACTTAAAGAAGAGTATTAATCACCTCTTAGATACTCTTATTGGCCTTAGAATTTGATTGAACCTAATGAATCCAAAACTAACTTCAAAGGGACTTGCACTCTATGCCACTCCTATTTCTTTACATACCCCTTCGGCTTTAACATTGTCCCTATGGGTACTAAATAAGAAAACGGTTCATGTAGATGCAAGAGTACGTCAATTTTATTAGCCACCCAAAGGAGTAACCATAGACAAGGTAGATCCTGGATCTAATAATGCATTAAAAAGGAAGGAGAAGACACCGCAAGTTACATTATCCACATCCGCGGGATTCACTTGTTCCTCTCTCCTGTAACACATTGAACAAGTTTCTCTTGGGGAGTTCGGCTACATCATAAGGATTTAGGTCAAGGCTTGAGGCATCTGCCTTTGACGTGGATCGAACCACGCCCTTCTCAACTTCAATCCAACTTATTTGGAAACTGAAGGCTTACTACCCTGTTTCTATAGTCTATTATGCATACATTTCAAGCAAATCCTGTCTTAAGCCCATATCTTGAGTTGGTCTGCAACAAACTTACGCCTTATCCTCATCATCAATACTCATAGAAGGATTTTAGCCATTACATGCCATCAAATCCAGCAAACAACCACAAGCACCACACGTCTTTTCAATACATTGGGATTTCCATTATGCCCATTCCTAGTTTCTTTTTTTTTTGAAAGGCCATATCTAGAGCCTGGCGCCTTAGACCATTGGCACATCTTATTTTCTTATGTGTATTCTTTACGGGTTCACACAAGAAGGAAGTAGATACTTATAATGACAGATAAGTTGTGTCAAATCTCGAGATAGCACGATAAAGGAGTTAGAAAGAAGGGAGGACTTTCCTTAATCGCAGTCTTTAAGTCATGATCTGTGGCGCGCTTCACAACCTCAATTAGAAAACAACATAACGTGGTTTGTTTTGAGCTTTAGATCATAGGAATTAACCTAAATGCTCTGATACCAAGTTTGTCACGACTCGGAATTCTGGAATCATCGACGACGTGGGTATGAACCCTGAGAGGTCATTGCAGACGCCGCATCTGCATCTCAACCATTCAAAATGGCTGATTAATTTGCGAAAATTTAAAACTTTTAAACATAATAGTAATACATAGACTGTCATAGTATTTTTTCCAATTTGTAAAAAGTTTTTATACATCATATACTAATCTCACATAGTGTAAAACAACCATCTATCATAAGAATCAATTCAGAACATATGATGAAGATATCAGTAAAACGTTTTCCAAACACGGCCCTTAGTACAAAGTCTTCAAACTGAAAGTACGAAAGAAAGACTAGGGAAAAACCACTAGCTATTTCTATAACTAAGCGCTAGACTAAAATTAGCCTCTCTAAATCAAAGTTCTTTCCAGTTTTTGTACTTTTTTTACCAAATGAGGCGTGGATGAGAATTGTGTGGGGCCGGAACGTGCACACCCTGGCTTGTCTCAATTTTCTCTCCTGACTCTGCACTATATAAAATAGGAAATGTTAGGCGTTAGTACCACTTTACTAAGTAGGGGTGTATGCCACACATCTACATAAGGCTATGCATGATCAAAGAAAGGAAAGTCCTTCCTAAACAACATGCATTCTGAAAGTATGGCACTAGGTCTTTCCTAAAATCGTTAGTGTGTAAATTGTTGGTAATGAATATGTATGTATACTTATTTCAAAGCACAACAACTCATTTTCTATATGATTACGAACCATTAGGCATCAACATTAATATTTAGAAACTCGGAGCGAAGGATTTTGAGATTTTTGATCCTCTTGGCGAGAGCCACCCTTTGTACATTAGATTATTTTTCTCTTTTTCTTCTTGTTTGTGTCATTCAATTTCTTTGTCTATGTTTACTATCAAGTGCAATGATTCATGTAGCACCATACCCAAATGAATAGAGGCAAGTAATCCCAAGGACAAGGAATGATTTTCCTGCGTGTTATAGTGGTCATTCTTTTACACTCTATATTTATACCTTTCTAAACAATTTCTTATTGATCATTCCATGTATTTCATGACTTTAAATTTTTATATGTACACATTTCATATCACGAGACTCTTGGAATCGTTGATGTAACGTTTAAGACATATCAAGTTGAGGGCCCAACAATGGGACCTCAACCCGGGGGCCTTCTTAGGAAAACACAGAGTCTGATTCAGGCGGTCATCATTACTTACATTATTCATTTCATTCAACTCACATTATTCATTTCAATTCTTCGTAGGCTGATAAACACATCTATTACTAAGATGAAGTTAAGACTCTAATCGAGTTTGAAGGCAATAATAAGAATGGACCTAATGTCATTACTTGAATCTTATTTCACCTCCTGATTGTCTTGCACAAACACCTTCGATATCATTCATTTCATTATCTTTCATACTTTGAGGTTGGCCTCATTCTTTCTTTGGAAAATTTAACCTTAACCAACATAGATCATGTGAGCATCATGAAATCCAGTGTTTGCCCCACAGCGAAAAGAGGTGGAATCACCGACCAAAGTGACCGAAACATACTAGCATATATAGGGAGTCGAACCTTGATAGATCCCTACATTGGAAGTATAGGTTCAAAGACTAGGAGATATAAGGAGACCCATACCCGGCATGCCGGACACTATCATCTCATGAGAGTTATGTGAACCTCCACCCTTCCCGAAGAAAGGCATCACGCTCATAGCTAGCCTATCAGTGCTCAGTATAAAGTTTCATTTCATTCAACTCATACATCATTAAAGTTGGCTTCTAGCATGAGGACATCACTGCTCATTAGATGATTTCTCATATCATCATTAGTATTAAGTGTGAATTGTCCTTACACTTACATATAGAGTATGATTGAGACTTCTATCTGATATTCAACACTCTCTTAGGCGAGTAATTTTAGTCTACCTTTACTAGGCTGGTGAGACTTGTCTAACAATTCCTCTGTAGCCTCTTATAATGTTGTCACCATTTTCTTAGCATCATAATATAACATAATACTCACCTCATTACGTGAATGGTCATTTTCTTTATGTTTTAGTGTTGACTCAAGCATTATGGAGGCTTGCTTTCTAGATTGAGCTTACTTACTCTATTGAGGACTGGTCATCCTTACTTCTAATTGATTCAAAATGTGAATTTTTCTTACATATAATCCTTTGGGGTTAATTAGGACTGGCGCACAATTCTAACACCTTCAGACTGAGTATTCTGTTAACCATAGTAGCATTAGGTGTAAGTGACATTTTCTCACTTCCTTTAACACCTCATTATGGTCAGGTACTTACTTAGGACCAATTGAATTTATGTTTATCTCACGTTACTTACTTTAGTGTAGTAGATTCATATCACGTTTCCTATGGACGATGAGGATTCATTCACAATGAGTTTATGAGTTCATATGTCATTCTTTTAGAGCATGTTGGAGTTGACCAATGAGTGGCATGCCCTTGATTATGGGTTCATGAATTAGTTTATAAGTGGTTAGATTATCATTGATACTCTAACTACACATATTGGACATATGATTAGTATTGGCCTCAACCTTTGAATATTTTAAACTTAAAACAATTTTGTAGCATGTGTCAATTTTACGTTAGTTCATTATTACAAATTTAAGATGTATGAACCATTAGCCATTATTTTAATATAGTTTAAACATAATATTATTGTTATTTACTTGCATCACTTTTAGACAATGTAGCGTTAGCCATTTTATTGGCTTACGATGAGTATTGGATACATTGGGTGCATAGTTCAAACCATCTTTTGTGGAATAAGCAAATTTTCTATGCTCAACATGTAAGTTTTGTGTAAGTATCACATTAGCCAATGTTTTAAAAACTTTAGCGTATACGTTTTAAACCTCTTGAAAAACAAGCGTAATATGATCATTTACCAAGAACCACAACTCATCAACAAGTTCACATTAACAGTAGGTATAACAACACCGATAATCATCTTCATAACATAATATCTTTGCCGACACATTCTTAACAGTAGTACCATTCTCTTAACCCAATCTTGTGTCTTACTTTAGTAACGTTTTTAAGGACACTATTGGACAGCATCATATTAACTAATTTGATGACATTTATACCTCTTCATCACGTTACATAAACATGCAAGTGCAAACATTCGGACAAACACATCTAACAGAAAATATTAATGTAGGTAACTAAACTATACATTCATGCGGTTCTTAAGACGTGAATAACATTTATCATCGCAATTATAGTGTCATAATGCATTCATAGCATCATCAAGCAACATACACAATAAGATAGCAGAACACCACTACCAAACAACTGATATCTAACACATCTATTCAACATAGAATCGCAAAAGGATATAGGACACAATTGCGAGACACGCGAAGAACACGGGAACAACCCTTGTTTCAAGATCTTGATAATTGGAAAAATTACTTGGAGGAAAGAATTCCAGAAGAAAGAAACTCATACCTTGTATTATAATTAATCTACGAAGACACCTGAACGAAAAGCTTGGAGACAGAACCTTGAAAGTGCTAGAGAATCAAGTAAATGTTCTATTTTTTTTCTGCTTGTCGCTTACTATTTTGGCTCGTTCTTTGTTCTGAGTTTGAAGTCGTATTAAGGTCTAAGAATGATATTGACTCCATTCAAATATGTTTTAATAAGTTAATAAATAAATTAATGAATCTAATTACTAAGTAAAACCTCCTTCCTAAGCTTGGACTAGAACTAGGAAACAAATATTTGGTAAAAATTTAAAATTTTTCCTAAGAATTTCGTATTTGACCATTTTAAATTAACTTAATTTAATGATAATTTAATTAATTAAGGTAATAGGGTTATATGAAGTGCCCCTAAATCAGTGGAACAAAAAATTTGAACCCGTTGAGTAATCCTAGGTAAGTACTCGGATGTTTCTGGAGTTTGTACTAGGTTAATGAAGAATTTTGATGGACCTTTAATTTAAATAATTAAATGGATAATTTTAATAATTAAGTTACATAGGGTAATACTAAAGTACTCTTAAGTCGTTAGTGTCAAGACCCAAATAGGAAGCCTGCACGGCCACCCCACATTATCCTATATGTGAAAAGCAGAACACAAACCCATCATCCAACCATGTAACATATATAAGAAATATATAATGAGGAAAGACTTAAACTCATTAATGAATATAAATAACTTATAAAAACTCAATAACTATTATTATCCCCAAAAACTGGAAGTCATCACACAAGAACATCTATCTCAAATTACTTAACTAGTAGAGATCTAAGAACAATAATAAAAAGCTTAGTCCATGCGGAAGTTCAAGGCATCAAGACTGAAGAAGAAGACCAGTCCAAACTAACAGCATAGCTCACCTGCAATTTCTTGAGTGAAGACTGCTAGATCTCTCGTTGAGTTGAAGTTGACGAGAACGTTTGCTGCATCACACAAATAAAAGAGGAAAAACATAAAAGTAGGGGTCAGTACAAAACAAGTACTGAGTAGATCATCAGGCCAAATCAAAATAGAACAGTATATATCAAAATAATGAACTCACTACAATACTCAAAACCATGTAGCAACAACAAAGTTCATCAATTAATAACACCGAGTCACCATGAGGAATCAAGCCTCAATACCATACCTCATTTGGGAATAGTTCATTAGATTGAGTATATTACATTATCTTTCAAGATTCATTATTTTTTCTCTTCGTGTCGGTACGTGACATCCGCTCATATACTACGGGCTGGTTGTGACACCCGATTCCCTAATTCGACAGTGTTGGTTGGAGAAACCCGATCCCTAATTCTACGTGTCGGTCGGACACACGCATCTCTAATTCTTACGTGTCGGTTCGTGACACCCGATCACCCTAATTTCTAACGTTCGGTTCGTGACACCGATCCCTTAATACTACGTGGCGGTTACGTGAACCGTTCCACTACGCTTCACTTTAGTTCATCAAGCCTTCTTTTACCAAGGCATCATCAAATTCTCTATATATACAAGCAAGCGAATTAGGGTTCTTTAAAATTTGGAGATTCCTACTTCATACATGCTTATTATTCACGCAATTTTATAATACATTCATGCAAGCATTACAATTAAGCATTCATAGCAGGTGTTTACAATACTCACTCAAACACCAGATATTCGCTATAAGAGTTTCACTCCGAATAGGAACATAACCATAACCTACTCCACCGAAGATTATGATCAACAAGTTATCTGTCCAAAGTCTCTTTCCTTCCGCTTCGTTTCTCCCTCTCTCTGCTCGTTGGCTGCTCGTCTTATTTTCTTATCATTTTTTAAAACCCTTTTCTTGTTACCCTAATTAAAAGTATACTTAAGTTTACAAGATGGACAATAGAAACCCACTATATCAAGGTTGCCTCTTTTAACCCCCAGTAGTATTAACCTATTATAACTATAACCCTACAATTTATAATTATAAAGGTAATGCCAAACGCCCCTAAAATATTCCGTGTAGAGCAAGATCGCATTGCCGTGGGACTAGCGCATCTGTGACGGCGTCGTGACCGCGACGGTCCGTCCGCTGCTTCCGTCACAGAGTTCAGAGACTAGATTTTTACCAAGGTCTGTGACGGCCCGTCATGCCTGAGACGGTCCGTGGGTCTTGCCACCCCGTCGTGACGTTTTAGAGAGTCGATCTCAGTACCAACTTTGTAAATTCTAAGTGTTGGAACGGAGACCCCAACGGACGGTCGTAGTGCCCATGAAGCCGGTTATCGGGGGATCAGTCGATCAACCAGTTTTCCCAGAAATACAAATTCTAATGCTCCAAAACGATCAAAACAGGGGAGGGGATATGGACATTTAGCCTTGCCTCCAGGGCTGTCAGGGGTGCAATCCTGTATTTCATTGGTCTATGCTGAACAGATACCATGGGGATGGAAACTACCATCAATTCGTGGGATTAAGTTCGGCTTGATGAAAGTTGACTATGAGGAGGCGCCTGTTGCCAGTCTAGATAGAGAAGAAGTAGCAAGTTTGAGATTCAAGGGAGATTGCATCCATCAAAGTTTCAATGGAAGAATAAGGAATCGACAGTTGAAGAGTCCCATTGGGAGGAAGGAAGGAGTCGATATATATGCAAGAAAGATACCACACGTGTTTGATTTCAGGTTACTCTTTTTTTGCCTTATTTTTCTGCTTATGATCGTTCGACGACGAACGATGGGTAAATGGTATATAATTGTAACGGACCTATTTAGTCGTTTTTGAGCAAGCAGATTTTAGTTCAGAAAAAACTGGCTGAGTCAACGGATCCCACGGAGAACAGTCATGGGCACAACGCCCGTGTGGGGGTCCATTCCAAAAAAAACTTAGAATGTTAGAAATTGGGTACTGGATCGACTCTCTGAACGTCACGGACGGGGTGGCAGGACGGACCGTCTCAGGCCATGACAGGGGTCACAAGACCTGGTAAAAATCTAGTCTCTGAAATCTGTGACGGAAGCAGCAGGACTGTGGACGTCGCAGGGCACGACGGCCATCACAGACTGCGTTAATCACAGGCTGGGTCAGATTTCTGTTAAATATTTAAGGGCGTTTTGAAATTCCTACTATACATTATAAAAGTTAGTGGGTAAATGGTTAATAATTTATTACTTGGGGGTTAAAGGCGACCACCTTGAATAAATAGTGGGTTACTTGATACATTTTTATCTTAATTATATGATTATCGGGTTAAAAGAAACTGGTTTTGAATAAGAAAAATAGAAAGAACAGAGAGAGAGAGAGAGGGAGAAACGAACGAAGAGAAAGCAAAGGACTTTGAAAGATTAGCTCCTTGATCACGGAATTCGTCGGTGGAGGGAGGTTCTGGGTTTATGTATTCGTAGTACACTCTTAATAGCGAATGATATGTGCTGTGTATGTATTGTAAACCTTCTATATTTGCTTAAATTGAATTGCTGGTATGAATGTGATTACAAAATTTTTCGTGATAAATAATGCATTGATGAAGTATGAATCCTAAAATCTTGAAAAACCCTAATATGCCTTGTTAATGAGATTGATGGATGCCTTGGTATAAAATGAAGGCTTGATGAAATAAAGAACGCAATGATGGAGAGTGGAACAGGTGTTCACGAACCGACACGTAGGATTCGGGGATCGGGTGTAAACGAACGACACGTAGAATAGGGATCGGGGTTTCACGAACCGACACGTAGAATTAGGGGATCGTGTGTCAAGAACGACACGTAAGACATTAGGGGGATCGGTGTCACGAAACCCAAACACGTCGTATATGGAGCGGAGTGTCACGTACGACCGAGAGACTAAACATACTTGAATCTGAAGATGGTTAATATACTCAATCTAATGAACTAATTCCCAAAGGGTATGGGCATGAGGCTTGAGTCCTCAGTGGGTGAACTTGGCGGTGCTTATTAATGATATAGAACTTGTTGTTGCTACTGTTGAGTATGGTAGTCGAGTTATAATATTATTGATATATAATGGCTTTTACTATTTTACATTGCCGATGAATACGGTTTTTTTACTCAGACTTGTGTTTTGTACTGACCCCTACTGTATGTTTCTTTCTTGGTTATTTGTGGAGTGCAGCAAACGTGCCATCGTCTTAAACTTAACCGCAACTTTAAGCCAGTCTTCATCAAGACCCGATTTCAGGGTGAGCTATTGCTCTAGCTTGGACGGATCTTCCCCTTCATGTCTTGATGCCTTGACGATTCGGCATGGACTAGCGTTTTACTTATTTTAGCTTCTTAGATTACTCTTAAATTGTCATTTGAGGATTAGAATCACAGGGTATTATAGATTCTCATTAATAGAGTGGCATTCAGGCGGATGTCAACTCCCCGAATGTGGATGGAAGGACTAGGATCGTCCCAGCAAACAGTGGGAAGGATAACATAGAACTCTCGCGCCCAATTATCTCATATATCTGGGGGAGACTTAGTCAACGAAATCCACCGAAACTCTACCGACTGAGCATAGAAAACGGGCGCCTTTCCTCTAGCTTATGTATCACAAAACCTATCTCGCAGACCCTATGTTGTGGTTATCGTGATGTCTCTCCCGAATTGCGGTATTGGGAAACCGTATGAAAGGTAAGTGTTTGTCGTTTTTTTCCATTTAGAGAGTCTGAAATCAATTGGAAACAGTTAGAACACAATAGGAAAACTTGATTGAGGCCTAGAACAAGAAAGAGAAAACTGTGTTAAGATGCAGGCTTGTTGGTCTTGGGCACATCCCGCATTAACTGTCAGGGAAATCCCCAGAAGCGTATGATAGGATTAGATGTGAGAAGGCCCCTTATGGCCTCGTTCTTGGGACGAACATTAGGCACGACAATGGTATCTTTTATCCAAAAATCCCTATTTTTGTAAGAATTCTAACATATCAGAGTACATTAACTACCCTAGAACCTAAATATGTCATTATATTGGTGGAATAACTCCTAAATACCCCTCAATTTTGAGTTTTAAGCAAAGGAACTTTTAAACTTTCGTCGTCCATTTTTTTATCAATTTACTCATATTTATCCTTATGCATATGACATCATGGAAATTTTGAAGGTGCAATGGAGGTGACCTTGCTATGTTTAGTATACCAATTAAACAACTTAGTTCAAATTCCAAAATAACTACCCAAAACCAATTCTAGCCAATGTATTAGCAACATGCAATTGTTGTTAGTTAAACAATGAACTAAAAAGTGTAAGGAAAGAGAAATGTACCTGAATTTTGAGGAGAGTGATTTGGGAAAGTTTAGGAAGAAATGGGAAATTATGTCCCTTTTCCCCCTTTTTCTGTTGCCCAATCTCCCGCTTCAATTGAAGAACCTCACCACAATTGCCCCGCCTTAGAGAGGGGTTTCCTCCCTGGCGGGCCAGGCTATGTATTGTTGTACGTGTTGATTAATTTGTCGAGCGCTGCAGCAATAGTTTCGTCTAGTCTTGGATTATATACCCTTTTGAGCGTTGTGGGTGAATGTAAACTGAAAAAGGTCCGGTTAGCAACGGTTTTTTGTGGTTGACTAATTTGGTAGTTGGGCGTGTCACAATATTGAGTGTGTGATATGCGTGGACTAGTCGTTCAAGGAAGACTGAGGGTAAATTTGTATCTATTGTAACAACTCGACTCGTCAAATAGGACAGCACATATTCAAGAAGTGGTAGGATGCCACTACCTGCTACGAGCTTGAACTCTACTGTGGTACCGCTGCTAAGGCGGGGTAGGGTTGCCAAGAACGGGATGAGCTAGGTAGAATGTGAAATCAAAGAAATCGTATTCTCTTAATCTTCCCAAAATAACTAAATAAGTCGTAAAACACCCCAGAAACCTCAAAAAACTGCTCTAAGCTTGGGAAGAAGGAAGAAGGAGAATTCTAGCATAAGGATGGTGAAATCTTGCGGATTCTTGGACAAATTTGTCGTCATAAACTCGAAAAACTTGAATCAAAGTCAAAAACTTGGTGCAACTGCTTGTCATGCAGGTAGGCTTTGGTT
Source organism: Solanum habrochaites (assembly GCA_027704765.1). NCBI lineage: Eukaryota > Viridiplantae > Streptophyta > Magnoliopsida > Solanales > Solanaceae > Solanum > Solanum habrochaites. The sequence goes on from JAKWJA010002491.1 coordinate 19,703,026, forward strand.
TACAATTGAGTAGTTATAAATATGTGCTTACTACATGATATATGTAAATAAATGGTATGGTTGTGTGCGGACCTTCGTGCACCAAGTAAATTCCATGAATAATCCCTAGAATTCAAGTATGTGTGTATATGCCTTGTGAGGAGGACTTGATGTGTTGTTAGAAAACCTAGAATATTTATCATGGATAGTATTAGGTTAAGAATAAGGAAGTTAAATTTACGGAGTGAAACTACATTATGAGGTCTGTTCTCTGTGATCAATTGGAGTGATGTAGTTGTGCTGTAGGTTGCATGCCCGGCGTTCCTATATAAACCAAAATTAGAACATCCTAAACCGAATGACCAACGGTTTGGGTATGTTTAATTATGATGTATATGATGGAAATTGAGGAGTGACTCGTAGGTGATGGTTGTGATTTTATGATTATGTGATGTATGCTTATTCTTGTTTCTTATGATACTTGTGTATGTATGAATGTTGTAATGCTGATCACATTTGTTATAAATGAGATAGATTAATTGTCATTTCCATGAAATATGACTTAATTGTATGATATTGGTGATGTACTTGTGATTGTGATTGCCACGTTCTGATATATATCTGGGATTTGATTGCCACGTTTCGGCAAGATAACAGTTTGGGTTTAGGTTCCGTGAGAGGACCATTAAATTTGGTTCCATCTAACGACCAATGATGTGATATAAAGTATGAAATGTTGGTTATTCCTAAATATTGATAATATGTTATATTCTTGATATATGCTTGTGAGTGTAGAGTTGTTTTGACTAGTATGTGTTGCACCTAGATAGCACGTGCTATGAGGATTTATATTTTGTTGTTCGTGGGTTGTAATAGAGATAGTAGGAATAGTGTATGCCATGGAAATTGCTTGGGGGAGAAAGATTTGGTTAGTGATAAGGAAGTTTGAATCAATATATTACTGTTTATGGTTAGTATAAATGGTGGTTGTTGTACTTGGGGATTTTTATATGCAATTAGAATGGTTAGGATAAGATCCAGAATTCGTTAAGTGGGTTGATTGAACGAGGGGTTAGTAATGAGGGTGAGAGTGTGAATTGGACTGTTCCCAAGAGAGACTGAATGTGGATAAGCGAGTGGTTTATTTCATGACCTTACTAGGTAGTTTCTTATGTTATGTGATGGATGTCGGGTTGACCGATGATGCCTACCAGTACATGTGTTTTGTACTGATACTACTCTTGCTATATCTTTTGACATAGTCTGGATGCAGGATTGATGACGTTTCATTAGGTGAAGAAGGAGATAATTTCCACAGCTTGTGTTATTCCTTCCTCATGGTGGAAACTGACTCTTTTAATTCATTGTCCAGTTGTACTATTAGTAGCTCTTTTACCTATTTAGACTAGATCGATGGGAGTTGTTTAAATTACCTTACGAGTTAATTGATAGTGTATTCAAGGATTTTATTTGTCAACTCATAGAGTTATATCTGTTCATGTTTTTTGAAAAAATCCGCATGTTTTTATTATTGTGATATGAGGGTTCTCCTACTTAGTTTTAGAGTGTGGTGCCGACACGGCCCAATAGGTTTGTTCGTGACACAATCCAACCATAAATAATCTTAAACAATAATGATAAACCATAATTAAACAATTGAATTCATTATGAAAGAAGACTCATGACTAGATTTGAAACCCTAAATTTGGGGAATTTTGAAACTTAGTTGAAGGGCCTTCTTGGTGATAGCAAACCAAGAACTAAAAGCATCCATAGCTTAGGTGTAGAATCCCTATGAAAGAAGTCTTCTTCTTGAAGCTATAGATGGATCCTTTCCTATGTTCTTCCATGAAGTCTAGAGAGAAGATTTTTGGGAGGGAAAAGAAGTTGGGATTTCATTCGGGGACTTGTCTTATAATGGGATAAAAATAAGTGTTTTAAGTGTGTGTGTGTGTTTATGCCTATATATATATATATATATAAACTTATTAAAAGTATCCCCACTTAATAAATCATTAAAACGAAACTACTTAAATGTCCCAATTTTGGGCAGCCCACTTAAGAACCATTGGCAGCGAGGGTCCACGGTATTTTTACAATAATTTACTAAAATGTTTCACCGGTGGTCTACGTGGGTATGTGTCCCTTTTACCATGTGACTCTCAATACTCACAAACCCTCAAGGGTATAAGGGAGGACCACGTGAGCTCCGACGATCTGTGGTAAAGACCATGAGATGTGGTGAAGCTCGTGGTCGTGGAGGCAACATCTATGCAAAGTTGTCTTGCCTCCTTTGAGACTAAGTAGAATACCGCGCATCGTGGGGTAAGGGGCAATGGGGGGGGGGGGGGACCGCCTGTTACTCCCCTCTGTGTGGTTACAACCATGCCTCGTGTCTCACAGCGCCTGCCCGTGGTCTTTGAGGAAGTAGCCTCCTCAGTCATGCACCACTCCCACCAAGCTAAGGCAACCCAGTAGCCTTCACACGGCCCGTGGTAATGACCACGAGTCGTGAAATGTCTCATGAAGGGTTTTTTGGCTTGGAACGATTTCTAAACACCTTGCCTTGCTACCACAGATGGAACCACAGTTAGTGGTGTCCACCAGGGGTCGTGAAGACCCTTGTGGTTAGGCAGTGTCTAGGTAGTTTTTCTTGCCCCCTAGGCTTATAGAATGCCAAGGCAAGACCACAACACCTCCCACGCTGTGTGGTCAAGACCACAAGTCCTTATGAAGGTTGTGGTGCCTAGTCAGTGGTTAGGACTCTTTTCCATGCCTGACACATGTTTAAGGGACCTTCATAAGACCTTTCACGGACCGTGGTCAAGACCACTAGTCGTGAAAGTTGTCGTGGTCATTGGTAAATCTCTTTCCAACTTGGAGAAGCTTTGGCCTTTGGTTTAGGCTTGACCTTTTTTGGCTTCTCTCTTGGCCTTTAACCCTCAATCAATCCTTAGAAGGTCTTATGAGCATAAAGGTCTACTACGTACTTTAACTTTAAACCATTATACCCCTTAACTCTTGACATTAACCCATACGTTCAGGATCTAGTTCACTTAATCATTTTATGAGTCATTACAGAAACTTGAAGATTAATTTTCTTGAACAATGAGCAAGAGAAAAATGGTGAAAACGTGAAGAAAGGGAAAATATGTGAAATTGTGAAAGATGGGCAAAATTTTACTAGTTAAAACCCAGAAAGAAGGGTAATGGTTTAACCACTATACCCCTTTACTCTTGACACTAACCCACACATTTAGGATGTATTTTTTTCTTATTTACCGATTAGTGGAGTAGAAGTTGGTACAACTTTTTATTATATCGAGAAATAAAGAAAAGAAAAATAACAATATTTTGATACAAAATATTTTCTAAAATATTGACATTTTGTTATTTTTTATTATTATTTTAAACTGTAAACATTTTTACTAATTATGTTAGAGATTTTAACTATTTTTATATTATTCCTTATTCTAAATGACGTAAAATTCATAATATTTAAATTCGAAATCCATCATAATTGGTGATTTTGAAAACAAAATCAAAAGAAATTTCACTAATTAATTAGTGACTTCCAAATTACCTTTATCAATTGAGATTTTCTTGAATTAATTGAAAATTTTTTTGAATGAACTGAGATAAACTTGAAGAATTAGTTTTTGTTGAATAATGAGGGAGAAAACAATGGTCAAAACGTGAAGAAAAAGAAAATTGGTTAAAACGTGAAAGATGGGCAAAATTTTGCTAGGGTTAAAACCTAGAAAGACGGTAATAAGTAGTGGATGTATTTTATTTTTGGGAAAATTACATAGAAAAACAAACTTATATCAACAAATTACTTAAAGTAGCTACTGTTTGCTTTAATTGTTATTCGCCACCTATTTTTTGTCATAATTATGGTTGTCAGTTTTGTATAAGCGTGTATTTTCCCCCTTTTTATACCCGGGTTTTCACATTACTTGTGAATCTCTGTATATTTTTTGTTTTAACCTTTTTAACCCTAAATTTAAAATTTCAATCTCTCCCTCTCAATTTGTTCTCATCATATTTTCAGTAAATTTTTTTTTCCCATTTTTAATACTTTATTTTCTTTATTTTTCTTGTATATTGACTACAACATTTTTTTGCCCCTTTTATGTTTTTTCGGTTTTTTAATCATCCAAAATCATTGCTGAAGAAGAAACAACTTTCTTCTAAGAGAATCACTAAAGGTATACATCGAATCAACAATTGTTTATGATTTCCATCTTTTTATTTAGGTTAACTCACGATTTCATAGAAATTTCAGGATCCTTCTAAAAAGTCTCGAACTTACTACAACAGAGGGTAGTTGAAGTCTGGGTAATACCTCATTGAGATGCGAAGAAATCATGACATTTGCAAAAGGAAAAGAAAGACAAAAAAAAGTGGTTAAATATAAAGGAAAAAAACAATCAGTTGATGTTTGAGACTTCACAAAAGAAGTGTATTAAAACAGATGCATTTGACCAGAAATACAAAGACAATCAGTTGAAGTTTTTGATTTCAAAGACGAAGTGTAGTAAAAGATACTGCATCTACAAGTATAAGAAATCCCTCAATATTATTCAGTTGTACAAACTACAATGTGTGAAAGAACTGAGTAACTTGTATATATATAATTGTATATATGGGTTTAATGTCGATCTAACAGTTTGTAGCATATTTGTATCTTTTTTTGACTATATTTGGTATCATCTAAACAAAATGGAAATTCCGCTATTTCATTGTTGTTTGTCATTATTTTGTATTTTGTGTTTATACTTATTTTTCAAATTTGTATAATTCTTTTTGTTTCACAAGTTGTATCCATATTTTATAACTGGTCATTTTGGTATATAGATATTTACTTGTATAAGTCTGTATTTGTATATAGATATTCATTTTGTATAAGTCTGTATTTGTAAACAGATACTCACTTTTTATAAGTCCGTGTTTGTATATAGATATTCACTTTGTATAACTCTGTATTTGTATATAGATATTCACTTTATATAACTCCAACTTTATATATTGATATTTACTTTGTATAACCCAGTATTTGTTTATAGATACTCACTTTGTATAACTCAAACTTTGTATATAGATATTCAATTTGGAGAATTCTATATTTTTTACACTATTTTTGCTATCGGTGTTGTATAATTATACAATTGAAATTGTATAATACATTTACATTATTTATTAGGGAGTACAATTTCTTCTCAAGGAAGATGTACTTTACACCCCACACATGCAATGCTATACCAATATTAGGGTGATACATCAATTACGCTCCAAAATTTCCTGAAGTTACGTTCAATCAATTTTGTGCATCATTTTGTTTTGCTCAAATATCAAGCATGCATCGCAGTCATGTTCAAGCACAACTACTTAGATGTTTATGTTACAAGAGGTAGAAGGTAGTTTTTGTAATGCCGTTATGATTTACATAAATGGTACCACTCTACATTTTACTAGTAGAGATTTCTTTCTTGTTTCTCAGCTTAAATGCAGTGATGATCTGTCAGAATTTGTGTTCAACACAAAAGAACCAAATAGACTTCTTCAGATGTATTTTTCAGAATAATAAACTGTATCAAAAAAAAATTGTTCAAAGTTTTAATAATAAGTTATGAGGTAACAACACTGACGATACATTGAAGTTTGAAATTTTGTATTTCGTACATTCATATAGTCTATTTGAAGAGTCATTCTCTACAACAATTGAGCGAAGCAACTTTGACTTGGTAGAACATGGAATGTATATGCATTATATATAGGGTAACAAAGCTTTTGAGGAGATAACAAAAAATATAAATGGGAAGATGAAAAAAAAGGGAAGTATCACATAATTCATTGCATGTGTTTTTTATGAATGTGTTCACAGTAAGAAACCAAAAATTGTTGTAAAGAAATCTGACCACATTCCTCGAAATTCTCAACTGGGTCACCACAAAGATTATCACCCGCATCAAGGAACTTCATGGAAGGAAATGTTACGTATTTCAATAAGTCGGTTGTTTTTGCCTTGTTTTAATTTGTGTTGTTCTTATTGTATATACATATTGTTTATCATATTTATACATATACAATCAATAGAACTTTCAATTTTATACATATATAAATATTGAGTTAAAAGTGTCTATATATATACATATACATGCAATCATGTTTGTCAAGACCCGAATTTTGGAATACAAAATGCAATTGTTGTCGTTGATCTCTCAGAGGTCGCAGACAAGCCTCATCTTGTATTCATCACATTCAAATGGTTAATTTTACTAGGAAAAATTTTAATAGATTTAACGTCTGAAATATACATAGACTTTCAGTATAAGTTAGTTTTCAGGAATTCCATTATATACTAAACTCAACTAAATGTAACAACCATCTTATCATAAGAATCAATTCGAAATAGAATAGGATATATTAATAAGTACGTTTGCCACAACACGTCCTTCCTTACAAAAGTTTAAAATGAAGTACGAAAGAAATTCGGGTCACATCCACTAGCTTGTCCTAAAACTAATCTACACTAAAACTGTAGCATCCTCGAAATCAAGAGACCTACCAAATGTCCTTGAGAAATCGCTGATGTCCAAACCGTTGTAAGAGTCTAAATTTGTCCCTTATTAATCTGCATCTATAAAATGTAAATAGTAGGGGTTAGTAGACCCCACTTATACACGTATGGGTGTAGGCACAATACCATAAGGCTAAGCATGATCAAGAAAAGTTCTTCCTAAACACCTGATATTTCTGGAATGGCCTAGGTCCGAGACTTTCCTACATCGTTTGTTGTGAATTGTGAAATGAATATTATGTATTTTAATGCAGCAAATGCACACAGATCATTTTCTATATAATTACAAACATTAGTATCAGCAACATATTTTAGAACAACTCCCGGTGAAGATTTAAATTTTTTGATCCTCTCGTCCTATAGCCCTCTTGGTACATTTAGATTATTTTTAGTCTATTTCTTCTTTTAATTAGTAGTTATAATTCTTTTGGGTCCTATATTTTCCTGACAAGTCTATGATTCCATTGTAGTCCCCATACCCCATGATCGATGTACAATCCCAAGACTAATGAATGATTTCCTTCCCTACCTTATATTAAGTCATTCTTTTATACTATATATTCATTACCTTTCAATAGCAATTTCTCTTATTGCTCATGCCATTGATTTCATTACTTTCATGTTTTTTAAATATTATGGCATTTCATCTACCGAGACTTTAGAATCATTTATATAGCATTAAGACCCTCAAGTGAGGGCCCCACATATGGGACATCAACCCGAGGCCTTCTTTAGCAAACACAAGAGCCTGCTTCATTCATATCATTAGTACTGTCACATTATTCCTCTCATTAATCGTGATTCTGATGTAGACACCATCTATCCTAGGTGAAGTTTACGACTCTCATCGGGATCATGAAGTGCAATGACACAAGAATTACCTATGTTATAACTTGAATATGAATTTTCATCCCCTCCAGATTGTCTTGGTTCGAAACACCTTCGTTATCGTTCAGTTCATTTCTTCACATTTGAGCTGCCTCATTCTTGGTCTTCTTTGGGGTAAATTTAACCTTAACAACATAGAGTCATTGAGCATCATGAAATCCAGTGTTCTGCCCCACATACGGACAGAGGTGGATCACATCCTGCGGCCAAAGTGACTCGACATCTAGCGTATATGGGAGTCGAACCAACCCGATATATCCCTATATTGGAAGTATAGTTCAAAGACTAGGAAGAATAATGGGAGACGCCAGGTACCCGGCATGGCATACAGCTCATTTTATGAGAGTTACGTGAACCTCCTCCCTTCCCGAAGAGGCATCACCGCTTATAGTCTAGTCTAGCTAACGGTGCCTCAGTATAAATTCCATTAATTAACACTCATAAAAAACATTGAAGTTGGGATTCTAGTATGAGGACTCATTTTCTAATTAGATGATTTCTCATTTCATCATATATTAAGTGTAAATTGTCCTTACGCTTACATATAGAGTATGATTAATCCTTTTCTTTTGAATATTCATCATCTCTGAGGTGAGTACTTTTAGTGACCTTTACTAGGCTTGGGTAAGACTTTTTCCTCACCATTCATCTGATCTCTTTATCTGTTGTCATCACCATTTTTAATTAGATCCATATATTAACATAAATTACTCACCTCATTACTTGAATGGTTCATTTCTTTTTCTTTATGTTTTTGTGTTGACTCAAGCATTATGGGAGGCTTGCTTCAGATTGAGATTTACTACTCTATTGATGAATGTTCATCCTTACTTTACATTGATAAAATGTGAATTTTTCTTACATTATCATCCTTTTTTTTTTTTTTTTTTTGGGGTGTAATTAGACTGGCTTCACACTTCTAAACACCTCAATCCTTGAGATTCTTTTTAACACTAGTAGCTTAGGTGTAAGTGCACTTGTCTCACTTCTTTACCCCCATCTCCACTCCTTACTTTAGACCAGCACCCCCTTTCTTATTTATCACTCGCGTTACTTACTTTAGTGTAATAATTCATTCATCGTTTATGGACGATGACACTCATCAATGAGTTTTCATGATTCATATGGTCATCTTTAGGGCATGTTGGGATTTGTCCCAAGGAGTGGCTGCCATTGTTATGGGTTCATTGAATTAGCTTGAATTGCTTATTTATCATTTTGATGCTCTAACTACAACACTATTGTCATATTATTAGTATTTGTCCTCAACCTTCGAATATTAAACTACATACCATTTTTTGTTGGCATGTTGCCATTCTTTACGTAGCTTCATATTTAAATTTAATATGTAGACTCAATTTGCCAATTCAATTAATTATTTAACCATAATATTATAGTCATTTAGATGATCCTTTTAGACCACGTGTCGATTAGCCATTTAATTGCATACATTGTATAGGCATAACAATTGGGCATAGATTGCATAATCTCTTTGTTTGCATAGCCCATTTCATGCTAACATTCTTAAGTTTTTATACAATTATACATTTCAATATTTAACCATATCTTTAGGCATACCGTATTTTGAAACAACATATACTGGAAATATTTTAACAGTACAACATCATCAACAATTCACATAACAGTTCGGTGTTCGACAACACATCTTATCATTTTCATACAAACCGTTTTCGACACATCTTAACATCGTATCATTCTCTAACCATCATGGTCCATAGACCTTAGGGTAACATTTTAAGACATATTTGGACAGGCATCATACTAATATTTGATGAATTGTGAATAACCTTTCCTAAACATCACCATAAAAGCAATGCAACATTCGGACAAATACATCAACACTAAAATAATTACGGGTGGTCTAACACATTTTGATTCATGATTCACGTTTTCTCTAGCCACTTAACGTGTATAACGATCACAACTTCATAGGTTCCGAACAATCATAAATCAAACATTACACATAATATTAGCCACCCACATACCAACAGATATATTCTATTCAACTGGATTCGAAAAGGATACTAGAGCCAAAGAATTCGACGAGAACAACACGGAACTACCCTTGTTTTCACCATCAAAATCTATCTTTGAATCGTTGGAAGAGAAGTTCTTTCTCTTGGAGAAAAAATTTCAGGAGATACCCATACCTTATGTAGAACTTATCTACAGAATACACCTTGAAAAAACTTGAAATCTCCCTAGAGAAATCGATAAATTTTCTATTTTTTTCGTTGCGTTCGTTGTTCTTAGGCTGTTTTTGCGCCTTTTTGTCTATGAGTTTGACGTGATTTTTAGGTTTAGAACTGATCATTGACTCATTCAAGTGGGGTTTAATAATTAATTAATTAAATTAATTAACTAATTACTAAAAAGTCCCTCCTAAATTGACTAGAACTAGGAAAACACACCTTGGTCAATCTAAAAAATTCCTAAGATTCCCACGTTTTGGCCCCTTTAAATAATGTATTAAATGGATAATTTAATTAATTAAGGTACCAATGGTCACTATTTTAAGTGAACCTAATCCATTGGAACAAAATTAACCCTTTTGGACCACCTAGGTTAAGTGCTAGATAGTTCTTGAGTTGTACTAGGTTATTGGTACTAATTCGTTATGCGACCCTTTATTTTAATTATTAAATGGTAACTTAATAAAGTACGTTACCTAGGGTAATTACTAAAGTAACCCTACAATCGGTATAAACCATAACTAATCCTGTGACCAATCTTAGTCTAGGTACTAGGTTGTCTTTTCTTTGTTAAAAAAACCAAAACGGGATATGCTTTTTTATTTTCGGTTTTGTCCTTAAAATTAATTAATATAAGTTTATAAAGTAATTAATTAGGGTAATTTAAATGTACCCTTAAGTCTTAGGATCTTAATACTACCTCTAACTCCTTTGGACCACTTTAGGTTAGGTACTAGTTTTCCCCTTTCTTGTCTAACCAAAATCTAAAAATTTCCTTTTTATTTTCGGTTTTAGACGCTTTAAGAATTAGCTTAATTAGTTTTGCTAAATTAATTAATTAGGTAACCTACTGGAATTAATCAAGTCCCCTAAGTTGTTTAGTACCATACTAACCTTTTGGACCATCCTAGGTTAGGTACTACTTGGGTTTCCTCTTAAACTAGTCCTATGTTAGTGTCAACCAGGTTTTGGCCCCCGAACCTGAATTCAGTTTAGTAGTTGGTCCCCTCCTTTTGGAAGCTTGCTACACATGTCCTTCCCTGTGTTTGCACATGGGTTGGTTTGCACGTTTTGCCTAAACTAACTGAATTATTTATGGTTCATATTGGGAAATGTTTACTTATTGTCCCAAGGATCCTCACTTAGTCTTGGGTACTATTTATTCTAGATATCTTTTAAATGGTCATGTGTTATGGTCCTAGGCTTGACACTTGGATACCTAATATTCATGATATTTGTATAGAAGACTTTTTAATTAGCTTAGGGTCTTCATTTCATGTACATTAGTTACACAAACTCATAGATACTTTAAAATTTGGCTAACACTCTCTAAGCCAACATTTTCTACTATGCCCATAATTTTCTATTATGCCCAATATTTCTAAATATTGGGAAGTAGGACATATATTTACCCGTGATACATTTTCTTAAGAACCTATTTGGCTTTTCATAAACGTATGATTTTCTGGAATGTTACAGTATCCCCCACTTAGGAACATTCGTCCCCGAATGACACTTACACATCATTTAATCAAAGAGGTGACATTCGAAAGTTACTTTATCATACTTAAACGTTTCTCTTTTGTGAATATCTTATTCACACTTATTTGGATAATGCATATCTTTCAAGCTTGTCTGAAGCTTCATATTTGAGATTGAGGAATTTCCTTCTCAATCACATTTAACTTAATGCACATCACAAATCATGCAACACAGAAAACATGCCTATGCTACACAAAAACAACAATATAAAATGCAACATAACTTCATTTTAACTCACATAGTGCTATTATAAGACAGCCGATTGGGGACTTACCACATCCAACCCACTAAATCATTTAAACTTAGAGTTTCTTAACATAAACCAGACTTAAGAAGAGTATATATAACCTCTTAGATAACATCTTATTGGCCTTAAGATTTGATTGAACCTAATGAATCCCAACTTAACTTCAAAGGGACTTGCCACTATGCCATCTATTTCTTTACATACCCCTTCGGCTTTAACATTGTCTCCTATGGGAGTACTAACTAGAAACGGTTCATGTAAGATCTCAAGAAGTAAGTCAAATTTATTAGCCACCAAAGGAGTAACCATAGACAAGGTAGATCCTGGATCTAATAATGCATAAACAGGAAAGGAGAAGACAAGCAAGTTACCATTATCCACATCCGCGGGCTTCACTTGTTCCTCTCTTCCTTTCAACACATTGAACAAGTTTCTCTTGGGGAGTTCGGCTACATCATAAGGATTTAGTCAAGGCTGAGCATCTGCCTTTGCCTGTTGGATTCGAACCACGCCCTTCTCAACTTAATCCAACTTATTTGGAAACTGAAGCCTTACTACCCTGTTTCTATAGTCTATTATAGCATAACACTTATCAAGCAAATCCATGTCTAAGCCATATTCTTGAGTTGGTCTGCAACCAACTTAGCCTTATCCTCCTCATCAATACTCATAGAAGGCTTTTAGCCATTACCATGCATTCAAATCCATGCAAACAACCACACTCACCACACGTCTTTCATATACATTGGGCATTTCCATTATGTCCCCTTCCTAGGAAGGCCATATCTAGAGCCTGGCGCCTTAGACCACTTGGCCATCTTATTTCTTATGTGTATTCTTCTACGGGTTCACACAAGAAGGAAGTTAGATACTTATAATGACAGATTGTGTCAAATCTCTAGATAGCACGATAAAGAGTAGAAGAAGGGAGAATTTCCTATCATCGCAGTCTTTAAGTCATGATTGTGGCGCGCTTCACAACCATCAATTAGAAACAACATAACGTGGTTGTTTTGAGCTTTAGATCCTAGGTAATTTAACCTCATGCTCTGATACCAAGTTTGTCACGACTCGGATTCTGGAATCGACCGGGATAATAGACCTCTGAGAGGTCACAGACAAGCCTCATCTTGCATTCATCACATTCAAATGGTTGATTTTAGCGAAAAATTTAAAACTTTTAAACATATGAAGTATACATAGACTTTGTATAGTTATTTCATTAATTCATCATATACTAAGCTCAACATAGATGTAACAACCATCTATCATAAGAATCAATTCAAAACATAATAAGAATATATCATAAATACGTTTACCAAACACGGCCTTATTACAAAAGCTTCAAAATAAAAGTACGAAAGAAACGTTAGGGAAAACATCCACTAGCTTTGTCTAAAACTAAGGCTAGACTAAGACTATAGCATCCTCGAAATCAAGAGGTTCTACCAAATGGTCTGGAGAAACGTTGATGTCCAAACCGTTGCAAGAGTTGTCAATCTCTCCCTTAACTTGCATCTATAAAATAGTAAATAGTAGGGGTTAGTACACAGCTTGTACTAAGTATGGGTGTATGCACACATACACATAAGGCTATGGGTGATCAAAGAAAGTTCTTCCTAAACAACATGCTATTTCCGAAAAGCCTAGTCACTAGGCTTTCCTAAATCGTTTGTTGTGAATTGTGGTATGAATATGATGTATTTTAATACATTCAAAGCACACAACTCATTTTCTATATGATTACGAACATTATTAATCATCAACAAATATAGAACACTCGGGCGAAGATTTGAGATTTGTTTGATCCTCCTTTGGGGAGGGCCGAGAGCACCTCTTTGTAACTCAATTATTTTTGAGTCTTTTTCTTCTTGTTTTGTGGTAGTGTCAATAATTCTTTGTTCCTATTTTTTACTTACACGCAAAGTGCAATGAGGCATTGTAGCACCATACCCACAATGAATCGATTGCAAAGTCGATCCAAGGACTAAGGAAATGATTTTCCTGCGTTATAGTGGTCATTCTTTACACTATATATTATTAACCCTATTATTTACCTTTCATAAACAATTCTCTATTGATCATAATTCCATTTAGTTCTTACTTTTAAAGTTTTTATAATTTTCCACATTTCACTATACAGAGACTTTGGAATCGTTGCAATGTAACGTTAACATATCAATTGATGGCCACATATGGGACCTCCAACCCGGGGCCTTCTTTAGAAAACACGAGTCTGCTTCATTCGTTCATTCATACTTCCATTATTCATTTCTTCATAGTCCATTATTCATTTTCTTCATTCGTAGGAGCTGAGTAACACCATCTACCTAAGAATGAATTTAAGACCTATCGATATATGAAGTGATGAACTAGATGACCTATGTCATTATTGAATCGGATTTCACCTCCTGATTGTTCCTTGCACAAACACTTCGATATCATTTCATTGCATATCCTTTCATACTTTGAGGTTGGCCTCAGTCTAATCTTTGGAAAATTTTAACTTAACCACATAGATCATGTTGCATCATGAATCCAGTGTTTGCCGCCCCACAAGGCGAAAAAGGTGAATCACCGACCAAAATTGACCGAAACTACTAGCACTATAGGGAGGTCTAACCGTGATAGATCCCTACATTTGGAAGTATCGTGTTCAAAGACTAGGAGTTAAGGAGACCCATACCCGGCCTGCCCTGACATATCATCTCAATGAGAGTTAGGTTAACTCCACCCTTCCGAAGAAAGGGCTCACTCTCATAGCTAGCCATCAGTGCTCATATAAAGTTTTCATTCATTCAACTCATACATCATTAAAGTTGGCTCTAAGCATGAGGACATCACTAGAAACTTCTCATTATATGATTTCTCATATCATCATTATTATTAATGTGAATTTTTCCTTCCACGTACAGAGAGAGTATTATTGGAGACTTCTATCTTGATATTCAACACTCTCTTAGGCGAGTTACTTTAGTTACCTTTACTTAGGCTTGGTTGAGACTTGTCTCACCATTCATCCTTGCCTCTTACATTTTGTCAGCCATTTTCATTAGCATCATATATTAACATAATTACTCACTCATTACGTTACTGTTCATTTCTTCTTTATGTTTTAGTGTTTGACGTCAAGCATGTATGGAGGCTTGCTTCTAGATGAGATTTACTTCTCCTCTATTGATGACTGGTCATCCTTACTGTTACATTGATAAATGTGAATTTTCTTACCTATCATCCTTTGGTGTTTAATTAGACTGGCTCACACATTCCTAACACCTTCTAAACGTGAGTATTCTTTTAACATATGAGCTTAGGTGTCAGTGACCACTTTTGCTAAAAGACCGTCCTTTAACCCTCATCTGGTCACTACTACTTTAGGGGACCCTTTACTTATGTTATATCTCACGTTACTTACTTTAGTTAGTAGATTCATATATCGTTTATGGCGATGAGGACTTGCATTCAATGAGTCTTCAGGAGTTCATATGTCTTCTTTTAGAGCATGTTGGGAGTTGTACCAATGGTGGCATTCCCTTGATTATGGGTTCATGAATTAGGTTTTATAAGTGGTTATATTATCTTTGATACTCTAACTACACAATATTGACATATGGATATATGGCCTGCAACCTTTGAATATTAAACACATAACAATTTTGTTAGCAATGTGTCAATTTTACGTTCATGTTTCATATTTAAATTTAATATGTATGAACCATTAGCCATTATTTTAATTATTTAACATAATATTATTTTCATTACTGGCCATCACATTTTAGGACAATTATCTTTAAGCCATTTTAAATTGGCATCGATAGTATTGGCATACATTGGGCATAGATTTCATAACCAGCTTTGTTGGCATAAGCCATTTTCATGCTCAACATGTTAGTTTTTGTACATTATAGCATAGCCAATTTTTTAACATAACTTTAGGTATAACGTTTTTAAACCTCTTGAAACAGCGTATATGACATTTAAAGAACACCACATCATCAACAAGTCACATTACAGTAGTATACACAACAACCTAATCAATCTTCAACATTACATTTTCCGCACTCTTAACTTAGTATATTCTGAATTTCGGGAAGGGTACTGGAGCAATAGAGAGCGAGATGTAGGATTAGAGGTTGTAGGTAATGGGATGTTGGGAGGGCGTGTTGGCTGGGGGGGCAGTGGGGGGGTTGTTGGATGGTGTGCTAAGTGAGAGGGTACGTGGGTGTTTAAGTTTAATAGTGGTGGAGGTGTTTGTGTGTTGGTATTGATCGGAGGTTTTGTGTTTTGCCTTCTGGGGTGTATGGGGTTTGGGGGTGTAGATTTCGGTCTCTTAACCTCTTGGTGTCCATTACTTGGGGGTTTTAAAACGTTTTTTTAAGACAATTGGAGCAGCATCATTTAATATTTGATGAATTTAACACCCTCATAATGTCACAATAACAAGCAATGCAAGCATTCTGACAAACCAGTTACATTAAAGAAATGAAATGTGTTAACTACACCTGTCAAATTCATGCATTCACGTTTTAAGCACTTAACTTTATACGATCGCAACTTCATAGGTTAATCGACAATCATAATTCAAGAACATTACACATAAGATCAGCCATCACCACATACCAAAAACATGATATCTAATCTATTCAACATGGAATCGAAAAGGATACTAGGGACAACAAAATTCGACGAGAACACGTCGACGAGAACACGGGAACAACCCTAGTTTTCAAGATCTTTGAATAATTGGAAATAAAGTCATCTTGGAGAAAGAATTCCAAAAGAGAAACTCATACCTTATTTATAACTTAATCTACGAAGACCACCTTGAACGAAAGCTTGAAGAAACCTTGAAATCGCCCTAGAGAAATCAATAAAATTTTCTATTTTTTCTTGCATTTGTTGCTTACTATTTTTGCGTTCTTTTTTTCTATGAGTTTGAATGTGATTTTAAGGTTTAAGAACTGATATTGACCCATTCAACTTATGTTTTAATAAGTTAATTAAATAAATTAATGAACTAATTACTTAAAAGCTCCTTCTAGCTTGACTAGAACAAGGAAAACACAATATTTGGTACAAAAAAAAAAAAAAACCAAAAAAAAAAACACAAAAAAAAACAACCCAAAACTTTTGGTCAAATTTAAAATTTTTCCTAAATTTCATTTTGCCCATTTAAATTATTATTTAATGTATATTCTTAATTAGGTACCTAGGGGTTACTATTTGAAGTGCCCCTAATCATTGGAACAAAAATTGACCCTTTTGGTCCATCCTAAAGGTTAAGTACTAGGCATGTTTCTCTTTAGTTTTTTCTATGTTAATGTAAGAATTTTGATTGACCCCTTTGATTTAACCTAATTAAATTATAATTTAATTATTAATTCATGGGTAATTAATTACTAAAGTACTCTTAATTCGTTATTGTCACGACCCAAACGGGCCGCAACTGGGCCCCCACTGGGCATGATAACTTATCCTATCTAGTGAGCGAAACCAACCATCCCTTCCCAAAACAAAAATTTTTTCAAAAAAAACCAATTTTTAAATAACAATATATAATGGGAAGACTTAAAACTCATTAATGAAAATTGCTTAATCACTATAAAACTCAATCTCTTCATTCCCAAAACCTGGAAGTCATCAACCACAAGAACATCTCTCCTCAAATTACTAATCTAGAGTATCTAAGAAAGCTAAAATAAGTAAAAAGCTAGTCCTGCCGATATCAAGGTCATCAAGACATGAACGGGGAAGATCCAGTCCAAACTAGAAGCAATAGCTCAGCCCTGAAATCTGGCTTGATGAAGACTAGCTAGATTTGCGATTTTTTGAAGACATGGCACTTTGCTGCACGCAACAAATACTAAAGAAATACATACAAGTAGGGTCAGTACACAACACAAGTACGATTAGGTTCCATCGCCAACTCAAAATATAAAACAGTCATATATCAATAATATCATAACTCGACTACAATACTCACATGTAGCAACAAAAATTTTCTATAATCATTAATAGCACCGCCAATTCCACCCAGATGACTCAAGCCTCAATGCCATCGCCATTTGGGAATTAGGTTCATTAGATTGGTATATTACCATCTTCGATTCTTATGTTTATTTCTCTCGTGTCGTACGTGACACTCCGCGTCCATAATACTACGTGTCGGTTCTTGACAGCGCCGATTCCCTAATTCTACGTTGTTGTTGGAGACACGAGCCCCTATCCCCTAATTCCTACGTGTCGGTTCTTGACACCCTATCCTCTAATTCTACGTGTCGGTTCGTGACACACCCGATCCCCTAATTCTACTGTCGGTTCGTGACACCCGATCCCTTACTACTCCGTGTCGGTTTCGTGACACCCCGTTCCACTACTCTCAATCATGTAGTTCATCAACATGGTAAGAACGCTTGAAGAAGAGGGTGGGGTGATGGTGTGGACAGGTTGGAGGTTGTGGGGAATTGAATTTGAGGGGTGAGGTTTGACCGTGGTAGTTCACATCAAGCCTTCTTGTTCCAAGGCATCATCAATCCTCATTAACAAAGCAGATTAGGGTTTTTCAAGATTTTATTAAGATTCAATACTTCATCACGCTTTTTTTATCACAATTTTGTAAATAACATTTCATACAAGCATTCAATTAAGCATCTTAGAAGGTTTACAATACTACCACACATATCATTCGCTATTAAGAGTTTGACTGACGAATACATAAACCATAACCTACCTCCACCGAAGAATTCCGTGATCAAGCATATACTTCAAAGTCTTTGCTTTCCTCCTCTTCTTTCTTATTCTTAACTGATAAACTTCCCTTCTCTCTCTCTGTCTTCTTTCTATTTTTTCTTATTCAAAACCCTTTTCTTACCCTAATAATCATATATTAAGTATAAAGATGGTACAGTAACCCACTATTTATGTCCAAGGTTGGCTCCTTACCCCAAGTTATTAATTAATTAACATTAAACCATAACCTTTATACTTATAAGCAGGAATATCCAAACACGCCCCCTAAATATTTACAGAAATCGCCAAGGCCTGGGATAGAAACGCATTCTGTGACTGGCCGTCGTGCCCGCGGACGTTCCGTCCCTTCTGCGTCACGGTCTTTAATCCGTCACAGATTCAGAGACTAGATTTTTTACTCAAGGTCTGTGACGGCCCGTCTTCCTGAGACGGTCCGTCCTTGCCACCCGGGGCGGGACCGTCGTGACGTTTAGAGAGCGATCTCAGTACCTAAATTTGTAAATTCTAGTGTTTTGGACCGAGACCCCCACGACGGTCCGTCGTAGCCCATGCACGGTTCATCGTGGGGATCAGTCGACTCAACCAGTTTTTCCCGGTCCAGAAATAAAAATCTACTGCTCAAGAACGACAAAACAGGGGAGTGGCTTATGAATTAGCCTTGCCTCCAGTGCTTCAGGGGTGCACCGGTCTTTCAGTTGTCTATGATGAAAAGATACCATGGGTATGGAAATACATCATTCGTGGGATCAGTTCGCTTGTGAAAATTTGACTTCTGAGTGGAGCCTGTTTGCATCTAGAGTAGAGAAATTCGCAAGTTGAGATCAAGGGAGATTGCATCCATGCAAAGTT
This sequence comes from Solanum habrochaites, assembly GCA_027704765.1. Lineage (NCBI taxonomy): Eukaryota > Viridiplantae > Streptophyta > Magnoliopsida > Solanales > Solanaceae > Solanum > Solanum habrochaites. The sequence goes on from JAKWJA010002491.1 coordinate 19,722,077, forward strand.
CAATGGAAGAATCTACCATTTGAAGAGTCCAAAAAACCCTTGGGAGAAGGAGGCTGATATGCAAGAAAACCCACCGTGTTTACTGATTCAGGTACTCTTTTTTTTGCCTTATTTTTTTCTTCTTATGATCCGTCGGAGACGAAACGATGGGGTCAAATTGGTATATATTGTAACGACCTATTTTAGTCGTTTTGAGCAGCAGATTTTATTTCTAGAAAAACCTGGCTGATTCACCGGATCCCGCGACGAAGCCGTCATGGGCAACAACGGACCGTCGTGGTGTCTCCATTCCAAAAACTTAGCAATTTAGAAATTTGTGTACTGATATCGACTCTCTGAACGTCACGACGGGTTGCAGGTAACGGACCTTCTCATGCAATGACGGGCACTTCACAGACCCTTTGGTAAAAATCTAGTCTCTAACTCTGTGACTGAAGCAGCAGGACGGACCGTCCGCAGGCATACAGAGGAAACACTCTACTCCCCATCACCTACCTGCGTAATCCCAGGCTGGGTCAGTTTCTGTTAAAATATTTTAAGGGGCGTTTTGGATAATCCTACTTATAATTATAAAGTTAGTGGTTAAATGTTAATAATTTAATTACTTTGGGGGTTAAGGAAAGACAACCTTGAATAAATAGTGGGATTACTTGTACCATTTTTTATCTTAATGATATGATATTCTGGTAAAGAACAGTGGTTTTTGAATAAGAAAAATAGAAAGAACAGAGAGAGAGAGAGAGGGAAAACGAACGAAGAGGAAAGCAAAGACTTTGCAGATTAGCTTACTTGATCACGAATTCTTCGGTGGAGGTGGTTATGGTTTATTCTATTCGTAGTAAACGCTTAATAGCGAATATATGTCTGTGTATATTTGTAAACCCTTCTATATGCTTAATTTAATGCTTGTATGCATTGTTTAAGCAAAATTGTGATAAAATAAGCCTGATGAAGCTATTGAATCCAAATCTTGAAAAACCCTAATATGCCTGTTTAATGGATAATGATTATGCTTGGTAATAAAAGAAGGCTTGATAACTAAAGTGATTAGAGTAGTGGAACAGGTGTCCACGAACCGACACCGTATGATTAGGGATCGGGTGTAACGAACCGACACGTGAATTAGGGGATCGGGTGTCACTACCTGACAGTAGAATTATGGAATCGGGTTGTCAAAGAAACCGACACGTATATTGGGTATCGGGTGTCACGACCACCCACGTCGTTACTTAATGGAGCGCGTAGTGTCACGTACCGACCACTAGAGAAATAACATAATGACGCTTGAAAGATGTTTAATATACTCAATCTAATGAACCTAATTCCCGACAAATTGGTATGGCACATTGAGGTTGATTCCTCTGGGTGAACTTGTCGTGCGTAGTAATGATTATAGAACTATGTTGTTGCTACATGTTGAGATATGTGGTAGTCCGAGTTTATAATATATTTGAATATATACTGTTTTCATTTTGACTTGGGCGATGATACCTACTCAGTACTGTGGTTTTGTACTGACCCCTACTTGTATTTTTCTTTCTTGTTATTTGTGGAGTGCAGCAAAGGCCATCGTCTTCACTTAACCGCAACTCGAGCAGTCTTCATCAGAATCCAGATTTCAGGGTGAGCTATTGCTTCTAGCTTGGCTGGATCTTCCCCTTCAATTTCTTGATGCCTTTGAGATTCCGGCATGGACTAGCTTTTTACTTATTTTAGCTTCTTAGATACTCTGAAATTAGTAATTTGAGGATATAATCACCCCAAGAAATCTATCCTCAAATTACTAATCTAAGAGTATCTAGATGCAAAATAAGTAAAAAGCTCGTCCATGCCCTGAATCCAGGCTCAATACTGACGGGACTAATCCATTCCAAGCTAGAAAGCAATAGCTCACCCTGAATCTGGCTTGAATGACGACTGCTTAGAGTTGCGTTTGATTTGAAGACGATGGCAACGTTTGCTGCACTCCACAAAATAACAAAGAAAGAAACATACAAGTAGGGCACAGTACAAACACACGTACTGAGTAGGTTCATCGGCCAAACTCAAACTAGAAAACATATATATAAAATAATATCATAACTCGACGACAATACTCCCAAAAAAAAAAAAACATGTAGCACAACATTTCTATAATCATTAATAAGCACCGACAAAGTTCAACCCATGAGATCAAGCCTCATGCCATACCCATTTGGGATTTCTGTTCATTAGATTGAGTATATTAACATCTTCAAGACATTATGTTTAATTTCTCTCGTGTCGGTACTTTACACTCGCCGCTCCATATACTACGTGTCGGTTCGTGACCTGCCCGATTCCCCCTAATTCTACGGTGTCGGTCATGACACCTATCCCCTAATGTCTAATAACTTCCGTTTTGTGACATCTTCCCCGATCCCCTAATTCTACTGTCGGTTCTTGACACCCCCCCGACCCCTATCCCCCTAATTCGTACGTGTCGTTTCGGACACCCTTCCCTAATACGACGTGTCGGTTCGTGACACCCGTTCCACTACTCTCATCACTTGTTCTCAAGCCTTCTTTATACCAAGGATCATCAATCTTCTTAACAATGGAAGATTAGGGTTTTTTTCAGATTTAGGATTCAATACTTTCATCATGCTTATTTTAATCACAATTTTGTAATCACATTCATACAAGCATACAATTAAGCATATGAGAAGGGTTTACAATCTACCCCACACATACATTTCGCTATTAAAGTTTACACGAATAGCATAAACCATACTACCCTCCACCGAAGAAGTCGTGATCAAGAAAGCTTAATCTTCAAAGTCTTTGCTTTCCTCTTCGTTCTTTTCTCCCTCTCTCTCTCTGTTCTTTCCTATTTTTCTTATTCAAAACCCTTTTCTTTGACCCTAATATCATATAATTAAGTATAAAAGATTATCAGTAACCTCACTATTATTCCAAGGTTGTCTCTTTAAATCCCCAATTAAATTAAATTATAAACATTAAACAACTAATTTATAATTAGAAAGCTGAATAGGTCCAAAATGCCCCTTAATATTTAGAGAATCTGATCCAGCCGGGGATTACGCATCTGTGACGGCTTTCCGTGCCTGCGACTGTCCGGTCCCTGCTGCTGTCGTCACAAAGGTTCAGAGATCTAGATTTTTTAACCAATGGTCTGTGACGGCCCGTCATGCCCTGAGATCGGTCTGTCCTTCCAGCACCCGAGGTGGTGGGCCACCCTTCGTTACGTTCAGGGATAGCTTCTCTCTCTCTTCACCTAAAGAGGCCCAAAATTTTCTAAATTCTAAGTGTTTGGAACGAGACCCCCCCACGACGGTCCGTCGTGCCCATTAGCGGTTCGTCGTGGGATCTGTCGCTCAACTCGTTTTTCAGAATAAAATTTCTGCTCAAAACGCCTGAAACAGGTCGTTACAGTTATAACCATAACTAATTCCTTTTAATCATCCTAGTTAGGTACTAGGTTGCTGCTTTTTTCTTGTTTTAACCGACATCTTGATTTGGCTTTGTGATTTTGATTTTGCCCCCCTTTAATTAATTAATTATTTTGATAAATTAATTAATTAAGAATCCTAGGGTAATTATTAAAGTACCCTTAAGTCTTTAGGATCTTAACTTATTTTTTGGACCATCCTGGGCTAGGTATTAGGTTGTCTCTTTCTTGTCTTAACCAAAATCTCAAAATTTACTTTTTATTTTTGGTTTTAGCCCCTTTAAATTAATTAATTTATTTGCTAAATTAATTTATTAGGTAACCTAGGGGAATTACTAAAGTACCCCTAATTTTTTAGGATCATAGCTAACTTTTTGGACCATCCTAGGTTAGGTACTAGGTTGTCTCTTTAACTAGTACTAGGTTAGTGTCAACCCGGTTTTGGCCATAGGTTGTCCGATGCACTAATGGTTCCAATTTGGTTAGTCCAAGGTTATTTAGTTATTTACAGAACTAGGTTAGAGTCTAGAATTGGTAGCTAGGTTAGGACCCACATGAAGTGGTCCCTTGTGCACGTTTTCTCCCCTAACTTCCCGAACTGAATTCGGTTAGGGTGGTCCCCTCCTTTGGCAGCTTTTTCACATGTGATTGTACATGGGTTGGTTGCACTTTCCTAAGTAACTATTATTTATGGTTAATTTGGGAATGTTTACTTATTGTCCCAAGGATCCTTCACTATGTCCTGGTCACTATTTAATCTATACTGATCCGTTTAAATGTCATGTGTTATTACTAGGTTTGACACTTTTGGATCCTAGTAGTTCATGAGATTTGTATAAACGACTTTTTAATTATCTTAGGGTCTTCATTTCAGGTACATTCATTACACAAACTCATAGATACTTGAAATTTGGCTAACACTCTCTATGCCAACATTTTCTACTATGCCCATAATTTTCTAATATGCCCAATATTTATAAATATTGGGCATTGGGTTGCCTATTTACCCGTGATACACATTCTTAAGAACCTATTGGGCTTTTCATTAAATGTATGATTTTCTGTAATGTTGCAATGTTTTATACATTTTAGATTACTTTTTGGAACATAACTCCGACTCCATCAAAAATTGCAATTATTCCATTGCCGCTGGAGTATGTCCAATCTGATATAGCTTTACCATCAAAACAACCTTCCAACATTGAAGCAGATGATGTTATGCAATTTCCTGATTCAGATGATGACTTTCAAGACCCACCAAAATCAATTAATAATAAGGAAAAGGAAAAGGTTGTATCTGATATCTTACATACCATGAAGCGGCTCAGGCAATTTGTCCCGGTTATACCAAAGAAGATCCTACCCAAAGTTGTTCAAGATTACGATATACAAAGGTCACAAACACATAATGCCCTAATTTGTCCATCAATAAAGACTCAACGTGTGAGGCACACAAAGCAACATATTGTTGTTGTCACCAAGCCAGTCATCAAACAATTATCTGTCAAACATAAAAAATCGAATGATATAGGTGTTATAACATAGAACAACGATTCATCTCAACTCAACATTTCGCGTGATGAATTTGATTTATTCAAATTGGGTTGTAAGTATAATACTATTGCACATATTGTTGTATATTTATTTTTAACATTTTAAAAATCCATACTTTCATGTATTTCTAGGTTAAAGAAGAGTTTACTGATTTAAAAAAATGGATACAAGACAACTTCAATGTTGTATTGAATGTCATTAACAACAAAAATTCAACTGTCAAGATTTTGTATTCAAACATATAATACATTTGTTATATAAATTCAATTGTGTATGTTGAATTTATGAAAGTTCGTTTTGAAATTCTGATATAGAAATTACACTGAAATCTCCAATTGGAGGCATGCCACAATCACCGATGAATCATTTTCAAGTTCCATACTACAACGTCCAGATGAAATGAATAACTTAGAGAACAATGAGGTAATTAAATATTATCTGAATGCATATGTGCAACTTTAAAATTTTTATTTCTATAATTACTTATATATACAAATTAAAATATAAAATGAAGGAGGAAAGGGGGATAGCGGCAGGGGGGTTTGCGTGTGTATAGAGAGTAGACGTATTAGGAAGGGATGGGCTGGTATAGAAGTGTGAATTTGGTCGGTTAAGAGCGATGTCTTAGTGCCGGATGGGGGGCAAGGAGGTGGGTGAGAAAAGGTTAGATGGGGTTAGTGGTGAGGGTATCATTGAATGTTGGGGGGGTTGAGAATTTGTAGGCAGTAGAAGGTGCGAACGGTTTGTTGTTGGGTATATGAAGGGGGTGGGGCCGTTGTAGGAGTCGGTAGGTGATGTGTGGCGGGGAGTGTGGAGGGGAGTGGTCGAGGGTTTGCGGGTGTAGGTGTAAAGGGGGTGGCAAATAGTCTGTGTGGGGAAGGGGTTCGTGGGAGGGTGATGGATGTTGTGAGGGTTGTTGTAGGTGGGGCATCCGCTTTTCTCCCCCCTCCTTCGTTTGGATATATTGTAACCCATATAACGTTCATATGTTTTAATTTTATGAACATTGATTTTTTTATTATATTTATTACTAATTTAAGCTTGTTGGTCACATTTGAAAGTTTCCATCCTTAACGAGTTTATCAAGGGCTGAAGAGCTTCGGTGGTTATTTTTATTTTTCTGTTGCCTTGTATACTTTTGGTTTGTATTTGATATATTTTTAAGAATTATTAAATCCAGACTATTGGTCATCTGTGAAGATTTCCATCCCGGATGAGTGTTCACCAAGATGATAACAATTTTAAGTGGTTTTTTATGACTTATATGAATTGTTTTTTTGTATACTTATATATACCTTGATGAATATTTTGTTTGTCAAATTTATGAAAATTTTATTTTGTGATTCCTGATTTTGAAGTTCCACACAATTTCTACGGGCATGTCGCAGTCACATGTAGTTCCAGACTACACCTTCCAGATGAAATGAATAACTTAGATACAATGATGTAATTCAATTTCTTAACGTAGAATGTGCAACTTGGTAATTGTAATTTCTATATGACTTTTATATATAAATAATTGAAATCCTATATTTATTACACACCACACGTTCGTATAATTTTTTGATACGACACATTTTAGATGTAATTTTTAATGAAATTCTTATTTATTGAAGGTCCCTGTAACAGCTAAGTTGTCACTAGATCAGGAAAACGAGGAGGTTTTATTATGTTCTTAACTTATGTTTTTGTATATTTATTTATGCTTTGAACTTTTATAAGTAAAGTCTCTGTTTGCATACACATTTATTAAAAATTTATTTTTTAAGCCAGTTGGTCAGTCTTTAAAGGTTTTCATCACTGACAAGTTATCACCGGATGTTTTCTTCACTGATGAGTTGTCACTAGATCAGGAAAAATAGGAGGCTTGATTATGTTCTTAACTTATATTTTTTGTATATGTATTTATGCTTTGAATTTTTATGTATAGAGTCTCTGTTTGCATACACATTTATTAAGAATTTTTTTTAAGCATGTTGATAAGTCTTTAAAGGTTTTCATCACTGACGAGTTATCACCGGATGTTCCCATCACTGATGAGTTGTCACTAGATCAAAAAAAAGAGGAGATTTGATTATGTTCTTAACTTATGTTTTTGTATATTCATTTATGCTTTGAACTTTTATGTATAAAGTCTCTGTTTGCATATATATTTATTAAGAATTTGTTTTTTTTAAAACTGTTGGTTAGTCTTTGAAGGTTCCCATCACTGATGAGTTATCACCAGATGATACAATTTTAGAGGTTTGATTATGACTTATATGATGTTTTAGTATACGTCTACATACACTAATAATTTTGTATAATTGGTCGACTGTATTATTATTTTAAGCTTGTTGGTCAAGATCTCCAGAATAACACATCATATGTGTTGCATCGATTCAGATGATATCTCCTTCTGATGCAAGCTACAATACAGTCCTAATCAAATCTCCGATACTGATTCCTGGTCTACAACTTTCGAGACTCAACCCAGAAAGAAGTATTGTCTAACATTTGGTGGCATAAGTGGTGGATGAGACACCAATGCATTGAATTAGGCATCCAAGTCGATATAATACATCGCCATACATAACAACTTTTGAATCTTTTTTTGGTATAATTACAATCTAACTATTACTTATTATCTCATTTCAGGTAGTTCTTCAAAGTTGTATGTAATCTTTGATCAAAAACATCCATTTGACTCTATTAGTGGAACACATGCTAAACGCAATACATCACTATATATCAATTTTTGGACATGGTTAAGACCAAGGTCTTCTTGTCTACACCAAACCAATAAGTGTACATTAACTTGTATAATATTATCTATAAATATATATATTATATATATATATTCACATTATACATATTACATATCAATTGTAAATACCTTTTAACTTCAATAATAGGAAAAACTCTGATGATTGATATAAAAAGAAACAATGTACATTAAAAGAGCACATGAATTTTGGTGTATGCATTGTTTCTTAATTGAATTGGTTCTACAAACTAGCTAATCTTGGACAAGTGCTTGATGATTCGGTATAAATTTTGCTTCATTTATTTTTATAATATAAATTCATTGTATTCGTATAATATTTTCTTTTTTGTGTTAACCTTAATTCCTACAGCACATAAATGTCATATTGTACTATATGAAGAAAAGGGGAAAGTACAATCCTCGAGGCAGAGCATCAAACAGAAAACAGATGAAATTCATTGTTTTATGTACTTTTTGTATAATCAACAATGAAATCAATTGATTTCTTCTTGAATTGTAGTTGCCGATACTACAATCTCAAACGAAAAGTGATTGTAGTCGCTGATACGACGATAGAAAAATTGATTTTAGAAGAGAAGGGGAAGTAATTGAGAGGGTTAGCGTGTGAGGGAAGAGGTAGGGTTGGAGGGTAATGTGGTGTATTGGTGATTATCCGTAGGGAGTGGGCATTGAGGGGGTGATTTGAAAAGAGGTTGGGGGTGGTAGCCCCGGAGACAAAATGAAGGGGAAGAGAGAGGGGGCGGGGCGATATGGGTGTGTGGGGTTGAGGGTGAAGTGGGGTGGGGGGGGGGCGGGGGGTTAGCGGGGAGATCTGAGGGATGGTGGTTTCCCTTCAGTAGATAATGCTTTACCCTATTCAAGATGATATTTCCGCCAATAAGTTTCAAAATATTTGAATTCTATTTGTATAATTCAGAATTATATTTATACTAATATACTACAATTGTAAAAAAATTACATTATACTAAGTGATTATAGTTGTAGCTATAGCTCTTTTAGGTAATTATTTAAACATAAGCTAATTTAATTAATTACTGGTAGTTATTATAGCTACACATGAAAATTTCCCTTTATTTTTTTTACCGATTAGGGGTGTAGAAGTTGGTACAATGTTAGACTGTTTTGAGAAATAAAAGGAAAGAAAATTAGTAACATTTGGATTCAAACTATTTTCTAAAATGTTGACATCTTGACATTTTGAAATAATTATTTTAAAGTGTAATGTTTTTACTAATTATTTTAGTATTTGTGACTAGTTTGCTCATTTTCCCTTTTCTAAGTGATGAAAAATCTGTAATACATAAAATCTAAATACAATATAATTGATAAATTTTGGAAATAAAATCAAAATAAATCTCATTAAATAATTGCTGACTTCGAATTACATTTATCAATTGAGTGATATCTTGAATTAATTGAGGGATTTGTTGAACAAAATGGAGAAACTTGAAGAATTAGTTTTCTATGAACAACGAGTGAAAGAACAATGGTTAAAAACCGTGAAGAAAGAGAAAAAATAGGTGAAAACGTGAAAGATGGGGAAAATATTTACTAGGTTAGAACCTAGAAAGAAGGGTAATGGGTAGTGAATTTTTTTTCTTTTTTACGGTTAGCGTGGTGTAGAAGTTGATTCAACGTTGGTCTGTTTTGAGAAATAAAAGAAAAAGAAAAATAATAATATATTTTTTTAAATATTGACATTTTGATTAATTATTTTGAAAGTGTAAGATGGTTTTTAGATCGAGAAAAGGTAGGGGGTTAGGTGGTTATGTGGAGCGCGCTGCGGGGGGGGAGGGATATATGTCGTAAGGGGGGTTGCTTTAGGGGTTGGGGGGGGGTGGGTTTGTGCGAGATTTGGTGTGTAAGTAGGAGGTGAGTGTGATGAATTGGGTTTTGGGGTAGTGGTGAAGTGATGGGAGGAGGGAGGAAGAAGGGTGGAATGGGTTAGGGTGAGATAGATGTGGTTGACAGTGTATGGGTTGTGGAGGGGGTTGATGGAGGTGGGGTCGGGGGGGGGGTTGGGGGGAGGGGTGGGAAGTGGGGTGGGAGAAGAGGGGCGATACTGGTTTGTAGGCTTGAAAGGATAGAGGATGGGCGTTAGCTGATTGAGGTTGGGGTGAGTACAGGGGTTACTACTTATGTACAAATGTGACTAGTATGCTAATTAGTCCTTTCTAAATGACAGAAAATCTGTAATACATAAAATTTGAAATACAACATAATTGGTGATTTTTATAAAAAACAAATCTCACTAAATAACTGGTGACTTCGAAATCACCTTTATCAATTGAGAGATTTTTTGAATTAATTGAAAATTTTGTTAAACAAGTTGGGAGAAACTTGAAGAATTAGTTTTTCTTGAACAATGAGGGAGAGAACAATGGTGAAAACGTGAAGAAAGAGAAAATATGTGAAAACGTTAAAGATGAGAAATATTTTATTTGGATTAAAACCTAGAAAAAAGGGTAATGGGTAGTGGATGTATTTTTTTCTATTTTACTAGTTAATGGTGTAGAAGTTGGTCCAATGTTGGACTGTTTTAAGAAATAAAAAGAAAAAAAAAGAATAATTTTTGGATACAAAATATCTTCTAAAATATTGACAGTTTAAATAATTACTGATAGTGTAGATGTTTATTCTAATTATGTTAGGGATTGGGACTAGTTATATAACTTTCTCTTTTCTAAATGACAGAAAATTAGTACTACATAAAATCTGAATACAACATAATTGGTGATTTTTAAAAACAAAATTAAAACAAATTCTTACTAAATAATCGGTCGCTTTGAAATTAGCTTTATCAATTGAGAGATTTCTTTAACTAATTGAAAGATTTGTAGAACAAATAGGGAGAAACTTGAAGAATTAATTTTTTTTAACAATGAGCGAGAGAAGAATGGTGAAAACATGAAGAAAGAGAAAATAGGTTAAAACATTAAAGATGGAGAAAAATTATTGGGGTTAAACCTATAAAGGAAGGGTAATGGATAGTGGATGTATTTTTTTTCTTTTTTAATGGTTAGTAGTGTAGAAGTTGGTCGAGTATTGGACTTTTTTCAAAAATAAAGGAAAGAAAAATACAAATATTTATATAAGAACTATTTTCTAAAATATTGATATTTTGATAATTATTTTGGAAGTGTAGATATTTTTATTAATTATGCTCGGAGAGTGTGACTAGTTTGCTTATTTTCTCTTTTTGTCAATGACGAAAAAACTGAATACAGAAAATATAAAATACAACATAATTGAAAATAAAATCAAAAGAAATCTCACTAAATAATTGGGGACTTAGAAATAACCTTTATCAATTGAGAGATCTCTTGAATTAATTGAAAGATATGTTGAATAAATTAAGAGAAACTTGAAGAATTAGCTTTTCTTGAACAATGAGCGAGAGAACAGTGGTGAAAATGTGAAGAAAGCAAAAATAGGTGAAAATGTGAAAGATGGAGAAAAAATTTACGCAATTAAAACATAGAAAGAAGGTTATTGAGTTGTGGATGTATTATTTTTTTCTTTTTTTTACCATTTAGTGGTCTAGAAGTTGGTCCAACGTTGGATGTTTTCATAAATAAAAATAATAATATTTGGACAGAAATTATTTTCTAAAAGATTTTGATATTTTGAATAATTATTTTAAAGTGTAAATGCTTTTAGTAATTATGTTTGCGTGTGACTAGTTTGCTAATTTTTCCCTTTTCTAAATGATGGACAATTCATAATACATAATCCGAAATACAATATAATTGGTGATCATTAAAACAAAAAGAAATCTCACTAAATAATTGGTGACTTCAAAATTACCTTTGTCAATTGAGAGATTTTTTGAATTGATTGAAAGCTTTGTTGAACCAATTGGTAGAAACTTGAAAAATTAGTTTTTCTTGAAAAATGATCTAGAGAATAATGGTGAAAATGTGATGAAAGAGAATAGACGAAAACGTGAAATATGGGAGAAACTTTTACTTGAGTTAAAACCTAGAAAGAAGGGTAATGGGTAGTGGATGTATTTTTATTCTTTTCAACCAGTTAGTGGTGTAGAAGTTAATTCAACATTTGACTGTTTTGAGAAATAAAAAACGAAAGAAAAATAGTCAAATTTGGATACAAATTATTTTCTAATATATTGAAATTTTGAATAATTATTTTAATGTGTAAATGTTTTTACAAATTATGTTAGGGGTGTGACTAGTTTGCTAATTTTTCTTTTCTAAACGAAGGAAAATTTGTAATACATAAAATCGAAATTCAACATAATCGGCGATTTTGATAACAAAATCAAAAAAAATCTACTAAATAATTGGTCACTTCGAAATTACCTTTATCGATTGAGAGATTACTTGAATTTATTGAACAATCTGTTAATCAAATTGGTAGAAACTTGAAGAATTAGTTTTTCTTGAATATCGAGCGAGGGAGCTACGGTGAAAACGTGAAGAAAGAGAAAATAGGTGAAAATGTATTAAAAGATGGGAAAATTTACTGGGTTGAAACTTAGAAAGAAGGGTAATGAATAGTGGATGCATTTTTTTTCTTTTGTACTGATTAGTGGTGTAGAAGTTGGTCCAACGTTGAACTATTTTGAGAAATAAAAGAAAAGAAAAATAATAAAATTTGGGTACAAAATTAATTATTAAAATGTTGAAATTTTAACAATTATTTTAAAATGTAAATGTATATTCTAATTATGTTAGGGATGTGACTAGTTTGCTAATTTTTAATTAGCTAAATGACGAAAAATTTGTAAGACATAAAATTTAAAAAAATATAATTGGTGATTTTGAAAACAAAATCAAAAGAATCTAACTAAATTAATTGTGACTTGGCAATTATATTTATCAATTAGAGATTTCTTGATTTAATTGAGAGATTTGCTGAACAGATTGAGAGAAACTTGAAGAATTAGTGTTTCTATAAGAGTGAGAACAATTGTGAAAACATGAAGAAAGAGAAACTAGGCGAAAACATGAAAGATGAAAAATAATTTATTGAGGTTAAAACCTAGAAAGAACGGGTAATGAGTATTGGGTGCATTGTTTTTTTATTTTTTACCGGTTAGTGGTTTAGAAGTTGGTTAAACGTTGGACCGTTTTGAAAAATAAGAGGAAAAACATAAAGTAACACCTGAAGTTGTTTCAAATTTTCAAAAAACACATTAACTATGTAAACATCTTATACCCCCTAGACAATTCTAAAGTAAAATTACTACGTCATTTTTCGATCAATATCAGATTTTTAAAAGCAAGTGTTATCACACATCAAATCATTATGTGACATATGTTAATTTAATTTAAAATATAAATATATTTTCATTTTAAATTTTTCTTTAACTTTTTTTCTCTCTTAAATATTCTTATACATTTTAATTACTTTTATTTTAATTTCATCCTACATTTCACTTCACCTTACATCCCACCCTACCCACCCCATTTTCAAGATGACCTCCTTCATCCATTTTCTTTCTTTCTTTCTTCTTCTTTACCTTTTACTTTCATCTTTCTCCACCTTCGTCAAGTCGTGTCCCTTTTCATTATCTTTTTTTTTCTTCTTTTTCCGTCAAATTCCTTTCTTTCAGTGCATTATTTTTCAAACTTTATCGAGTTAGTGATGGATATGCCAAATTACATAGGTGGGTCAAGTTGTGGCTGGGTGTTAGGGAGAAACCTGGGGGGGGACGGTTTGAATTATGAGCGCAGGCAATATGAGGGGTGAGAGGTGTTGTTGTGGTATGGGTGTTGAAGGGATGGTTGTTGGATTGGGTGTAAAACCTCCCTAAAGAAGCTTAAGTGAACGTTATCAAGTAAAGAACTCAATAATTAAGTAAAGGGGGGGGGTTGTGAAACAGATTCCTTTAATTGTATCATTAGCAAGTGAATTGGAGTAAACTTTGTTTGTTATGAAAATGAGAAAGTAACTAGGGTGTGTGTGTTCCCCATAAGTTCATAACGAAACGTCCCTAGTAATAGCAATCATTTACTAGTGTATTACATGCAAAGTGATAAGCTATGTATCTCTAAATCCTTGGTCCGGCATTCAGAGAACTTCACCCGGCACCTTGGTTCGTCTACGTGTGTATAATTTACTAACTCTTACCATTATCTCATATTAGACATCATAATTGATGTAACACTTAGTTATTAATTTGCACCAATCGACACTAGCTTCTAAAGGAAAGAAATATCAATGCATGCAAAAACACTATTCAAGAATTGATTAGTTACTAGTTATACTTTCTTAATTCCTCATGGTTCTCACAAACCTAGTTGTGAATTTAGTTACCCATATTAGCAAGAACACAATTCATATCGACAGTTGAAGAAATCATGAAATTATGTACTACTAATAATAAACCCAAAACTTGCACTTGAATTGCAAACCAAAAGCTTCAAAACCAAATCCAAAAATCAATTATTTGCCAAAGTTGCAAAAACTAATCTCGAAAACATAAATTAGAACAATGGTAGTTGTATCTAACCCCAAAAACGAGGTTTTATACCCTATTTATCGAAAAAAAATCCTAATTAAAAAGGAATTCAAATAAGGAAAGTTTGTTCAGACATGTAGCTTCAATCTACGAGAACAGTAACGGACCGTCGTGGCTTCAATTCGTACCTTGCTTTCGTCAGCTAGGACTTAGAAAAATACTCCATCCTCCGGATTGCATCTTTTTTTAATCAAACGAAGGACCAACAGCACAGTCCGTCAACCCATCTACAGTCCGTCGATGCTCCTCCGTAACTCCACACTTAGAATCTTCAACTATCAGATATTGGAACACTCGCAGTCTCAAACTATTGTTCAACAGTACGATCCTTCGATCAATCAACGGACCATCGATTCTAGTCGTGGTTCCACACTTGGTCAGAATTCCCTGATTTCCTGCAATGTCTGGGCTGACATCTATGATCATCATCTACGGGGCATTGGTTGAACGATGGACCATCGATTTCCTCTGTAGGTCCTTTTTCTGCACTTTCTCAATTGTCTCCATCGTTTTATGCCTGAACATCTTTCCTACAAATCAAGACACAAAACTTGTTAAAATCAATAGAAAAAGCTCTAGACACACACCCCTTAAGTGAAATGCATTAGAATTACCGTGAACTCACGGTACATCAACACCCTCAAATTAAATTCGTTGTTTATCCTCAAGCAACGCACTATGACCGTAAACGACACTTGCATAGTAGCTAGCAATTTATGCTTGAGCAATCACATGGCTATATATCCCGAATCTTTCTTGAATGAGTTCAGGCCTACACCTTAGTCTCAACAAGCTAACTCATGCGGATCATATCATGACACGAATTTACCAGTCAACAAACACCTTTACTGTTTTTCCTATCACTAAGGTACCAATTTTCTCATAATGTAAATAGTGTCATAACTTCAAACAAAATCCTCAATTTTCACACTATGATTATAAATTTTGGGTACAAGGATCTATGTCAACACTCACACTCACGAATAAGTTCAAATACAGTTAGTGCTCCACTCCATAGGCTTGCTCTTATCTTTGTTGCTTAGATTCAAAAAACTAGACTCTAAAATCACGATAGGAATTTCTTGGCTTGTAACGTAGGCTCAGGGTCAGGTGTGGTACATTTTTGGGTACATTTAGTGACTATCTACCATCCTTGACATTACAACTAGACCTTCTAACTCTTTTCTTTTTTACGCCTTATTTCTTTTCTCTTCTTTCCTTTGACTCACTTCAACTTTAGGTGTGACTTTCACTTCTGTATCTTCTCAAAAAAACTCTTTTCTCTTTATTTTATTTTATATATTTTTTTCATTTCAATTCTTCTTTCATTTTCGCCAAGTCACATCCTTCTCTTACTTTTTCTTTTCTTTTCAACATCCAACTATTTGCACACTCATTTTTGGGTCTTCTCTCATAATGGCCACCCTCAGCTATGGCTTTTCCACGAGTCGAGGTGCATAATAGCGATGTCGGATCAGGTCCAAGACGAGGTCACTTTTGCATCAGCCACCTTCAACTTAGGCTTATGACCTAAGTTGAGGTGCACATGTCCAAGGAGGGACTGGGGCAAAAACATTAGACCCTGAGAAGGTGAGTTAGAAAGAAATGGCATATTAAAGGCTCAAAGTATTTGGATCAAAGGGAACATTCATTTCATTTTGTCAGCCTCTTTTTAGGCTAGTTGTGGACTATTCTGAAAAAGGGCATATGATCACTTCCTAGCTTCTAGAGCAGATTCCCTTAGCAGGACTAACCGGGTAAGTTCTAGTTAGGCACCAATTGTTGAACAATCAAATATTCTCATACTCACTTGGCACATTGTTGCATTATCAGATTATCAGAATTCCTAGTTCAAGTTTTAGTTACAGGTCATGCAGTTGGTGCATTTTCATGTCATGTTTAGAGCCAACACATTCCACTTATATGAGCCTATACATGTAAGCACATAAATTTTATAGGGTTCAAATTGTTTTATTTTTTATTTGCATTAGTCATCATGCTTCAATCTTTCATGCTTTCACACATATACTTAATAATACATACCAGTTCAACAGAAATGTAAAAAATACCTTGGGGAAAAAGAACACATGCAAGAAAACCCCATGAGAGGATCGTGAGTTGGGCTACTGAGACTTTACTCTCTCACATTCTATTTACCCCACGCCACCAAAAGAGAGTGAAATTGTCCCCAATGCACAAGAAATCATAGAAAGCGTAATGGTAGATTAAGCGAACCTGTGGCACATAGCAGCGAAGACCTATCAATAAGCGAGCGGGTTTGGTTTCCCACAGCCCACAAGGTCAGCAATTGGGTCAGTATCAGTAGTGCCCACATCTCCAAGGATGACATCATCAATGGTGCTCATTGCTCTACTCACGGGCCCGGAACTTGATGCCCAGAAGCTAACTTTTGCACCCTCCTCTGGCGCATCTTTTCATCCACTATCGAGGCCCTCCAAGACAATTCAACCTGTGTCCACTCCCTTTTGCTGGCACAAGCCTCATCACCAGCCTTAGCGGTATAGAAATAACGGTGCCTCTTGCCACGAGCACATGGTTCGGGCTGTGTCTCAACAAGTGCCTTAAACAAGGCCTTAAGGACAGTATCTTTAGTCAGCTCTGTGGAGGCGTCCTTTGGCTCAGACTCCTATTTCTTGAAGATAGCAGTTACACAACTCGTAGGTTGTCCAACTTTGATTGAATGGCAGTGAGATCTGTGGTGGGGGCTGTTCATGTCAAAATTCGCAGCTCAAATACGTCTAGGCATTTCTGAACCGCCTAAATCTGCTTCTCCGTTTTCTTGTCCACCCTTTTTTCTATGTGATCCTTTACCTCTGTTATGGACTTCTGTATCTATATGAATAAGTAAGGTGGCCATCTGAGCCTCTAGTTTCTAAACTTTATCCAAAGGAATCACTATTGTGGCTGTGAGTGATGTTGACCTAGAAGAGTGGGGGCTCTGCTAGAGACAAAATAAAAAGAGTTTGGGTGGGGTCGGTATGCTCTAGTATGGAGGGGTCAGTGCCTTGTATTTGCTCTACCGTGTCTGCAAGATCTTTGCCCGATGGAGAAATCTTGACCCAGAGCCCTTTGCGGGGTGCCGCCATATTAGCCTCATCTTTGATAAGAGCTATATCCAATGTCCCAATCAGTATGATGAGTTTATCAGAGTTCCATATGGGTACTCTAGCGTCCCTGCACATATGAAAGATCAAACATGGAAAGGGCAAGTAGTAGAGGTCTTGAACATCCTCTCTTGTATCTCGACCAACATTATCCGGGCAAAGTCAATCTCCAACCCTGCTATTAGTGCTGCCACCACGACTGCCCTGTTCCATGTGAGTACGTTGTCGTCCTGTGTGGGTGATACTCTGTTTTCAGACTAACATCGAGAAGAATTTGGCCACATAGTTTAGTGCGACCTTCTTGATGCTCCCTCTGGGTGTTGTTACCCACTCAGCCCGCTCACCATATACCGCAATGTATTGGACTAGCCACATCTTTAATGTTTCTCATTTTTTGGCACTCCTCTAAAAATCACCTCCCCTGACTATGTCCCACCTATAATCAAACTCCGCAATATTGAGGCTCCACTCTGGACCAGCAATGGGGCCGCATAGAAATTAGAGGATGGTGGCTTGTAAGATTTCTACCCGACATCCTCGGAACATTGTGTGAGTGAGAGGGTCCTATTTTACGGGTTTGGCCTGCTTGTGGATGGACCCTCGGAGGGTGGCAACATAGGAAGCATAGAACTCCCTCATTATATTCTCGTTGTATGTGCCCATGTCCTGTGCCATCGATTTACACTTGTGGAGGTTGAAAAGTCAGTGCACCTCTGGAAATGTATGTAGGCTGCTTGTGAGGACTCATCGTTCCTCAATAATCAATCGGGCCATCACCCCCTTCTCATTGATCATCCTGGCATTTCTATATACCTGTCATTGCCCTTTGAACACCATTTGTTTGGTTCACTATCTCTCGCGGGAGGGTCATATTTTCATTGTGCAAGAGCAGCTTTCGATATAGTGGCCTTATCAGACGAGGCTTTTTGTTCATTTTCCCTTGATCTAGTGGCTCCCTGAGAGTTGGAACTCGATGCATTGGCCGGCTTGGACCTTGAAGACTGGGCAAACCCCGAGCCTGAAAAAGTGGCAGACTCGAAGTCAGATAATGATCCCCTTTTGAACTGGAGGAAGCCCCAGTTGGTGAGTTGACCAATCTGCGCTCCTTATCATATTGGGATGTAGTGACTACGTCGCGGTTCACCTTCAAGGGGTGCCCCTAGTGATTCGGGATGTTTTTATTGGTGTTTTTATGCCCGGAGGAACGTAGGTTGGGTCCCTCTCCGAGTCTGTATCTTCATCAAACCAGAAGGATGGGGCAACTGACTTGGATTTGTCCCTCTTTGAGTAGACCACTTGCCTATTGGGAGCCATGGTACCTATGGAGAATTTTTTAGTACCCAAAATAACTTAACGACATACACAAAATAATTGTAGGACACTAAGAACACAACTAGGGGTGTGCATCGGTCGGTTCGGGTCAATTTTATATATTATCGGTTTGGTTTATCGATTTTCGGTTTTTAAATATGCTAACCCGATAAAAAATTAATAAGATATTCTTTATCGATATTTGGGTTTTTGATGGTTACCGGTTCGATTTTCGATTTACCCAATAAGAAAATATCAGTGAAATATTATATGTTTTCTTACTTATCTAAATATAGTACGAAGGTTATAATTACATGTCACGCCCAAAACATAGTATGACATTTTTTATTTTAATCAAATTACGGACCTTTACAAAGTTGCAAATGCTACAACCTACAATTACAGACTAAAACAAAAATCAAATAGCCCAACAAAACTAAAACTAAAACTAAAACTAAAATCAAAAGCTACAATTGCGAAACCTTAAATTAGTTTTTAGGTTTTTAGTAAACAATAAAAACTAGTAAAACGGCCTAGTGTGAAGTGGATAGAGTACTAATAATTTGACATAGTTATAGTGTCTAGTTATATATTAAATTATCAATATTTAATTATTAGTGAGGGTAAAATTGTAAATTATAACCATCTTATTGGGTTATCGGTTACCCAATACAATAGTAAAATCCGATACCGAACCAATAACCCAATAAAAAATTTTTTATAAAGCCATTAAAAACACAATAACACAATTACCCAATAATACCAACCCAATAACATTTTACTCGGTTCGGTTTATCGGTTGGTTCAGTTTTTGCATACCTCTAAACACAACAACAACAACAAATAAAATAACCCAGCCATTGCTGCATTTTCGGGTTGATGGGCCTCATCGACGCTTGTAAAGTGATCTATGGTCTTTAAATTGATCTACGGTCCGTGGAAGCCTTCAATCTAGTATATCCATGCATCTCAACATAACCTATGCTAGTTCGTCATTCCTAGGGTTCCAATTTCATGTAATTTTATAACCTTGATTTGTATGAAGTATGAAACCTAGGTCAGAATTGACATGTAGACTTAGATACACATATTTTGGGTAATTAAGATGCTACACAATCACTATCCATCATGTCAAGGGTGATATTACTTAACTTTTAGCATGCATTGTTAGTTAATTGAGTCCCAAGGTCAAGATCCCACTCCTGACTTCCTATATTCAACTATGAATGCAATTTAGATTGAGGGGAAGTCGAATTAACTTTTAGGTGATGAAGAACGGTGTGGTTGTGTGCCTATTACGATGTGTGACCCAAAGAAAAAGTCGACGCTGGTCGAACATGATCACCGGACTTAAGGGGATGAAAAGATAGAGAATTTTGAAAAGAGATGATTAGGATTTGGGGAAAGTGATAAGACATGGGATTTTTAGATAATGATTTGGGGAGTGATTTATGGAGAAATTTAATTACAGGAGACGGTTATGGGAAGAAATTGAAAAAAAATGGAAAAGGGGGGAAGATTTAAATAGTGGTGTTTTAAATATTGGCGGTCGGTTTGGGTCGGTTCATTGGCATACTGGATCCACCAGACCCATTGATGGTTCGTGGATCGATCGACGATTCATCGATTAGGACCATCAATCACTCTTATAATTAAATAAGTTTGAAGCTTACCTGGATCTACAAACACCATTCATGGTCCATTGGTTAAACAACGGACTGTCGATGGGGTCCGTAGACCTCTGCACCGGACCATATTCGGCATATTCTGATCTTGCCTCCTGAACATGCAATAATAATTAGGACATTCTTTTTGTGTTTTCTGGACACTTTTTAGTCACGGACCCTATGGTAATCTCAAGCCAACACTAGTACACAAGGAACAAAGAAAATGAAACACCTAGAGAAACTGAACAGAATAAAAACTCTTTTTTCATAGAAAACAAAACCTATCATTGTCTAGAGTGTACACCTTATCTTGCCTTCCAAGAAGTTCTTGATTTAACAACGCGGCACGACACAAGCCCCTTGATTACACAGACTTCATCAAGATGGTAGACCTCAACCACTTCATGAACACTTTCCGCATGCCTCAAATAGATCTTAATCCTTTCTCCATTGACGGTGAACCTTGTGCCTCCTTTGTTCTCTAGCTCAACCGCTCAATGTGGGAACACTTTGGTTATAAGGAATGGACCTATCCATTTGGACATGAATTTTCCCAGAAATACGTGCAACCTAGAGTTGAATACAAACACAAGATCACCAACCGTAAATTCTCGCTTTTTAATTCTTTGATCATGATACCTCTTCATCTTTCTCTTTATAGATGGCTGAGCTTTCATAGGCTTTTATGCAAAATTCATCAAGCACATCAACTTCTTTAGCCTATGATTTGATGCTCCTGTCCAATCCAAGTTCAGTCTCTTCATTGCCCACATAGCCTTATGCTCTAACTCGACCGGTAAGTGACAATCCTTCCCATATACTAGTTGGTATGGAGACATACCGACTAGGTCTTGTATAAAGTCTAGTAGGCCCAAAGAGAATAATCTAGCTTCCTCTACCAATCCGTTCTATTGGCATTTAAAGTTTTTTCCAAAATCTGTTTGATCTCCCGATTGGACACTTCAACTTGCCCCTTAATTTGTGGGTGGTAAGGAGTATCCACATTGTGGAGAAAACCATATTTTTCAAGCAGCGCTTTGAACAAATTATTACAAAATAGAGAACCTCTGTCGCTAATAATGTCCCTAGGTGTACCAAATGTGAAGAAGATATTCTTTTTTAGGAATGTGGTGACATTTTTCTGTTATTTGTAGTTTTGATGATGTGACAAACTCAGGGACCTTGTAAAGGTACCAAGTTCTTAACATGAGTTTTGATGATGTGACAAACTCAGGGACCTTGTAAAGGCACTAGGTTCTCAGCATGAATAGATCGTTGACTGCCAGCTGGAAACGGTATAGAAAGTGGGTGCACATTTTCCAACAGCGTCAGAAAAGTCAGACCTTTCCAACCAATGGCATGAGTTTAAGGAAAGGGACCTGTCTATACAATGTCACTTTTCTTAACATCATTTCTTAGTTTTTGCAACTTGAAAAATCACTCTCAAGAACTTTTGCAAAGGCTATAGAAAATCAAAGTGAAGAATTATTCTATAAAAACTTAAAACTCAGGCGCATGTTGTGTAGTTGTTTGAGAATTTATTCTTTTGGTCTTACATTGTAAACTGTTCCTAAATCTATAAAGGAATCAGTGTGGTGGGTGTTGAAATTCTAAATTGTCTAGAGTGATAGCTTAGCGGGTAGAATAACTTCTACTTAGGCTTATCAAGCAATAGAGTTATTGCTTCATCGTGAGATTAAAAACTTTTTCTCATATTTGTGTAACTGGTTTTACTTTTGATTGCGAAGATTAGTGAAACAGTTGTGTAAATCGTGTGAGACAGATCGTGGTTTTACTCCCTTAAGCAAGGAGGTTTCCACGTGAAATTTCTGTGTTGTTAAACTGCATTTACTTTCTGTTATATTCTTGTTTGTGTGTCAAGGGACCTGGTCCATTGACTGATAGTGGACGCATAGATTTTAACATCTTCCCTTCATAGTTAGGGACCGCAATTGCTTCAACCCATTTTGAAAAATAGTCAACCCTGCCACAAGAATATACTTTATCCCATGAGGACTCATAAATGGATCCATGAAGTCAATGTCCCATACGTCAAATAACTCAATCACCAGAATGGGATTCATAGGAAGCTCTTGGCTCTTTGAAAAACCTCTGTCCTGTTGGTAACGATCACATGATTTGGCAAAATCATGAGCATCTTGGTGGATGGTGGGCCAATAGTACCCACATTATAAGATCTTGTGAAGAGTTCGAATACCACTATGGTGCCCACCAACAGGCGATGAATGACACGTCTCAAGTGCACTCAACATTTCAACCTCAGGCACACAACAACGAATAATCCCATCGGCACAACTCCGATTTACGTTAGGCTCATCCCAAAAAAACTTCTTCAGATCGTGTAGGAACTTCTTCCT
The DNA here is from genome assembly GCA_027704765.1 of Solanum habrochaites. Taxonomy (NCBI): domain Eukaryota; kingdom Viridiplantae; phylum Streptophyta; class Magnoliopsida; order Solanales; family Solanaceae; genus Solanum; species Solanum habrochaites. The sequence goes on from JAKWJA010002491.1 coordinate 19,744,796, forward strand.
TTTGTGTAAAGTCAATCCGCAGGACAATCACTTGCAAAATATTTAGCGAAGTCTGCGAACCATGGGATCAGATCATGTGAAACGACCAATATATGCTCGTCAGGAAATGCATCATTAATTTTAGCCTTTTCCCTCAGTTTGCGCATAACTTTGTCCTCCATTCTAAACAAGTGGTCGACCATTTGATTTTCAGTCCCCTTTCTATCCTTTACCTCAAAATCAAAATCTTGAAGCAGTAATACCCATATGATGAACCTTGGCTTTGCGTCCTTCTTCGCTATCAAATACCTCAATGTAGAATAGCTGATATGCACTATGACCCTCGTGCCAAGCAAATAGGATTGAAATTTCTCGGATGTAAACACCACTTCTAGAAGTTTATGTTTAGTTATAGTGTTGTTCTTTTGGGCTTCATTCAGAGCTTTGCTCACATAATAAATAGGGTGAAGGATTTTGTCTCTTCTCTGTCCTAATACCACATCAAGTGCAACCCCACTCACATCACACATAACCTCAAATGTCTCACCCTAATTCGGTGAAACAATAATGGGAACATAAACTAACTTCCCTTTCAATTCTCCAAATGCTCTCAGATAAGACTCATCGAAATAGAACTCAGAGTCCTTCTCTAGCAATTTGCACAAAGGATATGCAATTTTTGAAAAATCTTTTATAAAGAATGAAAATCAGCATGCCCAAGAAAACTTCTCACACCCTTGACGAAGATGGGTGGTGAAAGCTTCTCTATGGCCTCAACTTTGGCCCGATCAAACTCTATCCCCTATATTGAGATTCGAGGGTCCAACATTATGCCTTCTTTCACCATAAAGTGTCACTTCTCCCAATTTAGTATCGAATTGCAATCTTCACATCTCTTGAGCACCTCGGCCAGATTATTCAAACACCGATCAAAGGAGTCGCCAACCATAGAAAAATCATCCATGAACACCTCAATAGTGTCCTCTACCATATCAGAAAATATCGACATCATATAACGCTGGAAAGTCGTTGGTGCATTACACAACCCAAATGGCATCCTTTTGAATGAAAAAGTCCCATAAGGGCAAGTGAATGTGGTCTTTTGTTGGTCTTCCGGGGCGATAGAGTTCCGGTTGTAGCCTAAGTAGCCATCAAGAAAATAATGCCAACCTTTCCTACAAGTCTGTCCAACATCTGGTCCATGAAGGGCATGGGAAAATGGTCTTTTTGTGTCCAAGCATTCAACTTTTGGTAGTCCATGCAAACTCTTCGTCCGATCACAGGACTCATCAGAATAAGATCATTCCTTTCCTTCGGTGCCATAGTCATCCCACCCTTTTTAGGCACGCACTGAACAGGGCACACCCAATTGTTGTCTACAATAAGATAAAATGACTCTAACATTCAACCACTTGATGATTTCCTTTTTAACTACTTCATGCATAGGTGGGTTCAACCTCCTTTGGTGCTCAATACTAGGTTTGTGGTCTGGCATGAGTTGGATTTTGTGGGAACAAATACCGGTAGGGATCCCAATAATATCTGCAATAGTCCATCCAATGTCTCACTTGAACCTCTTTCACACCACCACTAAGAACTCTACTTGTTGCCCATTTAAATCTGTTGCAATAATCACCGGCAAAGTGTCATCTCTCACCAGAAACACATATCGCAAATGTGACTGTAGAGCCTTAAGCTCAAATTTTGATTCCTTCACAATATATGGTCTCACAGTGGGGACTCGCGATGCTTCATGTCCGACTCCAACTTCTTCAGCTTTGACTGATATTCGTTTCTTTCAAGTTCGGCCATCAAATTATTACACTCTTCAATACCATCACTATCAAAATTCATGATGACAGCTTTCAGTGCCTCAACACTTAAACGCTTTTCAGTTTGCACTTCCGATACACTTTCAACTCTATTGTTATAGCAGATACCGTTTGGATCTCACCACTCTGCTTCATGGACCTAAAGAAATTAAAAGTTGCTTCTTCGTTGTTCAACCTAAACTTTTCTGCCCTTTATCTATATCGACTAATGCACTCACCGTAGCAAAGAATTGTCTTCTTAGGATAATGGGGACCTCAAAATCAACCTCACAGTCAAGAATCACAAAGTCGACCGAAAAGATGAATGACTCCACTTTATCAAGCACATCACGGAATACACCTATGGGCCTCTTCACAGTTCGATCGGCCATCAGTAACCGCATCGTGGTAGGATCTGGGTCCCCCAAGCCTAACTTCATATAAATGGACAGTGGCATAATATTTATGATCGCACTAAGATCACACAGTGCGTTCGGCAAAGTGTAGAAACTCTATAGTACATGGGATATTGAAGGCACCCGAATCCTCTTTCTTCTGCACAAGAGATCTTGTAGCAATAGCACTACAATGTTGTATTTTGTTATCATCTTCAAAACTAACTGACCTCTTCTTTGTCACCATATCTTTCATAAACTTGGCATATCCAGGCATTTTCCCTAAAGCGTCTATTAACAGAACATTGATGAAAAACTGCTTCAACATAGTGATAAACCGATGATATTTACCATTTTTCATTTTTTCACCAATCTCTGTAGAAATGGTGGTGGAGGTCAAGGTATGAGGACCACTTTGCATCACCCAACTCCACACTAGCTTTTACTACATTATCTTTCTTTCTCATATCCCATTTTATCACAGGCGACATAGGTGGATCAATTGTTTGCTTATCCCATCGAGTAGTGACTGTCATGTAATGCCCATCATTCGTTGGATTTTGGATAGTGTTGCTTGGAAGAGTGACAGGTTGGCACGGGTTAGTTGTAGTGGACGACTGAGTCATCTGTAGCTAAAGATTCTTTATCGAGACCACATATGCATCCAATTTTTGTCCAATGCTAGATTGGTCACTTCTCATTTCCTTGACATTCTCAACAGTTTGATCGAACCTCCTCATCATCTTCTGCAACATATCCTCAATACGTGCTATATTAGATCCACCTTGCCTAGGGGCAGATGTTTGATTTTGTGGTGGAACATATGTCACGACCCGATCATTCCTGTTACTATAGTTGTTTTGGTTTGTCACAATTATACTTCCCATCTCGGACATATTGACCCTCTCGGTTGTAGTTACTTCCTTTACCTTGGCGCCAATTATCCGTATTGGAACCTTGGGCATTTGGTCAGAAACCCATGTCTGATCATTAACTGCATATGCATCATCATCATAGTAATACTCTTCTGCCGGTTGTAGAGTTCTAGTCAAATAGTTCACTGCATTCACTTTATCTGCACCCCCGCACACATGCTTCAAGACCAACCCTAACTCGGTCCTCATCTGCTCAATCTCTTCACGAATATCATCTATGGTTGGATTGTTTGTAGCTTGAACAATGAAGGTGTTTCACCTAGTGTCTAAATTTTTAGTGCTCCAAGCTTTGTTGTTGCGAAATATCTTCTCTATTTTCTCGGTGATCTGTACCCATAAGCATTAACCATATGACCCTCCTACAATAGTATCAAGCATTACCTTACCGTACTCTTCCCGTCCCTGATATAAGTACTCTATCAATGACTCATCATCGATACGGTGGTTTGGAACGCTTCGCATGAAGGCGGTGAATCTATCCTAAGAGCTACTCACAGTCTCCAGGTTGAGCAACAAAATTGTTGAGCTTGTCTTTTTTATTCAACTTCTTGGACAGTGGAAAGAATTTTTCCAAGAATGCATCTGTCAACTACTCCCATGTATATATAGAGTTGTAAAGGAGCTCATTGAACCATACCGCAGCATATCCAGTCAACGATAGAGGGAACACCTTCAGCCCTATAGCATTCATATTCCAATATGATCGACATATGCAACTCTTACAGAAAAAGTTCAGTTTAGCAATCAATGTAATCATGTGGATCATCCGCTGGCAATCCCGCAAATAATCCTCTCGTTGTAAGCATCAGCATCAAGATACTTGTCACCACAAAAGTATGCCCCGGAGGGAGCGGTGGTAAGACAAGAGGTCCATCAGAACCAGTGATATTTATGTCAACCCTGCCATTGTCATTCATCCGTACTCCTTGAGGGTCTTCGGGCCTTAGTGGAGGCCCCACTCTATTTTCAGGTGGAACCATATTGTTCCCTTCTAATCCATCACCTCATCCCATAGGATTAATCGGGGGTGCTTGATTATTCATTCTGCGCAAGGTTTTGCCTAAATTTTTATCGTAAGGACTGAGTGGTTCGCCTCTGCTCCGTGTACTTGGCATACACTAGGGTAAGACCCTGAGAGAGACAAAGACAAATGAAAAGGTAAAATTAGGAAATATTTGACCAAAATTCAATAATGTAGTTAAACTTAATCTAAAATCCAAAATTCCCCGCAAGCGGCGCCAAAATTTGATATGCTCAAATTACACCTCCCTAAAGAAGCATAAGAAATCGTTATCAAGTAAAGAACCCAACTAGTAGGTTGGGGTCGATCCCACGAGAAATATGATTTAGACTTAACTTTGACCCACAATTATATCTTTTTAGTCAAGGTATTTCTAAAACAATTAAGTAAAGGGTTTTTTTTTGTGAAACAGATTCCTTTAATTGTATGATTAGCAAGTGAACAAGAGTAAACTTTGATTTTTATCAACATGAGAAAGTAACTAGTGTGTTCCCCGTAAGTTCATAGCACAACATTCCTAGTAATAACAATTCTTTCACATTGTACTACATGCAAAGTGATAAGTTATGTCTCATTAAATCCTTGGCCCGACATTCAGAGAATTTCACCATGCACCTTGGTCCGTCTACGTGTGTTTAATTTACTAGCCTTTACCATTACCTCATTTTAGACATCATAATCGATGTATGACTTAGTTATTACTTCGTACCAATCGACACTAGACGATAAGATAGTATCATACTAAATCTATGTTGATAACTCTGTTCTTATTAACTACCTTCTTGTTCCGACAAGTAGCAAAAAGGTGAGTTCTAACGCTTGCACTTGTTAAAAAGACTTCTAAACGAAATAATTTTCAATGCATGGAAAAACACTATTCAAGAATTACTTAATACCAGTTATACTTTATTAATTCCTCATGATTCCCACAACCCTAGTTGTGAATTTAGTTACCCATATTAGTAAGAACACAATTCATATTGATAGATGAAAAAATCATGAACTTACGTACTAAGAATAATAAACCCAGAAATTACACTTGGATTGCAAACCAAAAGCTTCAAAACCAAATCCGGAATCAATTATTTGCCAAAGTTGCAAAAACTAATCTCCAAAACATAAACTAGAACAATAGTAGTTGTAGCTGACCCCAAAAACGAGGTTTTATGCCCTATTTATAGAAAACAAAATTCTAATTGAAAAGGAAATAAGAAAAGTTTGTTCAGGCACACGACATTAATCTACGAGACCACTGATGGGTCGTCGGTCGATCAAGGGTCTGTACTTTGCTACCACCAGCCAAGACTTAGAAAAATATTTCAGCCTCTGGATTGTATCTTCTCTGAATCAAACGACGGACCAACAACACGGTCTATTGATGTTCTTCCGTGACTCCACACTTAGAATCTTCAAAGTATCAGGTACTGTAACCCTCGTAGTCTCTAACTACGGTTCACCAGTATGGTATGTCGATCAATTGGTAGATCATCGATGCTAGTCGTGGTTCCACATTTGGTTTGAATTCCCTAATTTCCTCCAATGTCTGGGCTTCTCATCTACGATCATCATCTACAGGCCGTTGATTGAACGACAAACCGTCGATTGCCTCCGTAGCACTTTCTCAATTGTCTCCGTCATTTTATGCTTGAACATCTTTCATGCAAAAAAAGATACAAAACTTGTTAAAACCAAGACAAAAAGGCTATATACACACAACCAATAAGTGACATGCATTAGAAATACCGTGAACTCACAGTACTCCAGTGATAACAGAACTAATTATTTTTCAAAAAAAAAATTGAAATTTTGAAAGTATCATCAATTAGCTCATCTTCTTTTCATAAAACTTCAAATGCATTCCCCAAAAATTTAAAGAGCTTGATGAAATCCGGATAATAAAGTTAAATAATGCCTCCTAGTCATTTTGAAATCTAATGAGTTATCAAATTGGCGAACTATATAAACGTTTTAAATTGAAGAGACTTAAACTAATAATAATAAAAAAGAAAAGAAAAAAAGAGGCGAAATCGTGGAAAAAATTGTGACATTGAAAGTGCAGAGTTTTGATGAAGATGGCAATGAATTATTAGAGAAGAAAGAAGAAAGAAGAAAGAAAGAGGGAAAACTAACAAGAAAAAGAAAAAGGTTAATGTAAATAACAATAAACAAGAAGAAAAATACATTTTTTTATAAAAAATTGACCTATAAAAATAAAATTATATTTATTATTTTATGTTGGCCACACACTTTATAGAGAGCACATACAGTCTATATGCCAAGTGGACGAAAAATATTATAGTAATATCAGTTCAAGATTGTTTAGGAGTAACAGGACGTCCCCATAGTTAAGTGTCTTTTCAAAAATTTGAAACAACTTCAGGTGTCACTTTATTTTTTTCTTGAATAATAATAAAATTTGAATATAAATTATTTTCTAAAATGTTGGCATTTTGACATTTTCAATAATAATTTAAAAGTGTAGATATTTCTACTAATAATATTAGAAATTGTAACTAATTTACTAATCTCTATGAAACAATTAAAATTGACCTAGGGAGTAACTCATAAATCAATAAATAATAAGAAGTCAAATATATTAAATAGATAATCAAATTAACTAACTAAAATAAATCAAATAAAAATAAATAAGACATGTGTTCATTAATATTATAATAATTTATATCTAAATTAGAAACTTATTGATAAAAATGTAGCAATATTAAATGGGTCCCAAGAATATTCATTTTATTTACCACAATAAACAAGGTATAAATTTAAGGTAGATATCACTTTTTGGGTACTGTTTGTTGGTAGTATTTATAAAAATGTCACCTCTTTTGAACCGCCGTACCTTTTTCTTCTTATCCTTTCTAGAAAAGCCCTAGTTAACCATTTTAGAGTTTTTCCCCAGCTCTTTTCTCCTGCTCTTTGTTGTTTGTTTGTTTCGTAATTTTGGATCGTCTTTGGATCTGTGAGTTGCTTGACATGGATATCCGCAAAAGAAACAGGAATGAATCTGGTTTTAATGGCAATGCTGGTTTCAAAAAGGCTAAGCCAGGTTTCTGTTTCTATTTTGTGCTTTTACTTTTAGATCTACTGTAGCTTGCTTTCATCTCTCCTGTGGTTGTAGAAGCATTTTTATTGTATTTCTGATAGTTTTTTTTTAATTCCTCTTTAGAGTAATTTTAGTGATACGTCGAAAAATTGGATTTTGTTGTGAGAAAAGCTCACGCCAAGGCTCGGTGTTGCTTACTGCCTCCTCTGTAGCTGACTGCAACTGAGTTTGATTTTATTTAATATGTTATTGCCTATTGGCAATTGAAGAAAATATAGAGTGATGGGTGAAAAATTAGATTAGTTGAAGCAAAATTATCACTCTTGAGTTGTTACATATATTTGAATTCTTCAAATGTGAAAAGGTTTGTAGAAATATTAAAGTGTGCTGGAATATTTTGTCGAAGGATGTTATGACATAAACATTTAAATTCCGATGCATGGAGTGTAATCTTATACATAGAAACAATGGTTGATCTGGAATTTGAAGATAATGGGTGCTCACTTGCATTAAGGGTAAACTGTAAACATAAACTAATCACAGTAAAAAGGTACATTAATTTATTAGTTTAGCTGATTTTTGGTTAATTATGTATAATTAATTCAATTTTTGGTTCATATGATCATTAAACCAAAATGAGTTTTGTTTTGTTTTTCAATAGGTTAGATATGTTCTATGTTCACTATCAGAGCAGAAAAAAGAAAATTCCGTTCAAGAGAATACAGTTTTTTAAACAAATACATAGTATCAATTTAATAATTTTCAAAATAATTTGAGATCCAAATTAGATATCTTCCATAATATTCTTTGATGGTAATACTTTACTAACCTCATATAATATCCAACAAGAGCTAGGCTTACGAATAAAACATTTACTATTATATTATGAGAGTGTGGAGCTTGACAGAAAAAAATTCCAAAAGTATACGAGGGATGGTCTCTCTTAATCAAAGATATGATCAATATCATTTCAAACAGTTCTGCGTAATTACTAACCTATTCTAAGAAAGAAATGTGAATATGATAAATAAAAGAATTCTTAGGCAAGAAACTGCTGACCTTCCTTTAGAAGGTTTTTCCCATAAATTTGATATTATTAGTTGATTTCGTTTTAGTTTCTGCACAAACTTGTTAATAGGTGGGACTTCCATGGTGGAGTTCTCAAGTTCGAAATTCCTTCCCAGCGAAAACAAGGGGTTTGCCTTCTGGGTCAATCTTGTTGCATCGGGCTTCCTAGTGTGGGTAACCTATCCTGTTTGGTTTGCAGACTACTGCATAGGAGTTGGAGTTTTGTGTAGGGATCGCCGGTTCCCTTGTCATAAAAAAAATATAAGTGGTAAATAAATAAGAGAAATGTAAATCTATTTTGTCTAAATTTAACTTGAACTAGGAAAAAATGGAAGAGGAACAAAAAAGGAGAACAAGGAATGAGAAATGATAAAAAGGAAATTAAGATTAATGTGAAAGTTGGCTGAAAAAGGAAGGAAAAGATAGAACATTATGTGAACAATTATCAGATTACACACGCTAAAAGCCAAAAAAAAGAAGTTAAATAGAGGATATCCTTCAAAAGAAGGATTGAACCCTCGACCTTGCACAACCAAAATCCCGTCTTTTGGCCATAGCGCTCAGCTTCTCCAGGACAATGGGGGTTAACTATTCTATATGGCCTAAGTAACTTCTACGTAATTGATTGAATCCGTTGGTGGATGCTTAAGCACCCCTAAGGGTACACATGGGTCTCCCACTGTATAGAAAACCCTAAAGAACCTCTAAATTGAAATTTAATATAGCTACGTCTGCTTTGTGTGATGAGTGGAGTATCTTGTAGTATTCACCTTGTGTCACAAGGTAATTATTGTTTTGCCGGTAATAAGAAATATAATATCTGTCTAATTTAAATCTAGCATCAATTTTAAACAACTCACTAAATTCTAACTGTTAAAAAATTAATGAACTTGGTGCAACAGAAATGGACTCACTATCAAGTGGTATAGGAAGCAAATCAAAGCCGTGCACAAAGTTCTTCAGGTACAAATCTTTGACTATCTAATGTAATTTTGAAGCGTAACCCTCAATTTATTGTGGACTCAGTTGAAGGCCAGTGCAACAATTCATAATTTCTAATATTGCTACTCTTGGCACAAGCGCCAAAAGAAAATATTCTCCTCCTGAGATTCCCAATAGCCCTAAAAGCATAATGATATTGCCAGCTAATACGTATTCGGAGAAATTATAAGGTTTGCCGAGATAGCATTCCCAGCTGTAATGGAGATGGAGTGAGAAACAGTATGGTTACTCCGTGACATTTATGGTTTCTTATGTCCCAATAATTATGTAAATCGTCTGCCTACTAACTACTGTAACTGTTATTATTGTCCTTTCGGTGATATATTAGATAGAATGTATGTGATTCTTCCTGTTATTTACCAAGGTATGCTAGCTTTTGCAGTTTAACTCTTGTAATTTGCTATAGGAATATCGACTAATATTAATGATTTTGATGCCCATAATCTTTTGAACTTGTTATGACAGTCTGAGAGCTATTCTAAGTTGGTTTACCATCCTAATAAGTGAATTACTGTTGAAAATTTTGAGACGGAAATACTTGGGATCTGCAAGCTCCAATACAGAATCTTTTGTGCATCTTCTAACAGTTTCCACTAATCATGTGAATAGTTCTGCAGTGAAGTTTTCTGAGTCCCCTTTGATGGTTGGGAGAACATAGAAGTTTATATGCTTTAGATTTTATCTTGATTTTAAAAGAATAATGAGATCACATGGAAGTGGTGTCCTACTATTTGGGTCATGACTATTGATTTGCACAAAAGATATGGTCTATCCTTTTCCCCACTAGAAGTGTTCATACTTTGTCTATGGATGAGGGAGTTTATGTGTTAATTATTTTTGAAACTCATTCAAGTCCAGCCAGGTTGCTTAGCTTTCTTTGTGTTCTTATTTTATCCAGCCAAGTTTGTAAGCTAGAGAAGTTTTTCAATAGTCTTTATGTCTGCTTTCGAGCGGGAAAAGGCAAGAAGCGCTCATCAACTTCCTTTTAGTTAGTTTATATAACCTGGACTCTCCAATCCTTCTTCATGCTCATTGTCTTTGGAAATTGGATTGTATAACTCTAGGCTCTCCCCATCCTACTTCATGCAGCCGGCTTACATGATTAAATCAATCTTAAGTGCTGACTGTCAAACATGATAACGTCACTTGATAGTCCAGGAAAAAGACCCTTATTGCTTGGTTAGGTGTAATTGGAGAATTTGCATTGTATTTAGAGAGTACTTGTGCAAATATTTTAGCCTAGTTGTGTGGATGGAGTGATTATCTGCTTGCGATCTGCTGTTTGTGTTATTCATGCTTCTTAAGTGAAATGAGAAATCTTCTTTTAGGCTGATTTTTAACTTGATCTTGTTCTTCTGCAGCACTGTTGGCTGCTCTTTTGGTGAGAACTGCCATTTTCTTCATTATGTTCCTGGTGGCTATAATGTTGTGGCCAAGATGATGAATATTGCACCATCTCCAGCATCACCTATTCCCAGTGGGAATACTCCTGCTGTGAAAACCAAAATTTGCAGCAAGTTCAACACAGCTGAGGGATGCAAGTTTGGGGACAAATGCCGTTTTGCTCATGGGGAGTGGGAAATTGGCAAGCCCATTGTGCCATCACCACGTGCCATGGGTGTTGGACCTATTCCTGACCGTTTTGGTGGGCGAAGGGAGTCTCCTGTTGCTAGCTTTGGTACATCAGCCACTGCGAAGATCAGTGTGGATGCTTTCCATGTGGGACCCATCATTGGAAAGGGCGGAGTGAACTCTAAGCAGATCTGTTGGCAGACAGGAGCCAAACTGGCAATCCGTGAGCATGAAATGGATAAAAATCTGAGGAACATTGAGCTTGAAGGCACATTTGAACAAATATCGCAGGCTAGCGCCATGGTGAGAGAGCTGATCAGCAACCTTGGATCAGTTGGTGGCCCAGGAAGAACAGCTGCAGTACAGGGTGGACGTGCACCTCCAATGAACAACTACAAGACTAAGCTATGCGAAAATTTTGCTAAAGGTTCTTGCACTTTTGGAGAAAGGTGCCACTTCGCCCATGGTGATGCTGAATTGCGCAGAACAGGGGGATGAGCTTTACAGGTACCTTAGTCTTTGTAGTCCATTTCTAAGTGGAAAGCCCGATTGCGCTGATCCTTTGTAATATTCTCAATTTTTGGTCTCTTGGAATGCGCTATTTCGTGGTATTAAGTTACTGCCATTTGAATGGAGAACAGAAGTACCTAGTTTTAGCTGTGACATGTTTATTAGCTTTAACCCCCCCCCCCCCCCTTTCCCTCTTCTGCTATGTTCCATTTTGATTGAAAATCCAAGCTATAAAAATGGATCAAGTTAGACTATCTTTCCATCTCTATGTATGTATTAGACATATGAAGTTTTTAAGTAGTTGATTGAACTATCTGTTCTTTCATTAAAATTCACAAAATTGTCATTTATTATTTTCTTGAATTATCATTTGATCTTTTATTTGTTTATTTTTAAGATTCACTTTTAAATTAAACTTCTTTATATATATAATTCATTTTTGGATTTAAATTTCTCTCTTTATAGAGTTCACTTTTGGTGTAAGATTATCCAAACATGAATTGTGTAGGCGGCAAAGGAAAGGAAAAACTAGATCTAAGTTCCAATATTTACTACCGAATTAGTTTGATTAGGTTTACTTATGTTAGTCTCGAATCATAGCTCAATTAGTGAATTAGTTCGTGTTTTCCGTGACTAAAAAATGTTTCTACATTTTTAATGTAATATTTTTCTGATGCAAACAGTAACATGTCTAGATAGATTTCTTAAGTGTGGTCTTTGAAGTGTAAGAATGTATAGACTTCTGTCACTATCTTATGGATGCAGAGATTATTTTGAAAAATATAAATTCAAGTCACTATCTTATAGATGCATAGAAACTATTTGAAAATATAAAATTCAAATGTCCAACCAAAATCAGGTCGAGGGAGGACAGTTAAAGAACTCATCAACAGTGATAAGATAACAGGTGAATTAGTAAAAGGGATCCAAAATAACAATACAATTATGTGATAGTTAGAAACTTAACAACAAATTAGTATTCATTATAGAAAACAATAATGCCAATGATAAGCTCAAATAAATAATACTAACCACTAGCCATCATAAGGACAATAACTCCTTACTAATCTTCTACCCTAATATGTGTTATCTATGTCCTTTTATTTAAAGATATGCTATCGGTAATTTAAAGTTTCATCATATCCTATTTATCACCTTTTCCTAATAGCTTTTTATCTTACCTCTGTCTCTCTTCGTACTTGTTATAGCCAACCTCTCATACCTCCTCAATGATGCGTCTACACATCTCCTTTCACATGTTCGAATCATTCAAGTATCACTTCTCTCATCCTGTCCACCATCAAGGCTACTTTCACCTTTTCACGAATAACCTCATTTCTAATTTTATCGCTCTAGTATGATCACATATCTACCTCAACATCTTTATCTCCACAATAATATCATGAAATTTTTTGATTGACTAATAATCTTCCTATACAACAATGTTGGTCTAACCACCACTCAATAAGATTACATTTGAGTTTTGACTGTACCTTTTTATCAGATAGGGCATCAGAGGCGAGCCTCTAGTCCATTCACGTTGCACAAATATGATGTGGTCCTTAAATTATAAACCTAAGATACTTAAAGTTGTTTCTTTTGGAAAAATTTTAAGTGTCAAGCCTCACTTCCATGCCTACCACATGCATCATCATGAAATTTGCACTCCACATGATCTATCTTGGTCGTTACTCAACTTGAACTTCTTTAATCTCCAAAGTTTGTCTCCACACCTATAACTTAGCATTTGTGTCACTACACGTCTTGTTAATTAATACTATGTCATCCAATAGTAACATAAATTCTGTCACTTCATCTCGAATATCTCTTGTCATTTCATCTAATAAGAAGGCAAGACTAAGAGTTGATCCCTAGTGTAAACCTATCTCCACATGGAAGTGTTCTGAGTCTCCTCCTACCATTTTTATCTGCGTTTGAGCTCCTTCATACATATCCTTTTGTACCTTAACAAATATAGGCCACTAATACACCTCTTGTCTTCGGGCATCTACACAAAACTTCTCTCGATACTTTGTCATGGACTGAACATCAAATATAAGTCGTTCTTTATTTTTTGATACTTCTCCATTGGTCTCCTCACAAGATGGATAACTGATGTGGTTGATAGCCTTGGCATGGATCCAAATTTAAGTTTTCTTACTCTTTAAATTTTAACAGATTGGATCTTAAGCTCAGCTATATATATTATCATTTACTTTCCTTTATAATTAGAACTTCAAATTTATCAATCATCTAGGAATACTTGAATTATATATTACAATATACTACTACTAATAATAATAACAATAATAATCATATATCATTATAAGTGAGAAGAAATTTAAGCAAAAATTAAATTGTTATTTTACCCTACATTAAATTATAATGTTATAAACTATATTATAAGTTAAATTTTAAATGATAAATCATCATATTAATACATGACTCATCTATTTTCATCAACTCTCCGTTATGTAAATATAATAACTCCCATTAATTTATTATGATTTTTACTCCCAATTATATGTTTATGGAAAGAAGTCTAAATGTATATATTAATTACCTTTTCATCTCTCATAATAATTATACTCCTGTATATATTATAATATATATATATATAATAATAATAGATATATATTATAATCTATATATATATATATATATATACTAGTTTCTTAAGACGTGCTTCGCACGTGTGTTTTCATGTGGAAATTTTTATAGATACTAGAATGACTAAAATCTCATTGAACTACATATGTAATTGTAATGAATAATAACATGTAAACATTACAATCAAAGACTTCCTGCATAAAACTTCATAGAAAACTAATGAAGAAGTCTAACAGGGTTGAAAAAAAAGACAAAAGAAACAAATATTTTAAGAAAAAAATACAATATAGCCATTCTTCTTAAAAGTGATGTAGATATAATGAAAAAATAGTTAAACATTAATGCATAACTCTCTGAGTTTATCGCCTCCTTTCATATCCTATCAAAATCCAAGGGGTCTTCATATCTGTTTTTTTTGTTACTAAGAATAAAATAATACCTAATATCTTAATAGGTTTCAAATGAGATAAAGAATTCAAATTTAATCTAAATAGAATAGAAGGAATATCAAAAGCTATCTTAAGTTTTAGTTTATAAATGTTTGGATGTATAATATGAAAATATGAGAGTTTCTGAAATCTTAAGAGTATCAAAGTCAATAAAGGAATTAGAAAATATAATAAATAAATGAAGAATATGAAAAAAAATTAAAGTAGCAAACCATGTAAAAAAAACAACTAAATTCTTATCATGTATTAAGCATTAATGAAATTAATTGTGAAGCTAGAGTCATTCTTATAATAATCAAGAGGACATTATCAATGTGCGTCTCCATTTTGTAGATTTGCTAAACCCTTTAAAATTATTAAAATTTGTGTTATTATCATAATGATCAATACTTTATTTTCCACTCAATTAAATTATTCATGAGAGAGGTTTAAGGAAAAGTAAATAAGAAGAGGGAAAGAAAAGAAATTTCGGTAAAGATTTTTTTAAAAAATATAACTATTATATACATATAGATTATGATGATACATTTAATATTAGATATTTCATTAGAATTAATCTTAGAAGTCTAAAAGTCATTAACATTTATTTAAATTATACATCAAATATTTAAATATTTTATAATAATTTAATTGGAAAAGGGTAAAACCCCCCCCCATAATTCAAACCTTTCAACTTTTGTTTCATGGCTTTAGTAATCTATGATATCTATATATATATATATATATATATATATATATTATATAATATATATATACTCTTATATAATCTTCATATATATATATTCTATATACTATATATATATATATATATAATATATATATATATATACTTCTTTACTTTTCATCTCTCATAATATTATACCTTTATTATTTATATTTTATGTTAATTTGCATTTATGTATTACTTTTGGTATCCTTTCTATCACTTTAAATATTCACAGTTTCATTATTTTTTCTTTAAAAAATTATTGATTTTCGTTGGCTACTTTTTCAACGGTCCCGTTAAGAGGTACTTATTATTTTATTTTTGGCTCTATGTTATCTTAGCAATAAACACAATTATTCTCTCGTTAAACAACCCATAGATATTTGTTGTGTTTCCTCCTTTTTTTTGATATTTGTTGTTATCACACTCCCTCTCTATATATATTCAAAAATTTGGCTGAGTATAAATTTAATGGAGGGTTCAAGAAAAGCGAAAGAATTTACCTTCCTTGAACAACGCCTTAGACAATTTTGACTAAGTATATTTTTCTTAGAGAGGGTTCAAGGAAAGTAAAAGCCTTCACCGCCCTTAGAAGCTTCCTTGAACCAATGTCGTAGTTTTTAGGGGCTACTGACGTGAGGGTACATACTTAAAGAAGGGACCCACCGAATGGACACCACCATGCGCGGGGGCTGCCTTAGCACATGGGCAGTGCACGTGTGCAAGTGGGGCCCTCTGCCGTGTACTCCCTTGTAGACTTATGCCTTGGATTTAAAAAACTAAAGGCAAGTCCCGGGGGGGGGGGGGGGGGGGGGTTTAGGAAGGTACGTCAATTTATGGGCCTTAATGCTCCGTTGGTAATTGCCTCGAAGGGAGGCAAAAGGGGGAATTTCATGATTTCGTTTTTAGTCCAAATTAAATGGGCATAGTCGATATTATTTTTAAATATATATATATATATATGGTTTAAATATGCCTGAATACTCCCATTAATATGTATTAGCTTTAAAAAACCAAAGACAAAGTCCAAGGTACAGGTCAAGGCTAGTGGACCACTTCAATAGGACCTTAAATGCTTCCTTAAACATTTTCTTAATATTTTTTTTTGGCTATGTTTATATGTGCAAGAGTGCTATCGAAAGTATTATATTTAAGTTAAATTAGAAAGCTCATATATTTTGTATTATTTATAAATGACTATATAAGAGATTTTATATAAATATCCCCAATAAATCACTTTCACAAAGACCACACTTCAAAGAAAAAGTTCATCTTCCTCTAATTCCTCTAATTTTCTCTCCCGAAATCAAGGCATAGAAGAAGCCATGGAAAGCTTAGTTTGAGGATTTCAAAAGGGTTTCTTCATCTTCATCAATCAATTGTCTTCAAGGTTTCTTAACTAAGAGTATGTCATCCTTTCTCCTTGATTAAATCTGTCCTTCAAGAGTCAAATGCAAAATAGATTTCAAAGTTTTTAATGACCAAAATACATTTTCTATCTATCTGGGTACATTAATCAACTTTCAAAGAAATTTATTATGATTATTAAGGTTTGTGTGAATATTTTAAATTGATTTTACATCGAATTCCTTCAAAGAACCCATGCCTTCCTCTAAACTCCTAAATTGATTGGAAATTGGTTGATTATGGATGTATAATGAATAGTAGGTGTTTATACAAAGTTAGTGTATGGATTCATGTCATTAATTATGTCTATTATGGAGAATTATTTTTGTATTGTTGTGTTGATATATGGGTATGTTGGTGAGTTGGGATCTAAGGCTTTGAAGGCATATTGTGATAGATCTCTTGTTGAATTGCTTATGTGGATGATAGATTTGGTTATGAAAATATATCAATTGTCTAATCTATTGTAGTATCTTTGATATATGGGTTGATATCTATTCTTATTGACATGAATGGTTATATATTAATGTGTGGTCCACTTATGATGGAGGTATTTATTTGATAGCTATGTGAATGTGAATTCAATGGAATTAAGGTGATCATGTCTTAAAGTATATGTACATCTGATTACAATGATAGAATGATGATCTTATTTATAATGTGAATTGATCATGAATGAAGCATCTTGTGTTGGGTTATGGGTCTTTTTCCCTTCCTATATGGATAAATAAAAGCCCAATTTGGACCAACCCATTTTTGCCCATAGGCCCATTCTTATGATGCACAATATAAGCCTATTTAGGTCTTATTTTCATATACAACAAGAAGTTTTCAAGGCAGCCAAACATAGAGAACGAGAGCATTTTCGCAGTCAAAATTCAACCCTAGGACATTCAACTTCAAATTGGCGATTCCCCTTCCCGCTTCGTTTCTTGTCCCGATGAGCTGAGTTTTGGACAGCATCTATCATGTTCAGCTCAATCTTTGATTAGGAACACCACAAAGTGGATTTGGTGACTGCATCTTCAGTTTTGCTGTCGTGAAACAGTACTGCGAAATTGGTGATTTTGCTCCTTTAATTCTCTAGTTTGGTGCAATCTTATTTTGTTGTTGCTCGTTGTTTGACACTTGTTTTGTTCCCATTTTGGAGAACAATATTGTACTCTTGGTGATTATAGTGGACTTTGGGGGGGGGGGGCCCGTGGTTTTTTACTGTTCACATCGAAGGTTTTCCCACTAAATCTGGTGTCTTGTGTGATTGGTTTTATTTATTGTCCTTGTTATATTTGTTTGTTGAATACTTGCTGCCTTACTACAATTCTTGTGGTGTTTTTCTTCTTTTGGTAAAATCCGAGAAGGAAGTATATACTTGGTATTCTTCCCGCTGTTTTCCTGTCAGGCCATTCTTTGTTATGCCTGTCTTTCCAACCAGTGGTATTCAGAGCATCTGTTAATTGTTGATTGTCTTTGAAGATGGAGGCAATATGAGCAAAATGGTGGTGTTTAAATGTAGTAATATCATATTTGGGAAAGGAAAGATGAAAGAATCTTCTATTTGTCCAGAAGAGCATTTAACCTGGAGCTTGCTTCTAATAAAGCTCAGTCTTTGAATGATGAAGAAGGGAATTTGAGCATCTGTCAGGTTTGTGGATTATTAGACAATGGGTTGAAAAATGTTATAAATCATATTGTGAATGATACCACATCCAAAGTTTGTGGGACACGCTCGAGACAACTTTATGCTTCGAAGACTGGCAACAACAATTGTTCCTATTGAAACAATTAATGATATCATGTATAAAGAGTGCACTCTTATTTCTGATAATTAAATGATTATTCAGGGTGTTCTTGACCACTGTTCCGAATGGGGGTAAAGTTTGATAATGAGATCCATGTACTTTGGCTTCTTACTACTCTGCCAGACTCTTGGGGAAACTCTTCGAGTTTCCTTTGACTAATTCTGCTCCCTCTGGTGTTTTAACCATGGATATACTAAGAGTGGTGTCTTGATGAAAAATGAGAGAAGATCTCAAGCCTCAATCTTCTTCAGCTTCACAACCGCGATGTTGTTGGTTACTGAAGATAGGGGAGAAACAGTCCAGAGGTCAGAATGATAGAGGTAAAAGTAGAAGCAAGTCAAAGTCTATAAATACAATATATTACATGTGACTATTGCCACAAAGAATGGGCAGATCATGAAATATTTTTACAAGCACAAGAGAGATATGAACAACAAAGAAGAGAAGGCGATAAGAAAATCGTGTTGTCTGTTGTTGCTCACTGATGATCTTCTTGTTTCTTGTGATAAAAGTGCCATTATCTTGTACGTGATGATCTACTGTTTGACACTGGATTCTGGTGCTGACTTCCCATGTCAACGCCAAAGTAAGGAATTATTTTCTTCTTATACTCCAGGTAATTTTGGAATGTTTGAAAATGGGCAATAATCATGAGTTGAAGTATTGGCATTGGGACATTTGTTTTTGAAAGTACCCAATGGTTCTCAAACTAGTTTCTTCAATATGTCAAGCATTGCTCCAGATGTTCGCTTGAATTTGATTTCTGTGGGATATCCTTTAGATGAGGGTTTATGTTTAGTACACGTGGGTGTTGTGCCAGTTGGAAGCGTTACTAGAGGGTTTGATGGTTTTGGCCCGTGGTGACAAGTTTGTCCTAACTTGTATGTATTTCAGGGCCCCAGGTCTTAGAGACTCAGTCAATTTTGGCGGAGAATGATACTTCATTCAATCAGAGTTATGGCATAAGAAGTCTGAGTCCTTGAGCGTTTGTGGCTTGATATTTTTGGCCTAAGAAAAATTTTCTTTTGATTGAACAAGCAAAGTTGAAGAATGTGTTTCTTGCTTGCCCGGTAAACAAAAAGAGTTTCTTTTCAGAGTATCCTCCTTCAAGACAAGCTTGATGTGCTGAGTTGGTCGCATTCTGATTTTGTGGTCCTTTTAGAGGTAAGACTCATGGGGGTGCACTTACTTTGGGACTTTTATTGATGATCATATCTCGCAAACTCTGGGTATTTTTCCTTTGAAGTTCCAATGATCAAGTACTTGTGTGTTCAAGAGTTTCAGGCCTTGGCTTGAAAGTACAAAACAGGGAGTACATTGAAATTCATCCCTTAGATAATGGTGGTGATTATATAATATGGTCCTTTTTATAATAAGTTCCGCAGAGAGCAGGTATTAGCATCAGAAAACTTCCTCCAAAACTCAAGACTCCTCAGTTAATGTTTAGCAGAGTGGAATGACAGACTCTAGTTTTAGAGGGTTAGATGTAATGCTTTCAGATGCTAAGCTTCAGATTCCTTTTTGGGCAGAAGCACTTATAAGGGCTGCTTATGTTATCAATTTAGCTCCTGCTGTTGCTTTAGATGGTGATTCTGACATAATTTGGACTGGTAAGAATGTTTCTTATGGGGGGTATCATCTTAGAGTCTTTGGGTGTAAAGCTTGGTAATGTTCCCTAAAGATGAAATGTCAAGTTTGGATGGTTAAAACTAGGGCAGTGTATTTCACTTGGTTTATGGTCAAATGAATTTGGCTAAGCCGTTTCTCTCTATATCCGGTTGAGAAACACTTGTTAGAATCGTGATGTTTGTGTTCTTTGAAGACCAAACCATTGGAAGATTTTGACAAAGCTGATCTTCAAGAGTATGCAGAGCTTAGTTGATGTTGATCCAGTTCCTTTGACTATTGCAACCGGAAGAAAATCTTCATAAAATGATGAAAATCAAGTTGTAGGAGATGATGATCATGTTCAGATTACCGGCATGAATGCCTGTTGATGCTCCATTGCAAGATGATGTGATGTCCAACAACCAATTATAGATGCTCTAAGAGTTCTCTCAGACTATCTAGTAGAGAAGAATTCCTTCATCTCGTTATTTTCCCAATGATATGTACTCTTGACTGATCGGGGGAGAACCTGAGAGTCTTGATGCGGCCATGGAAAGTGGAAGAAAAAAAAAGGTTGTTTTTATGCTATGGAAGATGAGATTAAATCCTGGCATGATAATCATACCTTTGATTTGGTTAAGTTACCGAAAGACAGAAAAGCTTTGAAAAACAGGTTGGGTTTTTCGGGTGAAACATGCACATGGTAATCCCAGTTTCACGGTACCAAGCTATGATTAAGTTGTCAACAATGGATTTAACAAAAAGGGGAGTTCGATTTTGATGAGATATTCTCTCCATTGTGAAGATGGTCATCCATATCGTGTGTTCTAGGCTTGGCTGCATCTAGATTTACAGAGGTTGAGCGAATGGGATGTTAAAACTGCTTCCTCCATGGTGACTTAGATAAGAAATTTAGATGGAGCAACCGGAAAGGTTTTGAAGTAAAGGGGAAGAAAATTAATGTTTTGCAAATTGAAAGAAGAGCTTGTATGGTTTGAAACAGCTCCCCAGGCAGTGGTACAAGAGTTTGGTTCCTTTTATGAGTCACAGGGATTCAAGAAGACTTTTTCAGACCATGTGTTTTTGTGCAAAGTTCTCTGATGGTGACTTTATTATTGGGTTGCTTTATGTGGATGACATGCTGTGTTGGTCATAATACTTGCAGGATGTCAGAGTTGAGCAAGAGTTGAGTAAGTAATTTTTCATAAAGACCTTAGGCATCAAGGCAGATTCTGCATGCAAATTTGTCCGTGATAAAAGCCCATAATTGTTATTATCACCAGAGAAGTACTTCAAAAGTACGTCGCAGATTCAGCGGACAAAGCAAGGTTGTCAGTACACCTTTAGCTATGGCACTTCAAATTGAGCAACGAAACGTGTCCTTCTAGTGATGATGAGAAGGAAGATATGAGAAAGTTCCTTAGGCTTCGCTGTTGGTAGTTTGATGTATGGCCGATGGTTTGTACCGACCGGATATTGCTCACCTGTTGGGATTGTTAGCTGTTTTCTTTCAATCTATCCGGGAAGAGAACATTGGAATGCTGTGAAGTGGGTTATGAATATCTCTGTGGCACTTCTAGTCTGAGTTTGTGTTTTGGTACAGAAATCCTATTCTTTGTGGTTGACTGATTCATACAGGCTGGTGATGTTGATACTCGCAAGTCTACTTCAGGTACTTGTTACTTTTGCAGGGGAGCTGGGTGGGTCTTTTGGCAATCTAGTGCAAACATGTGTTGCCTATCTACAACCTAAGCCGGCTTATGCTGTCGTTGAAGCTTGTCAGAATGGCTTGGCTGAAGGATTTCTGGGGGACTTTGTTGTACTCAAGAGAGTTATGTGCTTTATTGTGACACAGTCAAAGTTCTATAACTCTTGGCAAGAATTCTCCGTTCCATGGTCGGCGGTCCTAAACACTGATGTGAATTACCATTGATTCGAGCTGGTTGTTGATTCTAAATTTCTTGAGCTTGAAAAGATTCATACAAATGCACAATGGTTTCCGATATGATGACTAAAGCTTTGCAAGAGGTAATTTTGAACATTGTTCATGGTCCCGCCTGGGATGGCGGGACCCTTCTCCTCCACATAGTCCGTTAGGGGGAGAATTGTTTGGGTTATAGGTCTTTTCCCTTCCTTCCTATGTGATAACTAAAGCCAATTTTCGGACCACCCATTTTTTCCCATAAGGCCCATTTCTTATGAGGCAAATATAAAAGCCTATTTAGGTCTTATTTTCATATACACAAAAGAGTTTTTTCAGCAGCCAAAAATAGATAACGAAGAGCAGTTTTCGCAGTCAAATTCAGCCCTAACAGCCAACTTCAAATTGCGATTCCCGTCTTCGTTTCTTTGTCCGATTGAGCTGATTTTTGACAGCATATTACTTCATCTAAATCTTGATTAGACTGAAAGAGTTTGGATTTGGTGGCCGCAGCTTCCGTTGTGCTGGTCTGACATGCTGCGAAATTGGTGATTTTTGCTGCCTTTACTTTTCTAGATTTGGTGCATCTTATTTTGTTTGTTGCTCGTGTTTGGCACTTCTTTTGGGGTCCCAAGTTTGGGGGGGGGAGAACAATATTTGTGAACTCTTGTGATAATAGTGAGCTTTTGTCCGTGGTTTTTGTACTCTTCACATCAAAGGTTTTCCCACATAGAAATCTTGGTGTCTTGTGTGATTGGTTTATTATTGCCCGTTTATATTGTTGTTGAATTACGTGCTGCCTTACTATCATATTGCTTGTGGTTGTTTGTCTTCTCTTGGTTCAAATCGAGAAGGGAAAGTATAGACTTGGGTATTCTTCCGTTGTTATCCTGTCAGGCATTCTTTGTTAGTGCCTTGTCTTTCCCAACATCTTGAAGTGATAAACTTAGCATCCTATTCTTTTATAAATGAATGTAAAGGTGCATGTGTCTTAAATTGGTAGGCTAGTGCATTCTCTTCTAGAATAATGAATGTATCTTGATTTAATTGCTAGATGATCTTGATTCGATATACCTATAGTTGGTATCCTTGTCTTGAATGAAAGAATGAATGTCTTTTCTAGGTAGACCTAATGTTTGTAGCCTCCCTACGAATGACTAGTAAGGTATTTTAGATCATGTCTTGAACCGGTAGACCTAAAGTTTGTGGCCCTTCAAAATAAGTCTAGAACCCTATGTGAATGTAAACCTTGAAGAGGTAGACCTAATGGTGGTGGCCTCCACCTTGTGTGAAATGATGTACCTAGGAGCGGTAGACCTAAAGGTGGTGGCCCTTCCTAAGGAAGATCAATGAGTTATCCTCTATACCTTGAATAATGTTGGTGTCCCTTTGTGTGTTTGTATCTTGGGTCGGTAGGCCTAATGTTGGTAGCCCTCTTAAGCACACCTATATATTGTTAATTCAAGTACTCTATGGGATTGTAGGCTAAGCACCGAGCAGATATAGTTAGATGGAGGTTCTCCAACGTTAGGCTGAATCTCAACGGACGTCTTTCATATCCCACAAATATATGCCTATATAGGTCCTAGTTACGGATCCACAAAGCTAGATGAATCGGTCTTTGTTAGACAAGGGGACCACCTCTTTATAATGTGGGTATAGAACATCGGATTTCATGTCTAGATTGCATGGTCTATATCGGTTAATGTTTATTTCCATCTTGTGGGATGTGCACTCTAGTGACTTGATATGTACTACAACGTGTAGGTAGTAGTATGAGATGCTAGCAACACATGACACGAGTAGGCTTTGGAGGTACTTGGGTGAGTTTCCTAAGTCTTCATGACTAATGTTTGATAGGCATTTAGATGAAGCTAATAATGAATGTTGACTTATTGTCTCTATAATGTGATGCATGTCTCTCTTATATTGATGAGATGAGTTACTTAGCATGTCATGTGGAAAGATAAATGTTCTTGTCTAATGTATCCTTGAGAAACACTTAGGTGTGGTAAGAATAGGCAGTACAGAATGCCACATTATGTCTTACTTAAGTGGGTCTTAGGGTAACTTTAAATGAAGAATCTAGAATGATGAAATGATCTACTTAACATGATGTCATGTATTGCATGCTGGTACTAGTTGAAGTATGACTATTCCAGATAAAGGTAATGACTTAAATGAAATAATGTGACTTGTATGTTGGTTGTGACTTATATTATCAAATGTTCATGAAGTTTTACAAAATGAGATAAAACATGACTTTCAAGAAGATGTCCCTTTTTGCATGTTTTTGCATGGTCATCATGCTTAGTGCTTAATTGTGCTAACACCATCTTTTTACTACAAGTGTAGGTTGTGGTAACTAAGGGGATTCTCTAGTTGAAGGCTTGGATTGCTATTCCTCTAAGACTTGGTATGTCCTTATGGATTCGAGGACAAAGAACTCTTATGTTTCATTTTGATGTAATCGATAATTAGTAGTTTTCTATTGTAAAGGGCCGTGTCCCTATTATGTATAAGAGATTGTGTCTAAGATGTCCATGTGAGACTTAGACTTCCGTCATGTCTTTTAAAAGATGTCATCTTTATGTTTTCAATAGAGTGGTTTTTGAATAAATTTTTTTAATTCCGCACTATTTTTATTACCTATGTGAAGAATGAATGTTAAGAGTCTTGTACAAGACCCCTTCGGGGTTAAGTACGCAGTGCCACAACTTGGGGGTGTCTCGGGGTGCTCTGGAGCGTGACAAAACAAACTCTCTCTCTCTCCCTCCCTCTCTCGCTCTCTCAGTATCTATATATAATATATATAAGTTGTCTATAATATATATTAGGGTAGCCAACAATCCCACCATCCCTTTAATAATTCGGTGTGAGTTTGTTTCTTCTAACATATTTTTTCAGTTATTATACTAGTTTTCTTTTTTATCTATAAAATTTAATTTTGAATGTAGTTATGCTAATCTTACTTTTGATTTTTTCTGATAATTCATTCATTTATGTTTTTTTCTCTCCTCTGAAAAAATTATAAATTTATTGATCTGTTGTTTGGATTTTATTTAATATTCTTTTTGGCTTCATTTCTTTGTTTTAAACAAAATACTTGATCAGAGGTATGATTGCTTTTTTTTAGTAAGATAGAATACATCAAATCCTCCTGAATTTGACGTCACAATTTATTTTAATACTTTAATGAGTATTTAAATACCCCCTTTAAAAATTTTGAAGTGATTAAATGACACCTTAAGAGCTGACGTGGTAAAGTGAATGCTCTCTTAAAAGTGTGTAATAAAAGTAAAATTAAAGAAAAAATTAATGGTTATATCATAGACATGTCATTTTTTATTGACCAATATATAACTGATAATTTTTATTTTTTTATAAGTTAAATTTATAAAAAAAATGTGAAGTTTCTTGTTTAAAAGTAAATGAAATTTGTGTGTTCAATTCTTTTTAAGAAAATAAATAATCTTTTTGATTTCTCTTTATTTTGTTGGCTTCCCTAATCCCCAAATGTACTTTTCCCAAATCTAAACACTTCTCATACATTTCTTCTTCCATATAAGTTATGTTTTCTTCAAAGTCATCTCTCACATCACTAGTCATTCGTCAATCCACAAAATTCAACACCTATTTATATGTAATTTTTTTTTTTGAATTCTAAGTGACCCATTTTGAATTATATATGCGAAAAAATTGGATCTATCAACTTTCTAATACAACATTCAATTTTAATTGGAGTTGTTAAGAAAAGAAAATACCTTAAGAAAATATCATTCTTCAATGATAGATTTGTAGGAGAGGGTTCGAGGATGAAAAAGCATAAATGCTCTTTTTTTTTTAAAAAAAATAAAAATTGATGAATGTTGAAGAAGAAAACAACTATTGAAGGCTGAAAATGATTGGAAAAAAAAAGAACCCAATGAAGGCTGAAAATGGTGAAAAAAGGGAAGGGGGGTGGGGGTGGGTGGAAGAATGTGAGACAATTTTTGATTTTAAAATGCATTTTAAATTAATCGATTAGTGTAATGTATTTTAAGAAAATGTTTAAGAAAAAGGGTGAATAAGCAAAAAATAAAAAGACTAAAAATTAATGATGTGGTGCTTACATGACCGTGATATGACGCTTAAATGGCTATGATGTAGCAGGTGAGAGTGATATTCTACTCTCAGAGTTGTATTTAATTCACTTTAAAAATATTAATGGGATATTTAAACGTCCGTATAGTTAAAATATTAAAGTAAATTTTGACACCAAATTAAGAAAAACTTGACGTATTGACACCAAGTTTAGGAAAACTTGATGTATTTTCTCATATGGTAATAATTGGATTTTCTCCCTAGACTAAGAAGTTGAATTCCCATTTTATATGAATTTTAATTACTAAATCAAAGGTATATTTAGTTGTCATTAACTTATCTTCTTTCTTATTCCCCTAAGATGACAAAAAGGCATGCTTATGAATAACGTATATACTTTTTTTTATCGGCTTATAATCAATTTAGTTATGTTATTTATATATTATTATTTTTCCAGTGAATTTTGATATTATAACATAGGATTTGTTGTTAGGAGTAATATACTTATTTTAGTATTGAAAGTCATGTACGTGTTTAAATTTTATCTTATCTATATAAAAGCAAAATTACTTTATTCTTTGCAATTAGATATCAGTACGAATGAGTGTGAGTCCTAAAACTATCAAACCAATAAATAATCTCCACGTATCTTAAACAATAAATAATTTTCACGTAGATTAAGACTAAGACTATTATTATAAATTTTATTTCCTTTTGTTCTTTACTTCTTTCCTTTAACACATAGAGTAATATTGTACATTTTATTTTTTATAATGAGTGTGAGTCCTGAAACTATCAAATCGATAAATAATCTCAACGTACCTCAAAATTACCAAACCAATAAATAATCTTTACGTAGATTAAGACTAAGACTATTATTGTAAATTTATTTCCTTTATTCTTTACTTCTTTCCTTTGACACATAGAGTAAGAATGTACATGTTATTTTCTTTAATGAGAGTGAGTCCTAAAACTGCCAAACCATTAAATAATCTCCATGTACATCAAAATTACCAAATCAATGAATAATCTTCATGTAGATTAAGACTAAGACTATTACTGCAGATTTTATTCCCTTAATTCTTTACTTCTTTCCTTAACACGTAGAACAAGATTGTACATTTTATTTTCTTTATTGTTCACTTCTTTCGTTAAGTGAAATGTGTACAATCTCACACAAATTCACGTCATTTTACTTTCAAGTTTCATAATATCTCAATGCACAACATGCTATAGATTTTATTTCTTTACTCGTCACTTCTTTCCTTAAGTGTAACATGTATATATAGTCTTATGCAAATTCATGTCATTTTACTTTCAAGTTTCACAATATCTCAATACACAAAATGCTACTCTACTTTTAAGTTTCACAGAATCTCAATGCACAAAATGCTACTTTCTCCGTTCACTTTAAATTATCATAATTTTCTTTTTTTTTAAATCAAATCATTGATGAATTAAGCATTTTAATTTTAAAATGTTTAATGTAAAAATGGTTAAGTGCTGAACAAATGGACTGACTTTTGGTACTCCATTACCAAATGTTTCTTTGTAGCATGAAATAATCATTATTTCTTTTACCCATTGGAACATCTTACACATTATTTCACTTATAATGTCTTGTAACTCCTGTAACCTCCGAGGAATAATTCTTCTATTCATTTACCTACATTATTATTCACGTTATTCATATTAAATATAAGGAAGAATTTCTCTCATGTAAATATTGGTGTTTCTTCCTTTGTGAGGTATGAAAAAAGAACATGAGAAGTGTGGAAAAATATTATAGAGTATAGTGAGGTGAGTGTAGTGACAGAGAGAGTTGAGAAAAAAGAAAATATTCTAAGTCTTCAACTATATTTACTATACAAAAGAGAGTAAATATATGTTGAAGGAAGGTGTTCTTTATGTGGAGCTTTGGACTCTTCAACTAATTCAAAGTTGCTTGTACTAAGTTGTTGGACTGTTATATCTTGGAGGGGACAATGATATATGTTTTGGGTTTGGGTCACCCATGTGAATCGACCCGACCCAATCCAACCCAAACTTATTTTTTTCTGATTAAAAAAAGGAGAAGTAGATAAATATTAATTTAAAAAGGGGTGAGAATAGTTACATAGTAACTGTTCCAACATTAATATTCTCACTTTTTAATTTAAGTTGTTTTTTTTCTTTTCTTTAACACTTCAGAAAGGAGAAACAAAAAGAACAACAAAAAACAAGACACAATAAAAACATTTAGTTTGTGAATGTATCTTTGTTTCCTAGTGATTAAAAGAAGGATTTGGAGCAAATCATCCAGATCGTAAATTTCATTCCGCCAAAAAAGGATTTGGAGAAAATCATTCATTTGTGAATTTTTTTTTTATTATTTAATACATTATTTATTGTTTTTTTTTTTTTTTGTTTTTTTTTTTGTTTTTACAATATTTAAATTGTTCTATTATTTTATTAATTTCCCCTTGTTTTCTTCTTTCCTCCCCCCCTCCCCTTTCTTCTTTTTTTTTTTTTTTTTTTTTTTTTTTTTTTTTTTATTGGTATTCGAGCTGGTGCAACAATCAAAGGACAAAAAGCGGAGACCAAAACTGGGGGGGGGAAGGCGGGCAGGGGGGATCAGAGAGCCCAGCCGTAAAGGCGCCATGAGAGGGGGAGGAGGCAGTGAAAGGAGGTACGGGGTGGGGGGACAAAGAAGAGAGCTAGGGGATGAGAGAGCTGGGGGTCAAGAGAGGTAGAGGAAGACACGTGAGATGGGGGCTGGAAAAACGGGGGGGCAAGCGAGTCAGATGGAGAAAGAAAAGGGGAAGTAGGAGGGGGAAGCGAAGAACAGAGCGTAGCGCCCTACTGTGTATGCCTGACGGGGGAAGGGTCGGGGATGAGGGCGGGGCGAAACAAGAAAGAGGCTCAAGGGTGTGGGGGGGGGGAGCGAGAAGAAGGGGGGGGGGCTGGGGGCGGGCGGGCGGGGGGGATGAAGGGAACGGAGACAGAAAAGCGGGGTGTCGCGCGTCGGGAGGCAACGTTTGGCGGCTATTGGGATGGCGGGGGAGGGGGGGAAGCGAAAAAAAGGGGGAACAAAAGAAGAGGGGCAGTGGAGAAGGACGGTAAAACGGCGATGGTTGCGAGGTAATGGGAAAGAAAAAAAAGAAAAAGGAGAGGGAGGGGAAGGGACAGCAGACGCTGGTGGAGGAGGAAGGAAAATACAAAGGCCAAAAAGAAAGGGCCCCGCGGTAATGGGTAAAAAAAAACTTTGGGGGCCGAGGTGGTTGCTGGCTCGGGGCGGGGGAGGGGTGGCGGGGCGGGAAGAGCAAGAAGAAAAAGAGAGCAGGCACGATCGAAGAAGGGGAAAAAAAAAAAAGAAAAAGAGGAGGTCTGGGGGCCGTGGGGCCGGGGAGAATTAAAATAAAGGAAAAGAACTAGTCGCCACACAGAGGTCTGAAAAGGATGGGGACATGGTGTGCTGAGGGCCGGTCTGGGGATGGGTGGCGCCTGGCGGGAACGATCAAGGAAGGAAAAAGGGGGATGATCCCACTATCCAAATAATTGTAAAAGAAAATGGAAAAAGAGGATTTCTTTTGTCCTTTTCTCTTAAGAATTAAAAAGAAGAATAAAAATAAGATGATCCAATTTTGTATAGTAAAATACTTATACCATTTTTTTTGTGAAATAATAAAGTATTACTATTTTTTATGAAAAATAGACAGTGATTTTGTAGTATTTTTTTGTTAACAAAGTATTTATTTTAGTATTTTATTTAGCATAAGTTTTTTCAAGTGGTCAAATTAGATTGTGGTTCACTTTTGTTTATTTAAAGACCACATGTTATCTTCTTTATTAATTGAAGAATAGTGATCAATTGTTTTTGACTAGATTATAACTTTCAATTAGTTTAATCCTTACGTTCCTAGAACATTTATTGTCTTTTACAAAAATTTGCGACATATGTTGTCGCATTAAATGGTATTAATCATATTTTCATTTTATTTCCATTTCATAAATGGTTGAACGAGAACATGCTCAAACTACTCCAAGTGGGAGTTCTCAAAGTCGAGCAAAGGGACAAGGTAGAAGAGTAAGCCGTCGTAAGATATGTTTCTGATGGCGTAAACTAATACAGATTAGTGTCCCAACGGCGATACAAAATATGTCAAGGAACCAAAGGGCCATTCGAAGGAAAAAAGAGAAAATTTAAAGAGTTTGAGTCATTGAAGATATCCCCAAGTATGTCAGCACGTGATTTTATTCCCTTTTTTTAAAAATAAAAGGGCTGAACTGGCTGATTATAAGGAAATTTCAGATTGAGAGCCTTAGCTTATTTAACAGATGCTCTCCGTGAACCTTGGGGTAGTAGATTGATTGATGTTTATCATGACATATTTCTTCATCAACCTTTTAGAGTTTACATATATTAATTATGCACATTAAGATATTAGATTTGAATTTTAATTGAATACACATTAAGAAATTAGATTTGAATTTTGATAAATATTTAGTTTGTAGATGATGATTTGATACATACGTATTTTTTTGATTTTACATTAAATATGAAATCTTTATGAGAACAATTTGCTTGATTGTGTACGTCGCATGCATAATTGATTAAAATTCTTGCCTAATTATATGTCAATAACAGACATGACATCAAAAAGTATCATTGTTGACTTAAATAAAGGTGAAAAACTAATTGGTGATAATTACGACATCTGGAGTCGTAAAATATGGTATGTACTGGAAGAGAAAAATTCTTTGGAAGGTAGAAATCATGTTTTAAATGAACCAGAAGAGGGTAATACTACCTAACTCTGAAGGGATCTTGAAGCTTACAAAGCTTGGAAGAAGGCTAACTCAATTGCACATGGAATAATAGTTAGTAATGTAGTTGATGACCTCATACATGAATGTGAGGAATTCCCTACTACTCATGCTATGTGGGCACATCTGCGAGAAACGTATGGGGGTACGTTTGTTACCCACCTATGACAGTTGACAATCAAATTTGACACTTACAAAACGTCATGATCTAAATATCAAACAACACCTTAGGATGATGTCAAACGTGATAGCTCAACTCAAGAGTGCTGGCCATGTTCTTTCAGATGATCAACAAGTTCAGACAGTAATTCGGTCTCTTCCCAATAATTGAGAACATTTGAAGGTTAACTTGACCCATAATGATAGCATCAATAATTTTTCTGATGTTTCACATTATGTTGAACTTGAATATGAGTGCCGATGCTGCTAAGGCTGCTTCTAATGCCTTTGTGGCAGAGTCAAGTGGTACAAATTTTTGAGATTTCAAGTGCAAGAAAAAATTGGAAAAGATATGGGAAAGACAAAGAGATTGGAGAAGGACCGACTAAGACTTAGAAGAAATCAAATTCCAAGAAGGGAAAACAGTTTTTTCAAGTAGAGAGACAAGAACAAAATGAAGTGATGCAATTGCAAATGTTGGGGCATTTTGCTTGTGAATTCACTGAGCCCAAAGCGGTAGCATTTCTAAATAACGCATCTCTAAGTGCTACATATGTTTCTAGCACTTCTTTATTAACTGAATCTTATCCTATGTGGATTGTAGACTCAGGATCCACCGACCACGTGAGTCAATATAGAGAGATGTTTGTCGAGTTTTGTCAAGTTTCATCTAAATCAAGGTGGTTCTACGTAGGAAATAATTCTAGGCTTGAAGTCAAAGGTATAGGCACTTGCAAAGAGGACTTGCTTGGTGGCCGTTCTTTGATGTTGCATGACGTCCTATATTCTCTAAAAATTTGATGAAACTTAGTATCTATGTTTGTTCTATTAGACGTTGGTTTTGATTCGATTTAGTCGTAATGGTGTTAGAATAACTCTAGATAATGTTTTATATAGTTTTGAACTTTGTTATGACCACTTTATCGTATTAGATTGTAATTATTTAACATATGGATATCATGTTGATCTATGTGTAGTGACATGTTATGCAAGTAACAATGATATTGATGTTATTACATGACATGGAAGATTAGCTCACATAGGGCAAGATAGAATTAATAGGTTGGAAAAATAAGGAAATTTAGGTTCTTTCACCAAGATTGATATGTCAACTTGTGAAAATTTTCTTGCTGGTAAGATTACACGTAAACCTTCTGGTTCCTCTCAATTACTCACTCTGATATTTCGGTCCAATGATGTTAGGCCACGTCTGGTGCTCTACTTCATTAGATTTATGATGATTTCACGCGCTTTTGTTATTCTAGAGATTTCTCATAAATCTGAAGCACTTGGGTGTTTTAAAGATATAATGAATGACGTTGACAAATCACTAATATAGCATAATCTCTGACCGAGGACGTGAATATTTATCAAATCAATTTGAAGAATTATGTACTGAAAAGGGTATTATCAGACATTTAACTACTCCTTATACACCTCAACAAAATGATGTAGCTGAAAGAAGGAATAGAACATTATTAGACATGACAAGATAAATGACGGCTCAGACAAATTTGTCTATCTCTGTCTAGGGAGATGCATTATTGATTGTGGCTCACATATTGAACAAAGTGCCTTCTAAATCAGTGTTTTCCACTCCTTATGAACTTGGACTAGTTATAAAACAAACTGAATGATCTACGACTGTGGATTGTGCGACATTTATTAAAGATCATTTCGGTGGGTTTGGTAAACTAATGATTTTCCCAAAAAGAGTGAAATAGGTGAAGTTGAGACTCTATACGAAATGTTGAGTTCAGAAGATCAGATAATGTTGTCAAACATACTTGATTATTCAATGGATCAAGAAATGATTCCTTATCCAAATGGGAGTTATAAATCCCAAAATCCTATAGAGAAATCTGAACATCAAATCCGTAAGAGTACAAGAAAAGGTGTATCTAAACGAACTTATGCGATTGAGGATTATGTTTTCTTGGTGTCTTTTATAGAATTGGATGAACCTAATTCTTTTATTGAGGACTTATCGAGACCTGAAAGGTATGAATGGTTAAAAGCGATGAAAGAAGAATTAGAGTCCAAGAAAATCAATAAAGTCTGGGATCTAGTTGAACTTCCTAAGGAACGCAAAACTATTGGGAATAATTAATTCCTAAAGTTAAACGTAAATAGGATGGGTCAATAGAAAGACACAAAGCACCATTGGTTGCAAAAGGTTTTACTCAAGAAGTTGCAATAGACTATGAGGATACTTTTTCACAAGTTGTGAAGTTTACATCCATACAATTACTTTTAGCTATTGTTGCACGTTTAGATCTAGAATTAAACTAAACGGATGTGAAGACACTTTTCTCAATGGAGAATTAAACTAAGAAGTCTACATGGAGCAACCAGTTGGTTTCATTGTTAAAGGTCAAGAAAAGAAAGTTTGTAAATTGAAACGACCAATTTATGGCCTAAAGCATTCTTCAAGGAAGTTGTATATGATATTTTATAAGGAGGTGATGTCATTTGATTTCACCATAATCTATGAAGACCATTGCATCAACGTAAAAAAGTCAAATGGAAAAAAATTATAATTCTTCTATTTACGTAAATAATATATTATTAGCTAGAAATTATTTGGAGTATGTGAAAATTGTCAAGTCACGACATACAAAATCATTTGATATGAAAGATATGGGTGAAGAAGATTATATATTGGGTGCTAAGATTCAAAGAGATCGTTCTAAGAAATTTTTGTGTTTATCTCCAGAAACTTACATAAAGAAAATATTGAAACGTTTTTGAATGATAGTTGCAACTCCATGGATACTCCTATAGCAAGGGGTAAACTTTAAGCCTTTAAATGTGTCCAAAGACTAAAAAGAAAAAAAAGACATGTCTCGAACTTTAAGCCTTTAAATGTGTCCAAATACAAAAAATAAAAAGAAGACATGTCTCGAGTTTCTTATTATAGTGTTGTTCGGAATTTGATGTATGCTATGATGTGCACTCCCCCAGATATTTATTATGCCGTAAATCTAGTTAGCAGGAATCAATCCAATCCTGGAAGAGATCATTGGAAAGCAGTAAAGTGAATATTCCGATACCTGAAGGGAACCACAAATCATACACTGTTTATAATAGATCTGATTTGTTCATAAGAGGTTATAGAGATGATGATTGGGTTGGTGATCGGGATGATAGAAAATTAACATCCGGTTATGCTTTCATACAACATGGTGGTGCTATTTTATGGAAAAGCAAGAAGAAAACTTGCACATCTTTCAACCATGGAATCTAAATTTGTGGCTTGTGCATCTATAGTACAAGAAGCTGTTTGGTTAAAGAGATTCTATGAGAATTTGAGTATTGCAAAAAATTATAAGGGTCTCATGATTCTATCTTATGATAGTCAAGCGGCTATCACAGACATAAAGGATCCTAAGTATCACATAAAAACCAAATACATCGACATCAAGTATAACTTTGTGAGAGACATAGTGGCAAATGGAGAAATAACTTTGCAATACATTCCTACACGTGAAATGATAGATGATCCTTTTACGAAGGCCATCTCTAGAGATTTGTTTGAAAAACATGTTAAGGCTCTAGGTTTACGTAAGGTATGATGATATTTCAGTATTGTAAAATAAATTGATTGCTATAATATTCCCTTTTATATATAAAACAATTGAATTTATGTTCATATGTAGTATGCATGTCGTATTTTTTAGAAATAAAGTGTGTCGAACAAGTCGCATGATTGACTGTCTCACACGAGCAATCACCTCTTACGTCAAAACATGAAGAGATGAGTTTCACCACCATATTATGACTTGTTTTATGAGCCAAACAAATGTTTCTTTAAGAAAATGAGTTTAAAGATTACTGAAAAAGAGAAACTAGGATTAAACATCTTGAGGTGTTTAGATCGAGATCTGTACGATGTTTGATAATCCGGAAACTTAGACACATACACATGTATAAAGAGAAAGCATTGTAGCACGTGTTTCATATCAAGTGTGTCTAGCAATCAACGGGTCTATGAAAGAATATTTCTTGCTTCTTCATTGTGTGAGACCCAGAAAAGTTAAAATGACTTTTCAATCAAATACCCTTTGATCTTTTGTTGTTTCTTAAAGTTCCAATCAATGTTGCTACTTTAGCACGTTACTAATAGCCATGAATGATTCACCACTGCAGTGCGTGTCTAGGAAAGCAGTTGAATAAGAGCAGATAGATTCAAGTAGATAGGAAAAACACTAAATGAATAATAAACTTATATACACAAGCCGGCTATTGCACTAACCATATTGGCATTGAGTGTAATTGTGTGTATAAAGTTAAACATGAACTCGAGTTAACATCTTTAAGAGGATAAGAGATTGAATAAATAAATATTGAAGTAGTTAATGAATACTGGGGTATCGTGAGTAATGAATGTCCTTTTTAATAATAATGAATTCTTTTCACATGTGATTGAAATCCTGTGTTGGGCTTGTAAAACCTTTAAGGTAAGCTCTTGATACTAACAGATAGCACGAACTATTTTTCGTATGAATTGTGTGTTTAGTTAATGTTATGTTGGCTTGGGTCTTGTCCACCATGTGCGAAGTGGGAAATGTAAGTTTTGGATTTGGGTCACCCATGTGGATTGACCCGACCCGATCAAACCCAAGATTGTTTTTTTTCCGAATAAAAAAAAAGGAGAAGATAAATATTAATTTTAATAGAGGTGGGAACAATTAGATAGTAACTATTTTTAAATTAAGTTATTTTTTCTTTTCTTTAACGCTTCAGAAAGGAGAAACAAAGGAACAAAAAAAACTCTAAAAATTTAGATTAAAGACACAATAAAAATATTGAATTTGTGAAACTATCTTTGTTTCCTAGTTATTCAAAGAAAGATTTGGAGCAAATCATTTAGTTCGTAAATTTCATTCCGCCAAAGAATGATTTGAAGCAAACAATTCAGTTCTTGAATTTCATTTTGCTGCAATAATCAAAGGTACACAAATCTTTTACCAAACGTTGTTTAAATTCTTTGGACAAGTCAAGAGTATTATTGTTGGATCGATATAGATTATGCCGCAATGAGCTTGAATCTCGTTAAAAAAAGTGAGATATTCGTGTCTCTGCCTAAGATTTCTTTATAAATTTTTGTCATTCTATTTTCAACTGTAATTTATTGTATAGTGTGATATATTACACCAATAATTTTAAGGAGAATCATGTTTTGTTACTGTTGAAAAAATGTAGATATCAAGATAGGGATCTCAACATAATTTCGCTTGACGCCGCTATCTTCATGAGATTGAAGAGTAGAGGTGTATGATAAAATGTTTTTTCTACTGATCAATTCAAGTGGAGAAAAGGTAAAGAAAAAAATTTTGTGTTGCCTAATATTTCATTAAATGTGATGCTACTTTTCATGGAAAAAATGATATTTAAATTCTTAAAATAGTGGGGGCTCACGAAATGAGGAAAATGTTATTGTCAAAAAAATGATTTTTACATCTTTGACAAAATCACATGTTTGTCGCGCCCCATTTTTCGTAAAAAATAGGTTTTGTGCACTACCTAACAACTCTTTTGGGATTTTGAGTTTAAAGAGTCGCCATCTAACGAATTAAGGCGCGTTAGGACACCTATCTAACCTAACTAAGTCTAGGTAAGGTCAACGAGCCAGAGATCAGGGTAAAGGTTCAAATTACCTCGAGGGGAAGGTGTTAGGCATCCATTGAGGTCCACAAATGTGGGTCCCGGCCGTATCTCATGCAATCTATGTGGGGTTACAAGTAGCAAATAAGGTCACTTCATTTATTAGTTTATTAATTAGCATGATCGCTAGGTGATAACTAATATAAAACAATTAAGACTATTTTATTATTTTTATTAGGTAAAATGCACAAGTACCCCCTCAACCTATGTCTGAAATCTCAGAGACACACTTATACTATACTAAGGTCCTATTACCCCCCTGAACTCGTTGGGGGTGATCCCTAAAAAGGTATATCAGATCACATAGTGTTGGGTTAGTTCACCCACACACTAATCTTATTTAAATTCAGCTAATCTAAATTATTTAAATGTTAAGAAAGTGACTTCTTGAAGAACATTGTTGAAAATTCATTGAATTCTTCATGGTTGTATTGTTTAAGTCTCTTGTTGATTTGATTCGTGTTTCCATGTGAATTTTAAAGTTAAATCTATTGGGTATTGAGGGTACTAATGATCCTAAGTGTTTGGGGAAAGAACCATGGGAGTTTAGAGGGTTTATTTATGAAAAACGAAGGAGAAAAGTCTAGAACACCGGGGTAAGGGGGTTGGGACGCCGTACCTCTCAGATCCGCAAATGACATTCTCTAGCCGTAGGTCCCTAGGGAGTCACGCCCCAGCATGTTCTCTGTAAGATGAGGGCTGGCGCCCCGCGCCTCTCGGCCAGTTCTCCCCATTCTTCCCCCACCTTTTCGTACTAGTTTCTAAGTGATGTACCTATGTTCCCTAGTTGATTCCAACACTATAAGGTAGATCTAAACATCATGAAATCATACATAACCATGAGATCATGAACCTTGAATCCAAAACATAATTCATGGAAAGTTAAGATCAAAGTTAAAGAAGTTAAGAGTCAAGTCTAAAAGTTAAGAAGCAAGTCAAAGCAAAGTTCTTAAAAAATTTTAAGAATCTTTAGCAATGTTTTTATTTTGTTTTGAGACACAACTTTCATGCTAAGTAAAGGCTAAAGAGTTGAGTTCATTCCTAAAAAGTTATAAGGGAACTAAATATTTACTAAGAGTTTAGAAATATTTTTAGATTTAAGATAAGAGGAAACTAAGATTTCAAAGGAGTTTTGAGCAAGAAAAGGGAACATCATTTCCATTAGAGGTTTTAAAGCTAAGTGTTGAGCAATTATCTCAATCCAAAGAAAGAAGTTATTTTAAAAACACATGAGCTAAGTATATTTTTGGGAGTAGTATTGAGCTTGGATATAGGGATGCGAGCTCATAATAACTTAAGTCTCCATAAACCATGTAGTAATCACGGTATTAGTGGGTCATACTTTGTAGATGATCACATAAGTTAAACTAGTGGATCCACTAAGTTAATTAGTTCTATGTGCGGCAAAGTATATGACATTACTGGCAGAATGGGAAAGATGTTATATCACCACTTAAGCTCATAGTGGTGGTTGTCAGTTGAAGAGTCTCCCACAAAGACTATATTACTTATTATAAAATTAAAGTTGAGTTTGTTGTTGCATTTCTTTAACAAACTAAGTTGTTTACACTGTTTTACAAGATTTATATATATTGCATGTGTCTTATTGCTTTATATTAAGTTAAGTTATTCATGAGTTGAGAAGAGCCAAGATAAGTGTTTTTTCTTACCTTTTATCAAGCTTAGGTTGTTATTTTAGCATTCCAACTCGCATACTCGTACATTCAATGTACTGATGTCAGTTGTCCAACATCGTCTTATGATGCAGACGCAGTTAACTAGGATTGGAATCCAGCATATCATTGATCTAGTGAGCAGCTCAGAGTCAGTTGGTGAGCCTCCTCACATTCTGATGGACATCTTTTATCGCTTGTTTTTTAGTTTTTAGTTGTTAGGATCATTGGGGATCCTGTCCCAACATCCCTCTTTGTTTTAGAGACTTCATAGACAGATATCATAGTTCTTTATTCTTATTCATTTTAGTTGTAAACATTTAAGACATGAGTTTCCACTTTGGTTAAGTATTACTTTTAAGTTATTCTTGAGTTATCTCCTATATTAAGTCTTCCGTTGAGTAAGTAAGCTAGTGCAAGGGTCTGCACAAGGCCAACAATGGTCTTTCAGTGTCAATCCCGCTCAAGGTATAGGCTCGTAAAGTGACACAAGGTATGTGAGTTGTTCATCAATACCTCACCCTTCGTTCATGGCTTAACGTTGAGGAAAATCATTGACATATTCTAAAGAAGGATGACCTTACTAAAGTGAATATCCAGACTAAAAATTTTGATTTTCTTATTAATGTTATTTCAGGGGATAATGCAACTGATCTCTTCGCACCAAGTTCTGTTCTGTTCTATGATGCTGGAAGCAATGGACCGGATGGTAATAATATTGATCATTAAATGTAACTTCCTCATTTCCTTAATTTACGCCTATAAGGTTACAAAAAGTACGGATAACATACTTTTTGTTTATAATGTTTGATAATATAAGTTATGATGTTCAGTATCCAGCTCATGGTTAGTGATACCTCTGACAACGAGCAGCAATATTGATGAGTCATCGTCACTTCAAGGACAACCCTTATTTTTCTTTTAAGTTATTACTTTCAATTTCAGATAGTTGAAATTAGCTAGGGTTTTTCCTAGCAACTTCTACTAATAAAGACTTTCACACAGAAATAGATTTCTTCTGGTATTTCTTTCAAATATTAGTTTTATATTGATTTATGTTAATAATAGTGTCATGTCATGTCATTAGCTTGGGGTCATGACTTATGGATCTAATTGTGTCGCATCTAGAGGTAATCTCGTGGCGTGTGACATAGGGTTATAAGCTAACATAAAAATTCCTGGTTCATGTAAGTTGTAACCTTTACCAATTATTCTATAAGTTTGATCTTGTTTTATCAAGCTATAATGCATAGTCTACGATACATTAGATTCAACACATTATATGCATACGTGGAAACCCACCAAAGTTTCTAAATGATTTTTATTCGTTTTGTTTAAATCAAAGAACACATCAAGCAGATATCAAACACTCGGGCACAATATCCCTCGAGATGGTTTGGTATACTATTTTTCGTTTATCAACCAATTTAATACACTTCTATCTATGAGCAAGATTTGATTGTGCACAACTTCACGTTCTACTGATTCGTCTCTTTATCGATCTCTTTATCAAAAAAGGAAAAATAAAATTTATCGCCGCACTTACATTAGGTTTACCCATTAATCAAGACAATTATTTATTGGAACATGTGAATTTTTTTGCTTAATAACAATCTAGTTTATGAAGAAAGTGCTTCAATGCAACTGATATTATGTACTATTATCCACCAATGGATCAGGAAAGGTCAGTGTAAATGTAAACTAAGTTCTTTATTCTTGAAAAACATGGAATAAAGAAAAACATCATAAATAGTATTTTGAGTTTGCTTCTTTGCCAAAAAATAAAAAAAAAGAATTTTTTTATTTGTGCTTTTTAGTAAGAAAGTCAAAACCAAATAAATCAAAAATAGACATAATATTACATTTGATGTTCATATGATCAAAATTATATCTATATAAGGAATTATAATTATAGTTTGAAATATAAAACTTTTTTCAAGATAAGATTTAAAAGGTCGAAGAAAATATAAGGAAGAAAATTTAGCAAAAAAAACCATTGTTCATTTTATAGCCCAACTCTGTCTTCAATAGTAATAAAACATGATTATACTCATATATCAATTATTAAAATATTACACCAATAACTTTATGTCACTGTCTTAGTCGAAAATTTTGGAAAAAATAACTAAGAATTTTGTTCTGAAAAAAATAGGGGAAATATGAAAAACCTCATAAATAGAAGGTGCCTAAATAATAGTATTTTCAATTTGATATTTTAAAAAGAGAAAATAAAGTTAGTTGGTGATGATATGTATATTAGTATTCACACCTAATTCACCCAAAAATGAAGAACGGGAATCCTCAACGCTAAGAAATGGTGGGTTAGACGAATGGTGAGATATATATGTTC
Source organism: Solanum habrochaites (assembly GCA_027704765.1). NCBI lineage: Eukaryota > Viridiplantae > Streptophyta > Magnoliopsida > Solanales > Solanaceae > Solanum > Solanum habrochaites. The sequence goes on from JAKWJA010002491.1 coordinate 19,785,382, forward strand.
CGTGTTTATTGTATTAATTGTGCAAGATAAAAATTGTGATTATTTGTTATCTAGTTGCATCTTCTCAAGACATGTCTAAGGAAAAATGAAGGGGATTTTTTAAAACCTATAGATTAGGATTGATAGAAAGCATACATTATACATGACAAGAGGAAGCATCCATGAACCCGCTAACGAAGATAAAATTTATGAAAAACTTAAACTTTGATAAAGAATTGATCAATCAAATATTTGAATGAAAATACTAATACTGATGTAACATCATGAGAATTGTACGAACAAATTTGTAATAATTATATTTTAATTTACGGACAAAGAATAATGATTTTCCCATTGAAAGTGAGACAAAGATATGCAAAAATGTGTATAAACACACAAGTGGTTTTCCTTTAGAAAATGAAAATGTGTCAACACAAAATAAAAACAAAAATTTAGCCTATAAATAATGTCTAAAATGTAAAAAAAAAAACTTTTCTAATTTATTTCAAACTGCTATATTTTGTAATATAAAATTATATTTTCTAAAGATTTAAAAGTATCATTAGTTTGAAATTTGCGTCTACTTTATTTATGGGATGTGATTTTTCATCTTTTATCTATGACAATCTTCAATATATATATGTTCATTTAATTATAATAAGTATAGACCCCAGTCACGACCCAAATCGGGGGCCACGACTGCACCACAATTATCCTATATGTGAGCGAAACCAACCATCCAATTTTTCAAACGTTTACCACTAATAACAGAAAATAATGCGGAAAGACTTCAAAACTCATTATAAAATCAAATAAATAACTTCTAAATTCAACATCTATGATTCCCAAAACTGGAATCATCACCAAAGAAAAATCTAGATCAAATTACTAAACTACATATTCCTAGAAACTAAAATAAACAAAAGTAGTTCATGCCGGAACTTCAAGCATCAAGACATGAGTAAGAAGATCCAGTCAAGCAGAAGAAGCATTAGCTCACCCTTAAAATGCTGGTGCTGTTTTTGCAATGAAGACTGACTAGAGTTGAGTTGAGGAAGACGAAGGTATGTTGCTGCACTCCAACATATAACAAAGAAGAAACATACAAGTAGGGGTAAGTACAAAACACGAGGTACTGAGTAGGTATCATCGGGCCAACTCAAAATAGAAAACATTATACGATCGAATAACATCATAAATCAAAACTATAATACTAACATGTAGCAAAACAAGTTTCACCCATTAGGACTCAAGCCTCAATGCCATACCCAGTTGGGGAATTAGTTCATAGAATTGAGCATTAAACGTCTTTCACGATCATTATGTTTATTCATAGTGTCGGGACGTGACACTCCGATCCCCCTAATTTACGTGTCGCGTTCATGACACCCGATCCCACTTAATTCTACGTTTCGGTTAGTGAACCCGATCCACTAATTTATTGTGTCGGTTCGCATGACACCGTCCCACTAATCTATGTGTCGGTTCGTTGACACCAGATCCACAACTCTATGTGTCGGTCGTGAAACAGATCCACTAATTCTATGGGTAGGTTCGGGACAACCCGTCCCACTAATTATATGCGTCGGTTCGTCGACACCCGTCCCACTAATTCTATGGTCGGTTCGTGACACCCATTCCACTAATTCCTATGTGTCGGTCGTGGACACCAGATCCACTAATTATATGGGTCGGTTCGTGACACCCGCCACTAATTCAAAAAAAAAAATGTGTAGGGTCGTGACACCCGTCCCACTATCTATGTGTAGGTTAGTACACCCGTTCCACTAATTCTATGTGTCGGTCTGACACCCGTCCCACTAATCTATGTGTCGGTTCGTGACACCCGTCCTTCCCCACTAATTCTATGTGTCGTTCGTGACAACCGTTCACTTAATCTCCTCAATTTAGTTCATCAAGCCTTCTTTTACAAGGATATCAATCTCATTAAACAAGGGAGATTAGATAGAGTTTCTTTCAACGATTAAGATTCAATAAGCTTCATCGTTGCTTACTTATATCAAAATTATGTAATCATATTAATACAAGCATACAAATTAAGCATATAGAAGGGGTTACCACTACGCAATACTTATCATTCGCTATTAAGAGTTACTACGAATAGACATAAAAATCATAACCTCATCCACGAAGATTCGTACAAGCAAACAGCTATCTCAACAGTTCTTTCTTTCCTCTTATTTCCCACTCTCTCGTCGTTTCTCTCTTTCTTCTCTGTTCTTTCCTTTTTCTTCTTCAAAAACCCTCTTTCTTACCCCAATACATATAATTAATTATAAAAATGTATAAAATAACCCACTAATTTAACTCAATGTACCTCTTTTTAACCCACCAAGTAATTAAGACTTATTAACCTTTAACACTACTTTATGATTTAAAAGAGGAAAATAAGGCCAAAACGTCCCTTAAAACATTGTAAAGAAATCCGATCAGCCTGGGATTACGCAGTCTGTGACGGGCAGTCGATGCATTGCGACGGTCCATCCTGCTGCTCCGTCACAGAGTTCAAGAACTGAATTCCACTGACGGATCTGTGACGGCCAGTCACGTCTGTGACGGGTCAGTCAGCCATTCCGTCACGAGTTCAAAAGGTCGATTTCAGTACCAAATTTTCCAGAATTTTAAGTGGTTTGGAAAGGGGGACCCCTCGCGGTCGTCTGGCCAATGGACGGTCCGTCGTGCGGGTCCGTCGGCTCAGCCCAATTTTTCCAGAGAAATAACACTGCTGCTCAAAACGACCTAAAGCAGGGTTTACACCCACATTCCCTCAAATGCTACCGTGTTGATTGCTACGTCAAGCATCAACCCAATATATCTTCATTAGTCAGAAAAATTTGTAATTAATTTCCTTTCTCATTTGTATATAAGCACCAACATTTATCTTACTTTCATTTATGTCTGTGTTGATATAGAAAAATTATTCTTTCCAGAATTTCATGTAAAATAACTCTGAGAAGTCATTGGTGAATGCAGTGACAACGGATATAACGAAGTTATGAGTGAAACAATTACTTTGTTGTATTAGAAAAAAAGTGTGTAAGTTCCTATTTACCAACAACACAATAAAAAAATTTGATGTGTATATATGTTTAACCAAATAGGCTTTGTTTGGTCGCAAAATAAGTTGGTGGAAAGAATGCAGTACATGAGAAATTGAGAAGGATTAGAAAAAAAATAAATTGATAAGGTATATCAATTAAACTAACCATGTTCTCTTTTGTAAAATATAACAAAGTAAAAGTAATGCAAAATCTGACTTGTAAACCTAATTGTTCTCGCAAAAAAACAAGAAACATGAAGTTACTCTTGAAACCTAATTGTTCTCGCAAAAAAAACAAGGAACATGAAGTTATTGTATTTAGTTGTCATCATTGTGCATAAAATAACAAATATCTTTTATATATATTAGTGTGCTTATGTGTTGAGCCTAATTAAATAAATTTCAAAGAAGCGCACTATTGATCAATTTAAAGAAAAAAAGAAGTGTCGAGGAGTGTGAGATTTTTATCAATTTGAAAAGATTAACAATGATAGTACGCAATCCAACTATGTGATTTAATATCAACTGAACAAGGTTCATATATGTAATAATAAATCATTAGTTAATAAGCATTATTAAACTATGTCATCCCCTCCTATGATGTCTGAATGTAGTGTTATACCACAAATTAGTGAGGCTAATTTAAACGTCTAATCAAATTCATACCTTGTATAGGTCGTGCATTGCTCTGCAACACATGATCGAAAGTCCCATTATCGCCCACCTTATTTCTTTCTGTTCCTTATTTTCTTTCGTATATCTGGCGGATCTACAATACAAATTATTCGAACTCCTTCACCCAGCTATTATTTCTCCAATCTTCCCCATTCTCTTTCCTCCCTTCCTACTAGACCTAATAGTATTTCATAAGATGATTTTCTTCCCATTTTAGTATTTATCATACTTAAAGGGGAACAAGGGGGAAGGGAAAGAGGCGGACGGTAAAGGAGGAGAGGGTAGAAAGGGCGGGGCAGGCAGGGGAGGAGATTGGAGAAATAGCGAGATCGAAAACGGAGAGAGAGAGAGAAGGAGAGAGTAGAAGTAGAGAGAGAGAGAGAGAGCAGAATATATATATATATACTATATATTATATATATATGATGTATATATATATAATATATATATATATATATGATATATATATATATATATATATATATATATATATATATAGATAGATATAGCACAAAGTTCCACATTTTATCAATCTTCATTTCTGGTTGTTGAGTTGGTAAAACATAGGAAAAAAATTCACCATGCGAAAAATAAACTTAGAGAATCAACAATGAATGGTTTCAATCCGGTACGTACTCTGCTTAAAGTGCCACGCAACTAACCTGAGAAGAAGCAAAGAGCACAGAACAACTGAGAGTTCTGGAAATCCCAATAGAGAGAAATGGAGAACGTTATTGATTTCAAGATCAACTTGTTAATTGCCCCTAACCGCATCAAGAAGATCATGAAGACGGACAAGGATGTTCGAATGATCGCTGATGAATCACCTGTTTTGTTGGCTAAGGCATGTGAGTTGTTAATTCAAGAACTCACTCTTCGTTACTTGTTTTAAATTGAGGAAAATCACCGATATACTCTGAAGAAGGATGATGTCACTGATGTGATTAGACAAACTTACCCTTTGTATTATCTTCTTGATAATGATGCTAAAGCTATTGGAGGCTCCACACCAAGTGTTGTGTCATTCTGTGCTGCCGGAGGCAGCAATGGAAGTACATGATGATAATCTTTACCATCAAAGGTAACATTCTCATTTCTTGAATTAACACCTATAAGGTTACAAAAAGTATTGATAACATACTATGTTTTATTATGCAGGTTCTAATGTATTTCAGTATCCAACTCGTGATTAGTGGTTCTTCTGATTAGCGAGCAGCAGTATTGGTGAATCCTCGTCACTTTGAGGACAAGTATCCTTATCTTTCTTTTTAGTTATTACTTTCATTTTCAAATATTTGGAGTTATTAGCTTGGGGTTTATCCTAGAAACTCATACTAGTTAAGTCTTAGAGACAGTCAAATCAATATGTATTCTGTTGTTATTTCTTTCCGGTTATCAGTCTATCTCAATGTTTTGGGCTCTATATAGATATTTCAGATTTATCTTCTGCATTTAGGTTTCAATTTTCTATTGATTAATGTTAATTTTAGTGTCATTCCACGACATGAGGTTAGCTTGGGGTCCCTTGTGGCTATTAGCACCTTATCGGGTCTAAGGGCTATCTCGGAGCGTGACATAAGATCCTAAGCTTACAAAAGAATTATTGGTTTATAAAAGTTCTAAACTTCACCAATTATTCTATAAGTTTAATCTTGATTTATCAAGATGTAATCCATTCTCTAAGACAGACCAAATTCGACGTATTGTATACATACTTTAAAGTTTAAAGCCCGTCAAAGTTTCTTAATATTTTTTCTATCATTTTTTTACAGTATGTGGATGATTATTGGAAAATAAGTGTAACACCCCAGAAAAATTTGAGTAAAGACTTAAATCATCCTTTCTAGTGAGGAAGTTTTTGTCAAAGAAATTAAAATTTGTTTAGTATTAGTTCAGTTCAATAGATGTATCGCCTTGATTTCTAAAAGAACTAAATTGGAAATAACAGAAATCTCAAATTTGGAGAGTTAAGCTAAGTATGAGTTTTATGTCAACTTCAAATAAATATAAATAATAGAACAAGATGAGTTAGGTATCCTACAATATACCTTAAAAATATCTTTGAATTATCTTTCCAATGCCACCATGTTTGCTAAGTTTCGAGTTCGGATCAGTGAGATATGACCTTTTGAAGTTAGGTTGTCCAGTTAAGGAGAGTTAGCCAAAAATAGTGAGGGGTATTTGGGTCTTTTCCTTACCCAATCAGATTTAATTCTCTTTTATTAATATTTAAGGGGTACAATCATATTAGGCTTAGTTTCATAATCCTAATATACGGTTAGGATTTTAGTTGAGAGTTCAAGAAGAGAAAAAGAGAGAGAGAAGGAGAAAGAACGAAATGATCAAAGCGTTCGTTCAGTAAATTTAAGATTTTGCCAAGACCCTGATTCTAAGAGGTATGTGAGATTCCATAGTGTTGCGTTTGTTCACCCACGCGCCAATATATTATTTCAGCGTAATTTTGTTCTTGAGATTTAAGGATTTAAGTTTTTGATGAGTTCTTGTTGAGTGCTCTTGAAGTTTCCTTATCGATTAAGTTTTGATAAAAGATTATACGTATGTAAACTTTAAATGATCATATCTATTAGAATATTAAGAGTTACATGTGACATAACCTATAAAATTAAAGGTAATTGAATCTTCTTTTCAACACCATCCATTTTGCATCAAACCGATTTTTGAGTAAAAAGTTATGACTATTATAATAGCCTATACAATGATGTTTACGAATTAGTTGACGAAAAAATATTAAAAATAGTTGATTTTGTCTTTTTAACTTCAAGAAAATTGTAAATGAATTTATTGACTAATAAAAGACTTAAAACAATTAGATTTTCATGTTCACTAATGAAACTTCTTGGCCATAGAGATTTCAAGAAATTAATTCAAGAATCTCAAGAAAGGTTTCTTGATTGTTTACCTACAAGTTAGGGTTTCAAGGTTTCTAGTCAAGCTCTTCTTCAAGATTATTCAAGAATCTTGTTATTCTAGGTATGTAAGGATATCATAGTGTTGGATTAGTCCGTTCTCACGCCCTAAATCTACTTTCATATCAGCAAAAGAGTAATCTAGGATACTTCCTTAGATTTGAGTATTCTTAACATAAATTGATTTAAAGTTCTTTCATTCATGTTCTTCTATTCATGTTCTTCTAAAGGTTCTACTCCTAATTATTTAATTTCTATATTGTTATTAATATCCTTCATGTCATGAATCATAACTCTTGAATTCATAATTCACATTCAAGAGAGAGTTAAGAGTAGAGTTCAAAGGAAGCCTTTGAGTTAAATTGTGAATCCTTTGAGATCCATCATCGATTTGAGTTATATTTTTAGTAAATAAGTATGAGAATAAGAAGAGTCGTATAAATTAGTTCCTTATTGATAATTTGATCCTTGAGCCGATTCGTTCATGCCCCATAACTCGCATGAAAATCCACCGTTGAGTACCTTCGAGAGGAGTAGTATTCTTCAAGTTTCTAAGTCTTGAGTATTTGAGTAGTTAATTCCCATAGGAGACCTATATTTATAACAGACACTATACATGTTACCATGAAGCCTGAGTTGAATTGTTAATTTCTATAATTCCGCATGAACCCTATAAGTCGAACAGTCTTGAGATGAGAAGTATATTTGAGTCCTTGAGTTGAGTAGTTCATGCTCATAATTCCACATGAACCCTTTAAGTTGAGCAATCTTGAAATGAGTAGTATCAGTGAAGTTCTTGAGTTCCAAGTATTCATATCTATCTATGGTTATTGAAAACCTTGCATTGAGTCATTCACGTCCATAATTTGGCATGAACCATATTTTAAGAAGTCTTTTACTAATGTTTTAACTTTGTCGTAAGACTTAAGCTTTGAGTTGAGTAAACAGTGAAAGTAAAGTTCATTTTCATTAAAATAATTTATGGGAACTAAGTATTCCCAAGTGTAAAGGTTTTCACATTTAAGATAAGAGGAAATTGAGGTTTCCAAAAGAGTTTTGAGCAACAAAGGGAACATCGATTCCAAGAGAGCTTTTAAGCTAAGTTTTTAAGGTAATTATCTCAATCGCAGAAAGAAGTATGTTTTTAAACATAAGAGATTGTATCATATTTTGAGAATAGTATTGGGCACCTATATGGAGGAGAGTTTAGACAACTCACAACCCCATAAACCATGTAGCCACCATGGGTAGAAAAGGGTCATGCTTTTAGATGATTCCTTAGTACTTTTTAGCATAGACCAGTGGATGGTTCTCGGTTAGAAAAACTCCCACAACAGTATTTTGTATTCGTATATACATTATAGATATTTGTATTTTCATATACAAGTGGAGTTTATATTGTATCCTTTTATAAAAACTAAGTATAATGTATTCTTAAATATACTGAGTTGCTTTATATAATTTCTAATGGTTTTTCGTATATTGCATCTATTGTTGTTGCTTTATACTAAGTTGAATATCTTATTATTGAGTTGATACTTATTTTACTAAGTTGAATATTTTATCTTTGAGTTGAGTATCTTATTACTGAGTTGAGTGAGTTCATAAGAGGTAAGCATGTTTCCTTCAAGATTATGTTTCTGCTTTAGAATTCCCCTTAAATGCTCGTACATTTCATGTACTGAGTCATTCGACCTGCACACTTTTGATTGAGCAAGACAAATGTATTCAGCTCAATAAAACAGGGAGCTTTGTTGCTACATCACGAGAGTTCGAGAAGTATGGGGCTCATGTTTTTGGAGAATTTCATTTACTTTTTAGTTTAGCCAGGATGTCATGGGTATTGTCCTGACTTCTATGTTTGTCATTTAGAGGCTCCATGATAGTTAGTGTAGTTGAGAAGTCTATATCATTTATTTTATTAAATGTTTTAAAGATATAAAATGCCTATTTTATGATGAGTTGAATATATTATTATTATTCAGAGTTAATCTTTTCAATTAAAGCTTTGTAATTGAGTTATTGATTTTATTCTGTTTTTAAGTTTTGTATGTTTATGATAGTCCTCCGCTTGAAGTCAGCCAGGATGAGGGTTCTCTTGGGGACTACCAATGGTTTTCGACTGTCGGACATGTCCAAGGTGTAGGCTTAGGTCATGACAGTAAGATGTGGGTATCTCAAAAAATTTAAAAGAAATATTAATGTTAGGTTCATCTGTTAATAACTTGATATAATTAGTACTTAATATGATATTTATCTATGAATTTTATTGTTACATCATATAAAATTGTAACAAAACTCCATTGATAGGCTTGTATGTAGTTTTTTTTGGTTTCTCACTCAGTGTCTAGTATTCACATATTTAGAGCCTAATTAAAGCTTAATTCACGCTAGTAAGTCTATCATTTATGGTAAAATTCTCTCTAAAAGACTATTATCATGCCTTTATTCTTTGGCCACCTTTCCTACATTAATATTCATTATTTTCTATGATCTTTGGGCATTGCATGCAAGATTTTTCATCTTTTCACATGATATTATTGATTTTTATCGGTTCGATTATCGATTTATCAGTTGTTGATTGATATTGGTTTGATTATTAATTTATTAGTTATTAGTTGTTATCCCTTCGGTTATCATTTTATCAATCATTAATTTTTAATTATTAGTTTGATTATTGGTGTATAACGTGATTTTATACGTGGTTTCCGGTATTATAATACTTTTTCATTAAGTTTCAGTGTGGAAAATCCTTTTTGTGCTAATTTTTATATAAGTGTCTCCTATTGATGCAGGAAAATCTATCCTACCCCCCCCCCCCCCCCAAAGAGATGATGCCGGAGGTTTTTGAGCGAAGAAATGACAGAAGAGACCACTTACGGAGTTTTGTTGACGGTTATCGTGATGCCTTGTGACGGTAAGTATGGTGGCCAGGTTTTAGGACAGCTGCTGAAGGAAGATGTGGAAGTCTGACCAAGTGTGGGGTTACAGAAAGCGTGAAGATTGTCGTAGCCAGGACGGTCCGTCACTACAGGTGCGTCATTGAAGAATCAGAGACGGTAGCCAAGTACCATATTCCGACAGAGTTCCAGTGTTTTGAACGAAAACCCTGACGTTACCGTTGTGCTCATACGATACGTCATTACCCTGACGTCGCGCGAGTGTTAATTAAAGGAGAAGCAAAAGAAAATTTTCCAGTATGGGACGCGGAGTCAAGACGGACAGTCATGACCACGACTGCCCGTCGCGAAGAGGTCCGTCGACACCAAGCCGCGTTTTGACAGATTCCAGCAAATAAATCGGTTTAATTACATTTTTTTTTTTATTTTCTATAAAATAGTTCAAAAACCTCTTTTTGAGGGTAGACTCTGGATCAATTTGAACCTTTGATATTGTTAGATTCTTGATTATTTTGAGGATTCTTTGAAGGATGTTGGTTATTTTTGTGATTAATCAAAGCAAACTTTCGGATTGTAATTTTTCTCAGTGAAGTAAGTGACATGATTTATATTCACATATTGAAGAAGATTGTAAGTAGAATATGGTAACTAAACTCCATAACTAGGGTTGTGGGAACATAAGGCTAATATGAGGTAAAAACCTAAACTAAAATAACAATTCTTACAATAGTGTCTTGCATGTATTGATAATTCTTTTGTTTAGAAGTCTTTTTAACGGCATGGCCACGTTGTAGAAATAGCCTTCATGCTACTTAAACGGACCAGGAGGTAGATAATAGGAAAATAATACAACATAATTTAATTATCAACATAGATTTAGTGTCTACTCTTTAATAGGGTAGGTATTGATTGGTCCGATGTAATAAAAATTAGTCAAATCAATACGATCTTAATATGATGGTAAAGATAGGGTGGGGATAGCAACACACGTAGAGGACCAAGGTGCGGAGATGACATTTTGTAGATGCAGACAAAGGATTTAAGAACAGACATTACTTATATTTGCATGCAAGATACTAGCGAAAGAATGTTATAGTTAGACTTACGATATGAAACCTGTGGAACAACACGTAAACCCTAGTTACTTTCATTAATTGATTAAACTCCAACATTCGAATCTGTTAGTGTCTCCTTTTATTTTGTAGTTATTTTCATTTTAATTAGAAATAGAAAAACCCCCCCTTTATTGTTTTTGCTCCAAGGAAGTAATTGGACTGAACAATAGTAGTAATAGATTAAGTTAAGTATAAACTATTTTCTCGGAGAAAGATCCCAACCTTATAGTTGGGTTTTTACTTGGCAGACACTTTACTTCTTATAAGAAGTAAGTTTTGAGCGTATTCAATTTTGGCGCCGTTGCCGTGGAAAGTAGCTTTTAGATTAAACTAAACTTATTACTATAGTTTAGTGATATTTTCTTGATTTTCTTTGTTTTATTCGTTTTTTTGATTCTTGACAGGAACATCTTCTTGTATGTAAATTAACGGAGAGAGAGACACCTGTTACTATGATTACGAATTAGAGGACACTACGCCAACATGAAAAAACTGGGAATTAATGATATGATCAAACCAAAACATCCAGCTTCTTTGATGTCAATGCGTCAAGTTGTACCCGATGATCTGGGTGAACACCACAGAGGGAAAAATACGCGCACGGACTCCAAGCATACTACAGAGGCTATGACAACATAGGCAGACTCAATGGCCAACTTGTCGTGCCTCCTATACACCAGGCCCCACACCTTGTGGGGTAACTAGTAGCCTGGATTGCAACATGATCACTGCCATGAGGTTTGTTTTCAGGGCCTATCTTGAGGTTCCACCCATTGGCCCAGATAGCTAAAGGTAAGGGCAGTGTTGTTGTAATACAAGCTTGTGTAGGGGAGGCCGACTTGGACTTGGATGTAATAGGGATTAAAGTTTCCTCTCTCAATGACGGGAGAGCTCGATATGGTCAATGATCTCCCTTACAAACTCAAATTTCTCTTGCGAACCAACTAAGTATGTTTTCTTAGCACGCTACTTATCGATCCCAGAAACCAAAACCACAAAGACAGAATCAGTGAAACAACTTTGTGGCACTACAGGAGGTAGTGTAGTTCTTGTGGATAGATTCAAACTCGTTCTTGAGAAGGCATCCAAACTCACCGTAGATGATGAGTCAATGAAGGAAACTGCGATCGGGACAGGATGATAATAATAAAGCGTTGTTGGACACTATAGCAGGGGGATCTTCTGGGGAGTGTCCTATGCTGAGATGCTGAAAAATTAGAGAACATCTCTCGGAATAATAAAGCTTGGGAAGTACTAGAAAGTCAGGATACCGGGAGAAATAACTTCGAGTACAGTCACTCACACCCAAGCCACATATGAGATTCGTGAAGAAATGGCTAAGATGAGAACTGCTCTTGGGTTGGTACTAAAATATCACTGGGGGTGCAGAAAAAGATAAATGCAAGTAACTACTTGCCTAAACCACAACTTAATGAGAATGCGATTATGGGAGGACTCCTATGCAGTTAAATGAAACGACGGAGGGTTGCTGACCGATGCGCCCAAGGCCCAAATCAGGATAATTGGCGCCAAGGTCAGGGAAACCAAGGTAGTGAGCTATGCGTAAAACTACCAACCGTGAGGGTCATTATGTCCGAGATGGAAACTACAACCGAGAAACAACTTTCAAACAGGGGTAACTACTGCAACAGAAATAGATCGATAGGAATGGGCCCTATGTCCTACAAAAATCGTGAAGTTACTTCCTAGGGAGGCTGGACGATTAGTATGGCGCGAGTTGTGAGGGATGTTGCACAAAATGATGAGGGGTTTAACTGCTAGTGATAAGCACATTAAGATTTAAGGTTGTATTTAGCAAGTATGGGAAAAAAAAGGTAGATACACATGCAATCGATAAGCAAATAGAATTGCAAAAGGCCCAATTAATCTGCGACTTGAACACATGGCAACCGGGACTCTTTCCTAGCAAACGCCAAATCTGAAAATATTGAAGCACACTGTATGGCAATCACTACTCGTGGTGGTAAGCAAACCATTGATCCCCAATTATGCGTTAATGCAGGCAAAAGGTGAGAAAGGATGATGATTAAAATAAGGTGTCAAAGGAAGTGGTGATTGAAGCAGAGAGAGCACGGAAAAGATGCAGAAGTCCCTATAAAGCTAATTCTCATGCTATACACCACCATCCTTCCCTCAGAGATTAGTGAAAAAGAACCGAGTTGGGTAAAATATCGGCATTTTATAACAAGCTGAAGCAGCTTTCTATCAAGGTCCCTTGCGTAAAGCTCTTGAACAAATGCCCCGGTTATGCCAAGTTTATGATGATCTGGTTTACAAAGAAAAAGATCGGTCACTTCGAGGATGATGATAGACGGCAGCCATTGTAGGCTATTGTTTACAAGATCTCTCGATTAAAAAAGAAAGCAAGATCCGGGTGTGTTCAACTATCCCTTGTACAGTCAGGGTCATTACATGTTGCGAAAGCATTATCGGTATGTGGGGGCAAAGCATAAATCTCAATTGGGCCCTTGGATTTACAGGAAAGTTGGGTTTGGGTGACCCAAAACCACTGCGATGCGGCTACTGATGGATGATCGAACAGTGAAAAGGCCTATAAGGATATCCATGTGTGCTAGTAAAAGTGGAGTCATTCATATTGCGGACAGGATTTGTGTTATTCTTGATGTTAAGGTGATTTTGAAGTGCCAATTCTTGGGAGGCCATTCTTGCTTACAGTAGAGCATTAGTTGATATGGAAAAAGGGGCAGATGAAATGTCGGTTTTGTTGAAAGGCTTTGTTTTCTTTGAACACATGAAGAAGTGACCTTCAATGTTTGTGAGGACCATGAGGGGCAGAGGGGTGAGCTCCAATCGGTATCCGTTCATAATCCACAAAGAAAAGTGAAGAATGAGAATGAACAGAAAAGTGCAAAACAGAGGTTTATGGTTGGTGGGATTTGGTTGCTTTTTAGACAGATCTGGGTTGCCTGGTCTTCGCGGGGGCAAGCTCAAGTCCAACGGATTGGCCCTTCTTGATCACCCAACGATTCCCCCATGGAGAAGTTGAGTTTAAAAATCCAGGAGGGAGTGCGGGGTAAGATGAATAGAGAAACGATATACAACTCTAATTTGGGCATACGCATTAGTGAATGAAGTGATAGAGGCTGGACCCTCTGATGAAGACTGAGTAATCAAGTGTCCGCAGTCGGTCCGCCGACGTTAAATCAGTGCGCTTGTTGGGACGCAAAACCAACACTTATAGTTTTTCTTTCTATTTAATGGTAGGCATTTTCTACTAAATGGTTTTAATTTGCAGCCACAATCACCAGGAAATTCTGACAGGAGAAAAAACAGTACTCACAGCAGAGTCACTGACGGATATACGACGGACCGTGTCACCTGGTTGACGGACCGTAGTAGTAATCCGTCGGGGCCAGGTATGTATCCTCTGTGATTTTCAAAGAGGGCACACGCGACGGAACCAAAAAGGACGTCGCAATGAGACGGAAAAATAATGTAATGGGGAACCATCGCGTCATTAATGAAGCGACCCGACCCGACCCGGATTGGAGGTTTTAGTTAAAATCACACCATTAAATTTAAATACCCAAACACCTTCATATTCACCCCATTCCTTCACTATTCCTCCATTTCCCTCCTTTTCAACCCCAAAATCTATCCTCTAGAAAACGTCATGTTCCCAAAAATTCTCCAAAGTCCTAAAAGTTATCATCTTACTAGTGGAGTTGCTGCTGGGGTCTTCTTGTCCCAAGTACTTTTCCATCCTTATTTTCCCAATTCTCGGTATGTGTCCCTAAATTTCTACTAAGTTATCTTGCAATGGTTTATCAATTCGTATTTAGCCTAGTTCTTCTTGATATGTTCTTTCTTATATAAAAATTTGTCTAACCTAGGTTAAAAGTCTCGAAATTGCCGTAGTGGTTTACAACCCTGACAAGAGCGTGGGCTTTTGTCTTGATAGTTTACTAGGTATTTTTGAGTAGACAAAGGTAAGTTAATACACTACCAATTCAATTTGGGGTCTAGGGGATGAAGGAGGGCACCCCCTGTTCTGTTTTAACTGATTTACAGAACGAGACCCCGATAACGGACCGTCGACCCACGACGACTGTTTCCAAAAAAAAGCCCTAAACATGCAAATTGCCAAAATTCTAGCAAGTGTCCTCAAGCGGAAATATGGTGACGGGACGTCATCACATGACTGTCGTCCTGCACATCGTTCTCTTGCTTGGTTGTCAGAGACCCTTTTTCCTAAGGGTTACGCTCTCTATTTTCTAAGAGATACTCAAGAGGACAATAAAACGGCATCGTCATACCTTTGACGATCCGTCTGCTTGACCGCATGACGGTCACCACCTACCCGATACACAGAGACCCCTCTCTAGGGTCTCCATATTTCTTTTTAAGTGTTCCTCTGACGGACACTTACGACGACCGCGAACCTATGACGTCGTCCGGCATGATCCTTTTAAATGGTCAGATACCCCTCTCCTAAGGGTCTCCACATTTTTAATAGTGTCCTATGACGGAACCGTCGTTTACCTGTGACCAATACGTCCTGCCACCAACCGTCATACTTGTCGAGAGACTCTCCTTAGGGTTCTTCCATATATTATAGTCTAAGTAAGACACGACGGACCCATTGACGGTCCGTTTTCTTTATCACAACGGACCTCCACCTGGTCCGTTGTGTGTTCACTGTTGTACTCTAGCAATGTCAGTTTATTTTAATATTTTACTTGTTTTCTGGTCGGTTTGATCTATTCTTGTACTAATATTGAGCCTTTACAGGTACTATTACTATGGCACCTAAAACAAGATCGAGTATATGCACTGGGCGATCGAAGTCTGTCGCCCCGTTTGCCCCACTGGTCATTATTACTCTGATGATGAGCGTGACCCCGAGTTATGTGCCCCCAGGTTCAACATCTTCCCGTGCTGCACTGCGCGAAGAAGAAGCCACACCCAACAAAGGTGGAGTATGGCGTAGTCATGCCGTCAAGTCGTGAGGGAGCGCACACTACCGGCACCACCTGCTGGGTTCAGCCACCAATGAAGAAGGACGCGTCTGGCTCCTTAGAGTTTCGTTGGGTCGGAGGAGGGGCTCCTTGCACAATGCTAAGGTTCCCGACACCCGCCTACAGCTGCAGCGTCGGCCTCTTCTGATGGGTGTGGACAGTTCGGAACCACACCTAGCTTCACCCGCTCGTGCTCTCACCCCGGTCACGACCAATCCTAAACGGTAGCTGTGTCGCGAGAAATTTCAAGCTATAATCTGAGCAAAAATACTGAATGACAAAGAGGTAGGACTCGGACATCACATTGACGGGGGTCCCTTACGGGAGTCTCCGACGATCCCTTGAGATCCAAAATCTCTTCCACCAGACATCGACTGGAGTGGGAGTGGACAAGCAGTCTGTTGGGAAGTTATAGGTGAAGAGCTGGGTCCGAGGAGTTCTATGATCACATACGTAGCGAAATCAATCACAAATTGATAAGCGGGTTGCCCACCGCCAAACAGGCCCCACTTGGAGGCAGGTCCGGTAGGGGCGTTCACGGTCGATATCTCTTGCATCCATCGCCGATTTCTATACGGTGAGGGTTTGTTTATGCTAATCGGACCCCTCTCACTACAGAAGTTTGACTACCGATTGAAAGCTTGTTAAAGATGGCCAATTCATGTGCGAGCAATCGTGAGAGACGAGACATCAAGGAGGTGGATGAACATGCACTTGTCAGTTAATGGAGAGGGTTCCGACTGGGTGCCCTGAGCCAAAAAGGGCGGCCATCAAGAAGGCCAACAGACTTTTATGGCAATGTTTCTTGTGGTTGATTGTCCGCCACTGCCTTTCCCCATTGCCGTCGGACCAATATCGTTACATGGATCGAGCAGGTAGATTGATCGGCGGCGCTGATAGCCGGGTTCGCGTGGATTTTGCGTTGGTTTACAGGCATTCATGCACGAGGAGAGCTTTTAATGGTCACAATCTACTTACCCTAACCTTTCCGTGCATGATTTTTATATCTGCAGGAGGTAGAGGACCTGTGACCTATATGGCATGTTGGATCAGCTCAAGACCCCTCTGGGCCATGTTGATGCGGCCCTCATCAGAGATGAGGCACCAATTTGTGGCATCCAACACAAGAGGGCACCGTCTAGATTGCCCCCAACTTGCTGACGATGTTGGCTGAACGGTTAGCCCGGCCCGCACGGCACGCAGGCGGAGCGTCTTACTGACACACGACCCCGGTGATGTCTATCCCGGGTGATTGCACTGCCCGAGCTCCTTTCACACAGCCCCGTTTAACGGCTCTGGTCCCGTTGCTCAGGGTCCAAAAAATTAGAGGCGACAAACTGAACTTAATTCTGCATCATATCCAGCAATGGATGCAGAGGTCTATTTGCGAGGAAGAAGAGCCTTGGAGCAGAACAAATGGTCAGCATACAGAGTGGAAGAAGATCGCTGAGGCTTAACAATGCGCTTGAAGCTTTGAGTTGCGGGAGGTGCCTCTGTGCACCCGGCCAGCTCCTCGGGTTAGATGTGTCGACCACTTCAGGTGCGGTCGAACACTCTTTGAGGCAGATATTATACGATCTTAGAGGCTAGGTTGACTGAGTCCGAGGCCCCTCTGTCGAGCCTGCTGAAGAAACAGTGCTGGCGGACCATCCGCCACCTCAGAGATTCCACAACCCTTCCTCTCGAGAGCATGCCAAGAGGCGTAGGGGTCGAGTGGAGGAGTGAGGCGAAGTGCACTGGGAAGTAGAGAGCCATGAGATGGAGGCCTGGCGCGAGGAGAGCCTCGCTGCTGGGGAGGAGGCGCGCAGGAGAGAGCAGGAGAGGTTAGCGGCTGGGGCGTTCTACCCACGAATGCTGGAGATAGCGGGAGGACTCCGATAGTGTTGTTGTTGCTCGAGGACACCAATGAGGGTGTCCATGATTACAGAGATAGTGGGTTTCCGGGAACGGAACCCACCAGTTGTAGATCATCGGGCGCTTTGCACCAAAGGTTTGCTTCACCTACCACTCTAGTTTTACATTTTTCTTTTTATACTGGGGAAAATTGAAGCTTTTTGTTGGGGGTGGTGGGGTGGTAAAGTAAATGGAAAGTGTGCTAGTTGAAGTCTAAGTAGCCCAATCCAATGTCCTCTTTCTGGAGTTTTCTTGACTGTGTTCTTTTTCCCCGAAAGATTGATCACTTTTTCCTTTGAAACCAAAGTCTACTATCTTGTGTACATAGTTTAATCTGGAGCATGATGGCTAAAATGATCTACTCATTAAAATGGAAAATGACATGACTAGGCATGTAATTGATCAAATGTGTTGGCTCTAAGATGGACATAGGAGGTACACCACTGCATTTGACCCTAAGTCTAAATTCGAAATAGGTGTCTGATGATTGGTAGAATGATGAAGAGTGATGAGATGTCAAGTGATTGTGAGGAAGATTGTTGAATAGTCTCTATTTTGTACTGAGCTAGAACTTCCTGTTTAGTCCTGCTAAAAGTAAGAGGTAATAGACAATTAGGAAAGGATCAATCCATTTAATTCAATATACTCATTTCTAGCTAAATTAACATAAAAACCAAATGAAAATTTATCTTTAGTTGATTCAAATGATTTGGAGCTTAAATTAGACCTTTCTTTTATCACCCCAACTGATCTTTCTAGGAAAATGTGTTGGCCCCGGGTCCCCTTGGACATGCTTGCACCTAAGCTATGCCAACGAATAAGTTGAGGGTGGCTAAACGTCGTAAACAACCTCTTTATGGACCTGACCCACCCTTTGGGTATTGTGTGTATGGCCTCATGCAAAGCCATGAGTTGAGGGTGGGCTATTATGAGGAATATCTGGAAAAGTGGGGTTGAAAGAATAAAGAGAGAGAGATAACAGAACAAAAGTCAAGTGACTCATCAAAATTAGTGAAGGAAAAGTAAAGAAAGAAAAAAGAAAAAACATACAAGAAAAAATTTTACAAGAAACTCCGATGAAAAGAAGAAAGTCACTTACACAAATAACGAAAAAGAAGGGAAAATAGCAACGTGATAGAATGTGAGAAACTGGGCGAGATAAATGATAGAAAATGGTATGTTTAGCCGATATGTCGCAAGAGGGCAAAAAAGTCACTAAAGTATACCTAATATACCCACCTGACCCTGAGCCATGCTTACAGCTAAGAATGTCCTATTGTGATCCTAAGGGTTTAGATGCGAACTTAAAGCAGTGAAAATAGGCAAGAATTTATGGCAATGGGTAAAATGGTGTGAATTGTTCTGGAGGAGTGAGTGTTGAAAAGTAATCTATTATACTCAAACGGAAATCATTGTGATGAAAAATGAGATTTTGTTTGGAAAGTGAGGACATTAGTTGCATACCAGAATTGTTAGCACCCGGTGAGAAATTGAAGAGGATAGGTAGTCTAGTGCATGGTGAGTCTGGGTCTGGTCTGATTCCACATAATTTCAAGCATAATAGTAGATAGCATGCATAAATATGATGAGATTAATCGGAATAATTGATAGAAAAATGATTGCAAAGGATAAAACATGGATCTATTTACAAAGATGTGTATTGGTCAAGTGCGTCCGCTTTGAGGGACAACCACGAATTTAAGTGACGGTATGGTGTTGATATACCGTGGGTTTCACGGTATTGGTATATTAATAACTTTCCTTAAGTTTAGGTGTCAAAAAGCATTTTGTGCTAATTTTTATATAAGTTTCTTCTTAATTGCAGGGAAATCGGTCCAAAGATAATGGGAGATTTTTGAGCGAGGAAAGAAATGCAAGAAGAGACCACCTAGGAGCTTGTATGACGTCGTAGGTGGAAGACGTGAGGCAGTGTGAAGGGAAGATGGGACAAGTCGACCCAAGGTCGTGTTTACGGAAGCGTGACGGACCGTCGTCTAGCACATGACGGTCCGTGGACTGAAGGTGTAGTCATGAAGATCAGAGAGGTAGCCCAGTACCCACTATTCCGAGAGTCAAGTGTTTTGGAACGAAGGACCCTGCACGGGACCGTGGATCGTAACGATCCTCAACCTGCAGTCGAGGGTAATGAAGAGAGCAGCTAAGAAATTTGCAAAGTATGGACGACGGAGGCACGACGACCGTCATGGACCAGAATTCCGTCGCGAGGTCCGTAGACCAAGCCGCGTTTTGACAGATTTCCAGCAAATAGAGTCCTTGTTTAATTTGGGTTTTATGTTTTCTATAACCAGTTCGAAAACACCTCGGTTTTGAGGTTAGACTCTTGGATCAAATTTAGGGACCTTGGAAATATTGTTGATTCTGATTATTTGAGATTCTTGAATTGATTGTTGTGATTGTGTGATTAATCAAGCAAACTTTCGGGATTTAATCATTCTCATTGAAGTACATGATTCTTATTCACATATTTGAGATTGTTAATTCTATGACTATGGGTACTAAACTCATAACTAGGGTTGTGGGAATGGATAGCTAATAATGACGGTTAAAAACCTAACTAAAATAAACAATTCTAGATAAGTGTCGTGCATGTATTGATACTTCTTCTTTAGAATCTGTTTTAACGGATGGCCAATGTTGTAGAACTCGCCTTCCTTAATGCTAATTGCCGGACAAGGAGGTCGTAATAGGAAAAGCATTATCAACATAGGTTTAGTGTATACTATCTAATAGGCTAGTATTGATCGGGTAAGGATGGTAATCAAAATTAGTCAAATATCGACTCTGATGCTTAATTGAGGGTAAAGATCAGGGTTAGTGATAGCAAACACACGTAGCGAGGGACCAAGGTGCGCAGAGAGTGACATTTTCGAGATGCCGGACCCCGATTTAGAACTTACATACCTTCTCATTTGCCTGCAAGATACTAGGAAAGAATTGTTATAGTTAGACTTATTGGAGTTAGACCTGTGGGGGGGAGAAACGTTTTAAACCCTAGTTACTTGATTAATTGATTAAACTCAATATTCGAAGCTGTTAGTTGTCTCCTTGATTTTGCTAGTATTTTATTTACTTAGAAATAGAAACCCCTCTTTTATGTTTTGCTTTCCAAGGAGTAACTTGACTTAACAATAGTAGTAATAGATTGAAGTTAAGTCTAAACTATTTTCCTCATGGGAACGATCCCAACCTCACTAGTTGGGTTATTTACTTGACACGACCGCTTTACTTCTCATTTAAGAAGTAAGTTTGAGCGTATCAAATTACCATATCCTCCCCCTGCTTCCCAAGTAGCTTCCTCGATAGATTGATTGCCCCAAAGGACTTTTGTTGATGCTACCTCTTTTGTTCTCAACTTGTGAACTTGGCGATCTAGAATATAAAGAGAAATCTCCTCATAAGATAAGCTATTCTTGATCCCAATATATTCGGTTGGTATGATAAAGGAAGTATCACATACACACTTTTTCAATATGGAGACGTGAAAAAATGGATAAAAGGCAACTAACTCTTGTGGTAGATCCAACTCGTAAGCTACATTACCCGTCCTTTTGATATTCTGTAAGGGACAATATATTGGGGACTAAGCTTCCCCTTCCTACCAAATCTCTTGAACCCTTTATGGATGAAACTTTCAAATATACCTAATCATCTACTTCAAACTCAACTCCCTTCTACTAACATTAGTGTAGGATTTCTGACGACTTTGCATTGTTCTGAATCTTTCTTTACTTAATTTCACCTTCCCCATAGCTTGATGAACTAAATATGGTCATATCAACCCTGCTTCACCAACTTCAAACCATCCAATAGAAGATCTGCATCTTCTCCCCAGTAAGAGCTTCATAAGGAGCCATTAGGATGCTAGAGTGGTAGCTATTATTGTAAACAAACTCAATAAGAGGTAGGTAATCATCCCAATCACCTTTGAAATAAATCACACAAGACCTAAGTATATCCAATAAGGTCTGAATAGTGTGTTCTGGTTGACCATCTTCTTGAGGATGAAAAGTAGTACTCAAGTTCACCTTTGAATCTAAGCCTTTCTGGAATGACTTCCAAAACTGTGTGGTATATTGTGAACCCCTATCTGATGTAATTGAAAATGGACTTCATGAAGTCTTACCACCTCCTAAATATATAATCTAGCATAATCCTCTGCCGAATGGGTAGTCTTTCCCGGCAAAAAGTGGGTTGATTTTGTTATGCGATCCACAATCACCCAAATAGAATCAAGCTTCCTGCAAGACCTTGGAAAACTTGTAATGAAATCTATGTTTATAATAACCCACTTCCATTATAGATGTTCTACATTCTCAGACAAACCACCGGTCCTTTGATGCTTTTTCAGAATTTTTGTCAATTTGGACACTTAGCAACAAACTTTGCAATGTCGTTCTTCAAGCTACTCCACCAATAAACTTCTCTGAAATCGTGATACCTCTTTGTGGAACCCCGATAATGGAATATCTGGATCTATGATCTATATCCATGATCCTCCCTTGGAGTCCATCCACCATAGATACACACAATCTACCTTGATATCTCAATACGCCATCTCGCCTTGTTTAAAAGCTAACACTTTTTACTTATGAACATTCACCAAGGTCTTCGTCTTGCTTTTCTTTAACTTCTGACACTAATGATGATTAATCCCTTTTCATCACCACTACTCCCCCTTCTGTAGAATCCGTTAGTCGGGCATGCAAGTCTATGCACATCTTTTATTAACTCTATATTTTCTTCCTCGACATGGGCAGTACTACCCATATATAACCTGATTAAAGAATTATCAACAACATTATCCTTACATGGGTGACAAATAATACTCATGTCATAATCCTTGAGTAATTCCAACCACCTCCTTTGTGTGAGATTAAGCTATGTCTGAGTAAACACATACTGAAGGCTCTTGCGATCGGTGAACACATCCACATGAACACTATATAAATAATGGTGTCATTGTTTCAAAGAAAATATTACAACAGCCAACTCTAAGTCATGGGTTGGGTAATTCCTCTCATGGACATTAAACTATTTGGAGGCATAAGCTATAACCTTACCATTTTGCATTAATACACAATTCAAACGAACTCTAGACGCATCACAATATACAACAAGCCTTGCGTAACTTATGGTAAGGTAAACACTAGGGAGGTATTGAACCTCTTTTCTAATTCTTAAAAGCTTTTCTCACAAGCTTTAGATCATTAAAACTTCACTATTTTGTGAGTCAACTTGGTCAAAGGAGATAATATAGATGAAAACCTTCTACGAACCTTCTATAATATCCAGCCAAACACAAGAGACTCCTAATATCAGTTGGAGATGTGGGCCCAAGCCAACTCTATACTGACTCTATCTTTTGGGTATCAACTCTAATTCATCACCGAAAACTATGTGGTCCAAGAACGCCCAAGACACGAGCCAAAACTCATATTTAGAGAACTTAACATATAACTCCTTACCTTTAAAAGTCTTATAAGCATGATCTTCTTCATTCCTCGTATAGATTAGTATGTCATCAATAATGACGATAAAAAACATACCTAAATAAGGTTTGGAAACTCTAATAATAAGGTCCATGAACGTTGCAGGGGAATTGGTCAAGTTGAACGACATGACCAGACACTCATAATGACTATAATGGGTCTTGAATGTTGTCATAGCAATATCACATTCCCTTACTTTCAAGTGATGGTAGCAAGACCTGAGGCGTCTCTTAGAAAAACATGAAACACCCTGAAGCTAATTGAAAAGATCATAAATTCCCGAAATAGGATACTTGTTCTTCATGGTAAACTTGTTCAACTGACGGTAATCTGTACACATCCTAAGGGAACCATCTTTTTTCTCACAAATAAGACCGGAGCGCCACAAAATGAGAAACTTGCTCGAATAAATCCCTTATCAAAGAGATCTTTCAATTGTTTTTCAAGATCTTTCAACTCTATTGGTGCCATTTTATATGACAGAATGATCTAGAAGAACATTTATACCAAAGTCTATCTCTCTCAGGAGCGACTCCAAGTAGATCATCTGGAAAAACTGAATAAGAGGCATCTCAACACTAGAGTCCTTAACTCAGACTAAGTGATAGACACACCTCATTGGAACTAACTTTCTTGCCTTAAGGTAGGAAATACAATGACTCTTAGGCACTACTAAATTACTTTTCCACTCTAAGACTAGATCATTAGGAATTTGAAACTTGACAACTCAATTTGTACAATCTATTGATACATAACACTCATGAAATTAATTCGTACCTAGAATGACATTAAAATATATCATGACTAACTCAATTAAATCAACCATGGTGTCTTTATGATTGATGGAAATGACACAATCAATATATACTCGCTCAGCTAGAATAGACTCCCCAAAAATTGTAGAAACACAAAAGGGTTCACAGAGTTTCTCAGGAACAACATCAACCTTTTTTGTTTTGTTTTGTTTTTGTTTGTGTTTGTGTTTTGGTTTTGTTTTTTTTTGTTGGGTTTTTTTTTTTTGTTTTTGGTTTTTTTTTTTTTGTTTTTTTGGTTTTCACCAAAACCGAAAACCAACCAACACCCCCCAGATTGAGAGCGTTTTGGGGGTTGTGTTTGTTTTGCCCCCCCCCACACCCCCCCCCCCCCCCCCCCCCCCCCCCCGCCCCCAACCCCCCCCCCCACCCCCCCCTGAAGGGGGGGAGCATAGACCCCAAGGACCCCCCCCCCCCCCCCCCCCCCCCAGACCCCGCCGCCCCCGCCCCCCCCCCCCCCCCCACCCCCCCCCCCCCCCCCCCCCCCCTCCCCCCGGCACCCCCCCCCCCCCCCCCCCCCCCACCCCCGCCCCCCCCCCCCCCCCCCCCCCCCCCCCCCCCCCCCCCCGCCTCCCCCCCCCCCACCACCCCCCCCCCTTTTTTTTTTTTCCCCCACCCCCCCGAAGAGAGAGTGTAAAATTTTTTTTTTTATTGTTTTTTTTTTTTTTTATTTGACAATTATTTCCCAAGCCTTACCCTTGTTTGTTTGTTGTGTTTTGTATTGGGGGTGGTGGGTTTGTGGGGTGTTTTTTCCCCCACTTACAACGCTTTCTCTCTTTCTATAAGTCTCTCCCCTCCAACGTCTACTTTCTACATACAAGTGACAATTTTAGAGGTATCTGCTCATGTGACTACTTGTGATGCATAGAGGCAGTTTTCTCCTTACACCCCTTTATACCAGATAGTATTAAATAAATAGTATCAAATAATATAGTATTTACTACTGTGTACTAATCTAGTCCTATTAGGATTAGGGTACTCCTTAATCCTAGTCCTATTAGGTTAGTATCCTTCTTATATCTCCTAGATATATCCTCCATGTATTCCCTTACACTTCTAAATACAATCAATCTTCCTTCATGATCCTATCAAGGCTCATCTCACACCCTATGTTGGGATCCCCAAAAATTACAATTGCCCACGCACCAGATGCTAATTCAAATGGACTGAGAGGGGTATTAAGAATGACAAATTCTCACATCGTGATTAATGATATGAGTGGACTCCTTTATAAGGGCTTGGGCAATTCCTCCTTTCTTTGAGATACCTGTTGGGGTGTGAGTTAGTCCTAATACTTAATTCAATGGTATCAGATCATCTCTTTTTCTCTAGTTTAGAGAAAGGAAAATATTGATTGTATGCAAGGGTTTGAATCCATGGGAGATATTATATAGGAGAATAGGAAGGAGTACTATCCTAATATGACTAGGATTAGAGTACTAACCTAATAGGACTAGGATTATTACACAGTAAATACTAATATCATTTTATACTATGTATTTAATACTATCTGTTATTACTACCACTACAAACCCCCTTCCCGATAGTGAAACACACCTACTCTGTTGCCATTGCCTCAAAAAAATGCTTATTGGCGTCATGCTATGGATGACTATTTAAGGCTTTGACTGACCAGAACACTTGGTTCTATGTACCTAACATGGGCTGTAAATGGGTGGTACAAATTAAACACAATGGCAATATTGCATTATTTCCAGGTACAATGCTCGTTTGGTTGCAAGCTACAATCAAGGAGTATGGGGATTGATTACTCCGAGACATTCAGTCGTGTTATTCGGCAGGAAACCATTCGCCTGTAACTGTCACTCCGCGTGCGCAACAATTTGGCTCATCAATCAGTTGGAAATGTTTTCAATGCTTTTCTTCATGCATCTTGTGAACTATCTACATTACGCAACCACCGGCTATGTTGATCCCGCTTCCCCTCAACATGTTTGCAAACTCCAGAAGGTCCTCTGTATGGGCTTAAGCACCCCCGTGCTTTGTTACACACGTCTGAAAACTTCCTCTAGGGACTCGGCTTCACGTGTTTCGACACTACACGAGTCTGTTTACTCGACATTCAGCACACTACAGTCATTCTTCTTGTATAATTTAGATGATATCATTATTACATACAGGCTCTACTGAAGCTCTCATTAGGATGTCACTCGAGCTATGTATATACCTTCAAAAATGAAGGACCTTGGCCCATTACATTATTTTCTGGGAATGGAGTTTCTCTCTTTCTCGACATGCAGCGGCTTGCTCTTCATCAGTCAACATATGGCTTGAGATCTATTGCAAAAGCGGACTGGAAAAATTCACCAGTACCCACATCGATGGCAGTCTCCTTCGTCTACGAATGGAGTCGACACCCCCTTTGCTGATATCACCCCACTTTCGCAGCCTCATTGGAGCTTCTACAGTATCTGGCCATTACCCGTCTTGGAACATCCAGTTTTGCTGTCAACCCGAGTTGCTCAGCGCATGCATCAACCAAGTGAACATGATTACCATTGGTCTAAAACGCATTTCATGTACATTTTTGGCACTCATTGGTCATGGTTTAACTCATTCAACCCGGGACTGGAGCTTCGGTTTTCCTCAATTCAGAATTGGGCGAATGATAAAAAGGACATAAAATCTACAATCGGGGTTTCTCATTTTTTTGGGGCCGAACCTGATTTCCTGGTGTACAAAAAAACACCCAAGGTCCTCTCGATCTCGACTGAAGCTGAATACCACCCGCGCCCTTGCTCTTCTTTATGCGAGATCATTGTAAGGTCACTATATTTCCATGCTAACTCCGCGCCCTCACACGTTCCTGTCTCTATTGTGACAACAAATCAACCATCTGTGTGGCCAAGAATGCCTCCTACTACCAGAATGAATCATGTTGATAACCCACCGATAGTCGGCTTTGTTCGGTGAAGTTCAGGTGCCGGCACCATGATGTGCAGTATGTAACCGCACTGAAGAACAACCGTAACGCATTTCTCACAAGCCTCTCCACGAGCCGACAACATGATTCCCCGCATCAGTTCCAAGCATCCCGTTCGCTTACCCTGAGCTCATCTTGATGGGTGATGATACAATAGTATTAAATAAATAGATAAAATAATATTAGTATTTAACTGTTTACTAATCCTAGTCCTATTAAGGATTAGTACTCCTTAATCCTAGTCCTATTAGGATTAGTACTCCCTCCTATATCTCCTATATATATTCCCATGTATTCCCGTAACACTTGCATACACTCAATATTCCTTCAGGGTAATGGTAGCCTGAAAGGTTTTGGGTTTAAAAGATACCGCTTTGCCAACTGGTTAACATGGGATGAGTATTGGGGGGTGGCACAAGGCGGTGGTGGATTCGGGGGTGGCCGGGAAGACCCAAATGGATCTGGCTGGAGATGTTGGTGGGTAATGAGGTGGTTCGGGTTGGTTGTGAGTTGGGGGGGGGTGAGGTGGTATTGTGGGGTGAGACAGGTCGAAGGGGTTGATGAAGGGTTGGTTGGGTAGTGGTGGAGGTGTGGGGAATGTGGTGAGGGACCGTGGTGAGTATGTTGGAAAAATGGGAAGGACGCCATGCATGATGTATTGTTGAGGAGGAAACAGACTCGTACGGAAACTCATTTTTGCAAATTTGACATGACGCGATAATGTAGACTTTATGAGTTTTGTGGTTCAGTACGCGATAAACCCTTGGAGGTAGGATGATAGCCCAAAAAAATCAAGGACGGGAATCGTGGTTGTAATTGTGATAATATGAGGGCGTAGCAGGGTAGGCAAACACCAAAGACGCGGAAGATTGGTAAATTTGGGAAGTTCCTGGTCAAGGAGTTGATAGGTGATTTGTTGGAGGGGTGTTGACTGGGCATTCTGTTATGAGGTAGTTTGCGGTGGCTAGAGCTTCTACCCAAAAGGAGACAGGGAGATATGAGATTGATTATGAATATTGAACCACCGTTTAATGAGATGGCGATGCTACGCTCAGCCACCCCATTCGGTTCGGGAGTGTTGGACAGGATTTGAGTGTGAATTCCCAGTGATTGCGAAACTGGCAAAGATGTTTATTTACCTGTTCCTTTCATGTTCACTTCAAAAAAGTTTAACATAGACTTGAATTGGTGGTTTTGACCATTTTTTTGCAAAAGTGACAAAGGTGTGTATGCATGGATTTGTGTTTTAGTGGGTACACCCAAGTGTATTTTGTAACTCATCCACAACACAAATATAATAGCGAAAACCAATCAAATAAGGAACCAGTAGACCCCATAGTTCCGAATGATAGTTGAAAAGGTCAGCTGTAACGCTTTCTTAGATAAGTAACAGTTAATTTTATGAGATTAGCAATTGAACAGGAGTCACAATTGTTGTACATGAATGGAAAGAAAAACTCTAATTGAGAATTAAAGAATTTATTTATTTGAGTGACCGGGTGACCCAGACACTGTCCACAACAGACTGGGGCCATCAGCCGAAAGTAGCCACCGGAGCCACAAGGAACGCTTTCTGAAACTGGGTGGGCATACTGAACTTGTGCCCAGTGACGAGTACAGACATGCTCACGGGAAGCCCTGAAAATCATCCTCTTGGTCGGATTTCTAGGATCCTGAAAATCATATAGCTGACAAAGTGAGCAATTATTTTGTTTTGTGATTGGTGAACTGAAGGAGATTGGTTTTAAATAGCAGGGACTGGGTAAATGTGATACCTAGGTGGAAAGACTATCTTTGGTGGTTTTAATGGTACTGTGCCAGGTGAGAAATATTAAGGGACTCACCGTTGCCAACAGTACTACCATTGGAAGCCATGATATGGATTTTGAGCGTTAAGCCTTGGATAGATCCGAAGTAACGTGCATTTTGGCCCCAGTATCCACAGCCCTCAAGGAAGGGCCGGCTTCTGAGATGCTAATTGGCACGTTATCACTATTTCGGCCTCTCCTCATACCGAAACCATAAATGACAGCGTGGTGTCCTGTTTGCTGACAGATTTGACAATTGGTAGATCCGCTCACTAAGTGTCCCTGCCGCCTCAGAAGAATGACTGCCGAACTGCCCTCCCGCTGCGAAGAGTGCGGAGTTGTTGCTGTTGTGCTGCTGACCGTCCGTACGGCGTACACTGCCCTGCCCCATCGCGCCCGCTTCCTCCGCGTGTTTCGCCGTAGCCGCTCGGCTCCCTGCCGGCCGCCACATGCCCCCCCCGTGAAGTTCTCATGGCTTGCGGTGAGGGCGGTGGTTCGGCTCATAACAGGCGCTTTCTCGGATGAAGAAGTTTGGCTCTCCAGATCCACGGGTGATTTCTTCACTTTTAGTCACGAGAGAGAGTAGAAAACCAGGCCAACAGGCGTTGAACTAATGCGAACCGCCTGGTTTAATGGAGGAGTAAAGCTGATGGGAGCCCCGAACGACGCAACATGACGAGATCTTTTTGGGAATGATTTCCTTCACGGTGTCGATGGCCCTTGTGATGTGGTGGAAGACCTCGTCTAAATACTCCGCCATATTTTTTCGTGCCTTTGGTAATTGTGTGGAACGATCAAGCAAATTGAAAATATGAATTGGGAAATGGATGCATAGCGTGTTTGTGAGGGGCCGTCCATAGGGTTGAAGCAGTTGTGTAGATCGGAACGTGTTTTTCCTTCTGAATCACCTGGATATAGACCGCAATCAAACATGATTGGATCTGGGCCATCACGGCTTTCCAGCGCAATGGGCCGGATTGGTTTTTTCTGATTTGGTCCGTGCGTGTGACGCCTGTCGGCGGTTCCGTGCTTCATCTACGATTTTGAGAAGGTATTGGCCTCAGGCTTAAGAACGGTGATTTTTCCATGTAGGTGTATTTTAAGTCTGATAATTTTTTTTGGGAATCCACTGGCATGAATATTCCTGAGACGGAGTTTAACGCTCAGAAGGAAGTGAATCGGAGATCCACCTCGGTTTTCCATGCTGCCGCCGCCCAAGATAAGAAGAGGGAACTCCGTTGCCCTAAAGAAAGAGAAAAAAAACTGATAAAGCCGATCTATTGATTGTGTAAATACTATTAGTATTTACTGTGTACTCTAATCTATCCTATTAGGATTAGTACTCCTAGTTGATCCCCGCTTCCCTCAACATGGTTTGCACACTCCAGATCTCTGTTGGGCTCAAGGCCACGACCCCGTGCTTGTTTACACACGTCTGAAAACGTTTCCCTCAAAGGACTCGGCTTTCACGTGTTTCGTACATGAACAGAGTCTGTTTACTCTACATCGCACACTGTACAGTCATTCTTCTTGTCTATGAAGATGATATATTTATTACAACGGCTCTACTGCAGCTCTCATGTCCGAGTCACTCAGCATATGCTACGAACCTTCAAATGAAAGGACCTTGGCCCGTTACATTATTTTCTAGGAATGGAGTTTCTTTCTTCGCGGACAAGGCATGCGGCTTTTTCTTCATCATAAAATATGCTTCGGATCTTTGCAAAAGCGGGACTGGAAAAATGCACCAATCAACCAACACCGTGGCAGTCTCTTCTTCATCTACGAATGGGAGCCGCACCCCCCCTTTTTTTGGCGATATCACCCACTTCCGCGCCCTCATTGGGGCTCTACATATCTGCCATTACCCGTCCTGACCTCCAGTTTGCTGGTCAAACCAAGTTGCTCCGCGCATTCTATAAACCCAAGTGAACGTGTACCATTGTCTAAACGCCTTCTCAGGTACTTTTGTCACCTTGGTCGTGGTTTACTCTTCGAGGCCCGGGGACTTAGAGCTTCGGGGTTTCTCAGATTCAGATTGGGGGGCGAATGATAAAAATGACAGAAAATCTAACATCTGGGTTTCTCATTTTTTTGGGCCGAACCTGATCTCCTGGTGTACAAAAAACACCCAAGGTCGCTCGGGTCCCTCGCTCTGAAGCTAATACCGTTCCCTTGCTCTTCTTGCTTGCTTCTGAGAACACCATGTGGGTCCACATATATTCTTCCGACCCACACACAAACAAAAAACCCCCCGACCTCCGCAACCACTCCCACTGTTCCTGGCTCTCTATTGGTACAAACAAATCACTCATCTGTGTGGCAAGAATTCTGTCTACACACCAGAATGAAGCATGTTGAGACCGATTGTCTCTTGGTTCGGCGATGAGTTCAAGGCCGGCACCATGACTGTGTCAGTGATGTACGCCACTGAAGAATAGAACAAAATCGTCTTGATATTCTCCACCAAGCCTCTCCCGACCGACAATGCACGATTACCTCAGTTCCAAGCTTCCGTTCGCTTCCCCCCTCCGCTTCAGCTCAGCTTTGAAGGGGGGGATAATACAGCTAGTATTAAATACATATATAAAATAATATTAGTATTTACTGTGTACTAATCCTAGTCCTATTAGGATTAGTACTCCTTAATCCGACTCTTATTAGGATTAATACTCCTTCTTATATCTCCTATATATATCACCCATGTATTCCCTTAACACTTGAATACAATCAATATTCCTTCAACCAGTACCGAAGGTAGCTCCTCTAGGTGCAGCCCTATCTGGTGGAGCAACGGATGAATATTGGGCTCTATTATCCTGATTTCCACTACCTTGCTTGTTCTTAGGGCACTCTTTTATAAAATGTCCCTCTTGCCCACAGATGAAACAACCTGTCCATCACGACACTTACTTGGGTGAGTTTTACCACACCTAGCACATGCAATAGCCCATTTACCTCCTTATGCCACATTACCTTGAGATTGTGAAAGTCTAGATCTGAAGTGATAGGAATTTTGACTAGTATATTCACTTTTATTTATGGGTGCAGGTTCACTAGTACATGATGGAGCAGGTCCCTTTTTCTTTTGCTGAAAGGATTAACAATTCACATTACTTTTTTGCTACCTGGACTCATTTACTGTTTTAGGTTTCTTATTTTTGAATTCTCCCTATATCTCAGCTTCTCTTTCTTAACCTGTTGCACATAGACCATCAACCTTCATATATCCATATCCCTAATTAGCATCGCAACTCTACCCTCTTTTCTTGGTATATGGGACAACCCAGCCACAAACAAACTCATCATATTCCTCATATCCGCAATAATTTTCAGAGCATAACAATATTATTAGGTGAACTTCAACCCGTACTCATGAACACTCAAGGAATCCATGATAAGGGTAAGAAATTCTTGTACCTTAGTATCTTGAAATTCTTGAGGGAAGAAACGCTCCAAGAAAGCCTCATTAAAACATGCTCAACTCACAGGTGATGCATCCTGTGCTCTACCCGCTTTCCTCTGATCAAACCAAGTCCTAACAACATTCTTTAGTTGATATACAACTAGTTCAATTTCTCAGTATTGGTAACATACATAACCTCAAGTACCTTCTTCAGTTCCTCAACAAAACTCCATAAATTCTCAGTAGTTCTTAAACCAGTAAAACTTAAAGGATTCATCCTCATGAATTCCCCGATCCTTGAAGTATCAATCACTTCCCATCTATCTCGTCTATGTTGTCCAAAATGGTTAGTCATGGTTTGACTTAGCATCCTTATCACTTCCTTGAAATCAACATTAGTGACTTCCCCTTGAGGTGAACTTCAGGTGCATTGGGTACCCCTTGCTTCTTAATACTCCCCCTAGCAGGACGACCTCAAACAGATATTTATGGAGGCATGATTAACTGAAAAACACAAGCAAGCAAAAATTAGAAAGAAACTTTTTTTAGATCAAACTCTAACACACGAAATGAGTGTTAAAGAAGTGAGATAATTTTCCTAAGTGTTGAGATCAAACTCTAACACACGAAATGAGTGTGAAGGAAATGAGATAATTTTCCAAGATGTTGCATCCTCCAAATTATAGATGTGGCGTGCTTCACACCATTAACTAGGACTCTATAGACAAAACTTCACAGACTCCTAGAACTCTTGAACTTTGGATCTGATACAAAGTTTATCACACCCAGAGCCTACACCCCAGACGTGGCTGGCACTCGAGAACCATTTTTGGACCCAAGCAAACCCGTGTTTGGCTTACTTACTCAACGGAAGAATTAAACACAAGAAATAGTATACAAAGGCACTGTGAAACAAACTTAGAATATCTTTTAAATAAACATTCAAGCTAGCCAAAATGGAAATTCAAGTCTCAAAATATATGCCAATACTAAAGTAGTGACAAATGAATTAACTAAATGACTATATATATGAAGCCCCTAAACAATTAAGATAGATGTCAGAACAGAACCACGATATCCTAATGAACAAATAAATAAAACTCAAAGCAAGACCCTAGTTACCTGCATCTAAATCATAAGACAATGCATACCAACTGGCATCAGTACATTCAATGTACAAGTATGTGAGTTGGAATGCTAAAAAAAAACTTAAGCTTGAAAAGGATCTGAAAGGAACACTTACCTTGGCTTTACTCAACTCATGAATAACTCAACTCAAAATGCAGTGTAAAAAAAATAAAAGTGCAATTTATACAAAGCATTTAAAACTGTAAATAACAACTCAATTTGTTAAACATATGCAACAACAAACTCAAATTTACACATGTATAAAAATTAATATAGTTTCTATAAGGAGTTCCTTCTAACTGAAACCCCTCCACTATGACTTAAGTTATGGCCTGTGCAAAAATTGGTCCAACGCATTGTAACCCCGAACCAATTTTTTGGGTTATTGGGAATAATGGTCTGGTTTAATGGGATAACTGTTCAGTGGCTCTTTAAGGCAATTATTTATTGGGTATCGGTTCGGGGTCGGGTTGGGAAGCCAAAATTTTGGCTATCCAATACTCCGATAAGAACCAATTATTATATTTAATTATTTTTATCCCAAACATATCTTATTACAATCCATTCAAGATCCTCACTTCTCTCCTCACTCTCACTATTTAGGGTCAATAGTTTAATAGTTTACGCCCGCTCCTCCTCTACTCCACCCTCAGGAGACACTACTCCACCTAAAAACAAATCCGGCTGTCTACTACTACTCCACCTCCACTACTCCAGTCAATCACTCAGGGCCAAGAGGTGTCAAAACAAACCGTAACAAATTAAATGATTTTACTATATTATTCTACTTATAATGTTGTCCCATATAGTTACCACAACACACACCGAATCATCGATCAAGATCCATTGGACAATTTCTTTTAGAGGAGCTGATAGGTTCCTCCAATGTGAGAAAATCTTATAATGTGAAAAATGGATAAAGGTTGCGTTTGTAAAAAAGTCATAAAAAGGAATCCTCCAAGCTATTAATGTACATACAATAACTTGGCTCTTCCATCTAGCTTTCATGTTGTTTGTCTCTAACTCATTATAATCATAATCGCGATTACAGAAACGCGCAAACTTCAACTTTTTAACCTAGATTAGTACATTGAGACTCATACATACCCGAAAGTAATTTCCATAAGGAATGTTACAACTGTAATTCTTAATTGGCATTGTAGTGTAAAATTTCCTCCTTTAAAAATGTATTTTGTTTTCCTTTGTGGGTTGTAAGTTGTAACAAGCTCAATTCCAAATTAAATTTGCTTCTTTGTGTGAACTGGTTGAATGTGATGTGTCTAAATCGCCCTATTGTCAAGTGTGTACAATATATACACTTACCTGTTGTTTTGTACTTTGTAGTTCTTTCTTTAATAAACTACTTATGTTTATCTCTTTTCGCATTTTTGTGAATGTAATCAATCATGGCTGAAAAATATCATATTGAATAATGTTAATTGTGAAGTGGGGCTTCTAATGCAAATTCAATAGATCAATTACAACTATTGGATCGAAGTAAGCAAAGGAAGGAAAAAAAGATCTCGTGTGGCATGGTCTCTTTTGCCTCGTAAAACTAATTCTGATGGAACTGAAAAAGTTTTGTTTTGTAACTATTGTAAGAAAGAGTATTTGCTGCACAAAAGAACAGGGTACATCATCAATGCTTACCGCATATAATATAACCAAATACAAACCAATATAACCCTACAGTATTGATATTACACAATCAAATTAGCATTTCAACCAAAGATATGGGGTACATGGTGGATTAGTTGTTTTCCATGGAAATTTTATCAAAAAGAGTGTAGAAAGGCATTGCGTCGTTATGGTAATCATTAATGAGCTTCCTTTAGATTTGTTGACAACGAAGGTTTTTAAACAATTTATGAAAGTAGAACAACCGTGTTTCCCACATTCCTTCCCGTACCACTTGTGACTCATGACTTTTGTGATCTGTTTATGAAGATAACATAAGTTGATGGTTGTTTTTTAAGGAAACAACACAAAGGGTGTCTCTACCACTGATAACATGGACTCCACATACAAAGAATCAATTTTATGGTCATTACTGCTCTTGGATGTAAAATTGGACTTTGAATTAAAGAATTATCAAGTTGTGCCAATCACTAGAATAGAGTGAAGAGTTGGAAGGTCTATTATTAAAGTTCTCATGAGTGGGGATTGCAATCGATTTTCACTGTACCAGTTTTGGTTAATGCTGGTGCAATAGTATGAACATACTAATTTTGTTCGAAAAATTAACTAAATGGGGAACCAACTTAAATGGTGTGTCACCTTCTAATAGTGTATTGGCCCATATTATAAATCTATTGTTCAATGATGGTACAAAAGAGTCAAATGTGTCTATTGAACGATATAGACAAGCATGAGTACTCAGGCAATCTCCTGCTAGGTGTAAAAGTTGCAAGAATTTTGAAGATTAAAATCTTTGCTAAAAGTCTTTATGCTTGATTTTCCTACAAGATGAATTCCACCTACATGGATGTTCCAGGGTTATTGAAGATGGAGGGGCAATTGTAGAGTAACGTCCGATCGTGATATTCCGCTTGGCAATATATCTAAGTTTGTTTGTAAAAATTCTATACATGTACACTTTGAGTAGTGATTGGGAGGCGTACAGAAAATTACAAAAGTTCGTGAAATGTTTTGTTTATCTTACTTGAAGATATCTGGTTCCTGTTGTTACATACAATCAAATCTCATTTCCTTTTCTTGAAATTTTCAAGTTGGTGTGTACTTGTAACAATTGATATCAAATGAAGATCCAAGTTTTGGCTAAAATGGAAGAAAATTGAAGGAGAAAATTTGAAAATATTTGGGTGATGCGAAAAAAATGAATACTATGGTTTTCATACCATGTTTTGGATCCTCGGTCATAAATTTAGCCTCTTTGTCTTTGCACTTAAGAAGATGTTTTGAGAAAAAGGGGATGCTATAAAAATGGTGTGTGAACGTACATGGTGAAGCTTTGTTTGATGATTATAACTAGACACCCCATTTCAAATGATAAAATGGCCAATTTTCTTCAACGGGGGTGGATACTGCTATTTCTTTTTTGTATGTGAATTTGGAATTTTTTGAGAATTACATAAACAATAATCTGAAAGGAGGTGCAAGTTCAATCAAAATTATTTAAATATCTTATGAAGAAACTGAAATGGAAAACCGCATATTTGATGTATTTCTTTGTGGACAGTTTAACTCACCTAGATTTCCATTTCTTTTGAGAATGGCCGAGATGTGGTTTTTTTTCCCGTTTCAAGTATGGGCGTCTTAATGTGCTTTTTAGTACTGTTAGGGCCGGCATACTTGATTACTTTAGGAGTTCATTCCCTCCTACATTGGTACAACAAGCTCTATTGTGCCTTCAAAGATGGCTTTGAGTACCAAACACCATAAGTATGAGAAGATTTGATTCTTGAGAAACTTGAAGAAGTAGAAAAGAATCACATTGATGTTAAATATAGTTATTTTAATACTTTTAATTGTTTTAAGTATTGAGCCTTGACTTTTTAATCCCATATTTCTCTTTAGATTTTGCTAACTGAAAAGAACTTTGCATTGATGACATGTGAAAATTGGAAGGAAGACGTATAATAAATTTATATCTTTTCTGTGTCTGATTTATGATTGATATAATACTTTTCGGTTTCTTTGTTAATCGAATTCCATCATGCCTCGCCTTCATGTTTCTAATGCTCGATCACTTGTTTGGAATCACTATGACAAATTGAGAAAAAATGAATATGGGATCCCCCCCCCGGTGGACAGTAAAATGAATTCTTGTGGTTTGTTGTTTATTAACCATTCATGCAATACTGGGACTGTCCTCCTTAGAAGTCATTTAAGGGTTTTTTGAAAATGAAACCAGAATCGTCAACTCTCGAGGATTGATGAACTAGTTATGATGTTGGTTTAACTTGAACATGACGATTAGCACTATGTTTCGACCAATTTCAGGTTGTGGTAACTGTTGTCTGCTATTTGGATTTGTGGTGTCTATGTGGGTTGTGGCAGGCCTGGAATTTGTGTTGAATTTTTTCTTCTACTCTGTAATGTTTCAACTTGCATGCTTGTATGCGTTTACTGTTGGCTATTATTATGTTACAATATGTTGTTTTGCTTTATATGTATTTCCTATGAAATTTTCATATTTGTGTGGAAAAAGTTTATATATGTATGTAAAGTTGTTGTAGTGTGAACTGTTAATAATGAATGTTTGATGACGACATTGACTACTATTTACTTGTAAGTTTGAATATTATAGTTGACGTAATTTGACCGCTGTTGGCAGTAACCTAAGACTATTTAGTGTTGGGACATATTGTTGTATTGTACCGTTGTATATTTGTTTGATTTCAAGTTTTTCAAGTATTGATGTCTTGATCCTTGATGAGTTGATGTTCAATTGAACAAGCAGGTTCAGGACTGCAGGAGAAAGACAAAGATGAAACTTGAAAGGTAATTGTTGTATTAGTAATATGAAAGACAATTTGAAATTTTGCATTTCCTTTTTATTGCTGTTGTTTCTTATACATAACTTTTCTTTTTGCCAGCTTGCAGTCCCCAGGCCCTAAGGACCAAGGCAGCCGTTGAGACAGAATCTTTTCCTAATATGGCTGTATCTTTTTCTTCTTCTCGGTTACTTCATAGTTCGTGGTAACTGGTAAGGGTCTTTACTTGCTTTGAAATTGATAGGCAAATCAGGCGCAAAGAGATTTGCGTGCATCCAACCACTAAAGGGAAAGAAAGGAGCAAGATTAGGAGACACTATAGTTTGATCATCGATCAGAAAACTACACGAGATCTTTTTTTTTCCTGCATCTTCAAACTTCGATGATTTGTTAAATGGGTTTTCACTTTCTGCCTGCAAATTGCAGTGCAAAGTGCAATTTGCGATTCTGTAGACTTAATTAGTTTAGTTACATCATTTTCAAATTTTCATGTGATTTTTATTTTAAAAACTGTATGATATGTTAACGGTTAACCCGATAATTGAACCGATAAGAGTCAATAACCGATTAATCGATAACTAATAAACCGATAACTTAATGGTTCTTTAATGGTTTAGCTAGTATAAAAACCGATAAACGATAGGCAAAACTGATAATATTCAAAATCAAACCGAACCGACCGATATGCAGCCATAAGCTTAAGTGGTGATACAACGTGTTGCCCACGCTGCCAAAATTGTCCTATACTATATCGTCATATAGGACGTCTTAACTAAGTGGATTCACTAGTCTACGCTAAAAAGCATCTTAAGGAGTCATTTAAAAAGTATGATCCTTTACTACCCATGATGTCTACATGGTTTCTGGAGACTTGAGTTAATATGAAATCGCATCCCCATATCGATGCTCAATACTACTTCCAAAATATACTTAGCTCCTAAGTTTTAAAACAACTTCTTTTCCCTTATAACTTTTGGAGAAATGAACTCAATTATTTACTCTTTGTTTTACTTGAGCTTTAAGTCTTTAAAACAAAGTTAAAACATTTGTGAAAGACTTATGAAAACTTTAAGAACTTCTTTTGACTTTATTATTAACTTCTGGACTTGACTCTTAAATTTCTTAAATTGAATTATGGATTCAAGGATTGTGATTTATGATAGAAAAGATCTCATGATGATTAGGAGTGTTTTATGATAGTTATACATGAAAAAAGATCAAGAAATCAGTGTCTGAGGACAGGTCTATGACACGGAGAAGATTTTAAATTTTTGTCATAAAAATATTTTTTAAGGTAGAAC
Organism: Solanum habrochaites; assembly: GCA_027704765.1. Taxonomy (NCBI): domain Eukaryota; kingdom Viridiplantae; phylum Streptophyta; class Magnoliopsida; order Solanales; family Solanaceae; genus Solanum; species Solanum habrochaites. Next base: position 19,824,298 of record JAKWJA010002491.1, read on the forward strand.
GGTCTATGACCTCTCCGCGTAGGAATTTTTCCCAAATCTGGGGATCAGGTCCACAACGCAGAGCCAGTGCCTAGATTTACCTGACTAACTTTCTTCTTCATTTTCCAACCCCAATTAGCCCAAACTCGGTTCTTTTCCCCTAATTCTTTTTAGATACAGAAACCCAACAAAATAAACTAAGTATATAACTCTATTCCACTCAATAATTTGATGTAATGATCTCAGAAACTACTCATTTTCAGCCCAGCTCAAGAACAATAGCATATTCAAGAATACAGATCAAGAACATTAACTTTCAAACTCTTTTGGGATGAATTCACGCTGAAATAAATATGTTTTGCATGTGGGTGAATGAACTCAACGTTATGAAAGCCTCATATAACTTTTAGGATTAAATCCTTGGTGAAATCTACACGAAAATCTCCAAGAAGTCAATGAATTTTGAACTTTTTCTTCTCCTTTCTTCTCTTTTCTCTTTTTTCCAAGCCCTCGCGTGAACTTCAACTTTTCTAAACCGGTATTACCAAAAATAAATTAAAACAATTGAGCAAGGAAAAGACTAAAATACTCTTGCTAAATTCGGATTAGACTTTTCTTATTTAAACAACCCAACTTCCAAAGGGCATATCTCACTTATTCGAACTCGGAATTGCGCAAACTCGGTGGCGTTGAAAAATTAATTAAACAATATTTCCTGAGGTATATCCTAACTCACCTAAATCATCCTGATCTAAGAGTTATAGTCGTTTGAATTTGACCAAAAACTCAACTATAACACGCTTAAAAATTTCCAAATTTTTTTTATACTTTCCAAAAATTACTTGTTCCTCTTTTATATTCCTTTTTTTTGTTCTTTCTAGTTACGGAGTGTTACATAAAGCTATCATAACTATGTTAAAGAAGATTAGGCACAAGATAATGGACACAAATGTTGAAATGAGGCAATTTACTGAAACTTGGATCTGAGGTATCCCTCCTATGGCTAGACTAGTACTTGAAGAGAACAAAGATCTTGCTAGATTTTATGAGGTTAGATTTAATGGTGATATTGGATATGAAATAAAAAATGGTCAGCACATTCATATTGTTGATATAAGGAGGAAGACATATACATGTAGAACATGGCAATTGAGGGGCATACCATGTCAATATTTTGTGCTTGCATATAACACAAAGGCATAGAACCTGAACATAAAGCGGTACATTGGCATAGCAAAGAGACTTTCTTCAAGACTTATAACCACTCTTTCAAGCCAATACCAAATATGAAAATGTGGCCGCACACTAGTGGTATAGTGATTGAACCTCCTAAACTAAAAATCATATCTGGCAGGCCACCAAAGTGCAGAAGAAAGGCAAAGAGAGACTAAAAGTGGTTTTTTTTTTATTGAGAATTCCAAAAGATATGGTAGGGCTAAATAAAATTATGTGTTCGGATGTGTATTTATTTTGCAAGGATATGTGTCTTTAAATTAAGGTACTATATATGTCAACAAGTAACATCAACTTTGCAAACTTTTCTAGTTTTAACTTGTAAATTGTTATTTTGTGGTATGTTTTGTTTTTTATTTTATAACACAAAAAGTCCATTGTATATGTACTATTTAAAATCCACCATTTACAATACAAAATAATATATTACTAAGTTTTTGAAAATAAACGTGCAATGCATTTTTTCAAAAATTAGTAACAATAATAATAATTTATATAATAATGATAATAAGAAAATAATAAAAGGGATACATGTAAAAGTACCCCCGCCCAAACCTGTTCGAAATCTCAGAGACACACTTATACTATATTAAGGTCCCATTTACCCGACCCCTGAACTTAGTTATTATATTTTCTAATAACTTTTCGGCCTACGTTGCACTATTTGTGGCCACTGTTGGTTGACTTTTTTTTTTAAAGATGTGCCACATGCCTAAAAAGGGTTACAAATTAACTTCTAAAGTAGTTCAGGGGGGTAGAGGCCGTTAGTATAGTAATAGTGTTGTCTCTGGAATTCGGCTTAGGTTGAGAGGGTAATTGTGCATTATCCCATGATAAAATAATAAAAAGTAATTTATATTTTCTTTTGTAGGATAATGAAAAAAAGAGATGAACTTTTTTAAAGAAGTTAATATCTTTCTATTCATATATGTGTATAAATATAATCATAATTCTCTTTTGTTTATTTACTGTATTAAGTAAGGTATTTACTGGTCGGTTTCGATCGGTTAATGGTAAAAAATAAAATCAAATCAATTTAATTGGTTTTAAAATTATCAAAATCAACAAACCAAATATAATATAATATATACATTTACTCGTTTGATGGTTATCGGTTTCGGTTTGATTTGGTTCAGTTAATCGGTTATTAACCATATACAAAAATTTAAAAAATAATTCAATCAGAATTAAAAAAGTGACAACAATCCATTCAATACAAAAATAGTTAGAATAACTTAAATTATCAAACTTTCGATCATTGAATTTACTATCAATAAAGGTTTAAAATTCATTATATTGGCCTAGAAGGAAGAAACAATAACATTTTCAGTCCCACAAAAAATTGTCATAGACACTCATATTCATGAAATCAATACGATAAATATTTTCACATTGAGCATTCTTGCTTTCCATAAGTAAAGTATAAAGAAATTTCAATGAAAACATATATAAGATCTTTAAAATTGTTTATAAAAGCAATATATTAAGTATGTATGTTAATAAGATATATGTATAGAATTCTTCGGTTCGGTACGATTATTTCATTGATTTTTCTTTTATAAAATCAAAACCAAATTAAATACTACCGATTTTCAAAAATCAAAAACCAAATCAAACCAAATAATCCCAATAAAATCAATTTTATATTTCCGATTAAATTTAATTTTTTAATTTGGATCGATTTTTATCCAAACCATAAACACTCAATATTAAGTCTATAAATTATAATTTTCTAGTTTTTTCTCAAATAAGCTACACTTTAAAGCCTTTTTTCTACATTAAAAAAAAAACTTTAAAAGTGTCCAACAACGTCAACTATTACTGCAAAAATAATAAATGAAGAGGGTAAAACACACCCACGAGATCTCCTTGATTAATTTTTAACTAGTCAACATATCCGTGCTTCGCGTGGACCTCATTAGATTTATGAATAATTTTTTTATTTAAATAATTTGAGTCAAATATTATTATCATTGAACCCAATAACTTATTTTTTTCAACTTCTTGTTCACTATATATGTTTTTAGTATTTTAAATATAGTTGCTTTCGTATAATCTACTTGGTATGTTATCATTAGAAACATGTAAAGAAAGAAAAATAATTTCATGGAAATTTTCTTTTTGTTTATGCGGCTGTAGTAAATTCTAAATTATATTTTAGGAGGGAGTTGAATTATACAGTGTTCATAAAAAAATTATTAATGAAAAAATTTTCTCTAAATAAATTGATAACCAATAATTTAATAAATTAGAAAACATATCGTGCGTGCGTGCGTGTGTGTGTGTGTGTGAGTTTGTGTGTGTCAGAAAAGCAAACATTCAATATTTTAAAAAAAATAGCAACACAATAATTATTATTACAGAACCAAAAAAAAAAAGCAACAGTTGCAATATAGCAAAACTGTTAATAAACACTTATAAATTTATAATATATAAAAAAAATTAAAAATACTAATAAAATTCAAAAAATCTATAGAAAATCTCTTTAAAAATGTTTTTTTAGCAACTAAGTAAGATAAGAAAAACTATATAACTTGCACATTAATTACTTTAGGAGGTTATCCACATGAAAGGTTTTGAAGTCATGAATATTATTAATTAATAATTAAAAATAAAAGTTACATATATAAAAAAAATATCAATCATGCAGAATAATACTATTAAGTAATTATTTGAATAGGAAATTTTGAAAATATATTTTACAATATCACACTAGTGAAGAAAAATAAAAAACATACTAATAATGTAGAGAAAAAATAATGTGGTCGAAGGTGATAGTAATATACCACATTAATCTTATTTATGTCTAACGTCTATACTTATATGTAAAATATATAGTTGTGTTGTAAGTAAATATACAGATAAAGTACTAAAAATATTTTTTTAAAATTGTTATTTCCTGAAATTATAATCATGAAAAAGGTCCAAAAAAAAGTTGAAAATTAATCTCTGAGGGTTGGAAATTAGAAAGAATGTACTTATAGAATGTTATTAATTTACTCCTAATAAAAGTAGTATGTGGAGGATAAGTTTTTTTTGATGTAATTTTCCTGTACAATATAAGTATTTTTAAATTAAATTGAGTAATTAACTTTTACAAAAATCAATTAATTTGAATAAGAAAAAAGTTCCAAAAGATAAGATACATGTCCACATTACTTTTTATTTATTTAATCTCATTTTCAATAATTAAGAGAAGTTAACTATTACACTTCTTACTTTTAATATAATTAATGTACTAAGGGGAAATTTTTTCTTCATTCTTTTCTTAAATAATTACTTTATTCATTAATTTTTTTTAAGGACGAAAGCTGATTAATTTATTTTTATTTAGTGTATGACTATTTTTAATATGATAAACTATATCATTATATTTAATGGCACAAAATGCATACCTATAAGAAATGTGATGTTTCAATATTTATAGTTTTTCAACTGTAACAAAATTAAAATATTAATTAGAAATTACGAAAAAAATAACATAAAAAAAAATAAAACTATATCAACTTTTCCCATCTTCATTATTCACATAATAATAATAACAATAATAATAATAAATAATAATCATAATTAATAATAATACTCATTTAATCATAAATAATAATAATAATCATATAATAATAATATAATAAATAATAATAATAATAATTAATAATAATAATCACCATATACTAATATAATACTAATCCTCCTCGTCCTCCTCCTCCTCCTCCTCCTCCTCCTCCGCCTCCTCCTCCGCCTCCTCACGCCTCCTCCTCCTCCTCTTCCTCCTCCTCGTCGTCGTCGTCTCCTCGTCGTCGTCGTCGTCGTCGTCGTGGGTCTTCGTCGTCGTCCTCCTCTACCTCGTCCTCCCTCCTCTCGCCCCTCCTCCTCCTCCTCCCTCCTCCTCGTCATCTCCTCCCCCTCCGCTCCGCCCCCTCGCACTCCTCCTCCTCCCTCCTCCTCACTACTTCCCTCCCCTCCCCCTCCTCCTCCTCCTCCTCTCTTCCTCTTCCTCCTCCTCCTCCCCTCCCCCTCCTCTCCGCCTCCCCCCTCCCCCGTCCTCCTCCTCTTCCCCCTCCTCCTCCTCCTCCTCCTCCTCTCCTCCTCCCCCCTCTCCTCTTCCTTCCCCTCCTCCTCCCCTCCCTCCCCTCCTCCTTCTTCTTTTCTCCTCTCCTCTTCCCCACTCCTCTTCCTCCCGCCTCCTCCCTCTACCTCCTCCTCCTCCTCCTCATCCCCTCCTCCTCCTCCCTCCCCCTCCTCCTCCCTCCTCCTTCCCCTCCCCCTCCTCCTCCTCCTCCTCTCCTCCTCCTTCCCCTCCCCTCACCCCTCCCTCCTTCTGCTTCGTCTCCTCCTGCCGTCTCCACCTTCCCCCCCCCTCTCCTCCTCCTCCTCCCCCTCCTCTCTCCTTCCTCTTCTTCCTTCTTCTCCCTCCTCCTCCTCCTTTCTCCTCTCATTCACTCCTCCCTCCTTCCTACCCTTCCTCCTCTCCTCCTCCCTCCTCCTGTCCTCCTCTTCCCTCCCCACTCCTCCTCCCCCCTCTCCTCCTCCTCCTACTCCTCTTCTTCTTACTCCTTACTCCTCCTACGCCTCACTTCTCTCCTCCCCCTCCTACCTCCTCCCCCTCCTCCTCTCCTCCTCAGCCGCGCCGCCGCCGCCGCCGCCGCCCGCCCTTTCCTCCTCCTCCTCCATCCTCCTCTCCTGCCTCCCTCCTCCTACTCCTCCGCCTCATCCTCCTCCCTGCTCTCCTCCTACTTCCCCCTCCTACTCCTCCTCCTCCGCCTCCTCCCCTCCTCTCCTTCCTTCTTCTTCTTCTCCCCCTCACGCCGCCTCCTCCTCCTCCTCCTCCTCCTCCTCCTCCTCCTCCTCCCCTCCTCCTCCTCACTCCTCCTCCTCGCTCCTCCTCCTCCCCCTCCTCTTACTCCTAATAATAATACTCCTAACGTAATACTAGATCATAATAATAATCAATAATGCAGAATCATAATCATAATCATAATGATTAATAATTCCATAAAAAAACAAAACATCTAATCCTATCATACTACTATCAAACTCCTCACTCTCTATCATCCTCCTCCTACTCTCCTACTAATCCTAACATTCCATCTTCCTTACCATTTCCCCAATTCACTAAATCCAATACATGCAATTAATCATTTTTCCACCAAGACTCATCGGTGGAGCAAGATTTTTGCTTAAAGGGCCATTTTCACCTGCCACCTCTTACCCCAAATTGCCCCGTAACCCATATTAATTAAATTATTTTAATTAATTAGTGGTAATTTACACTACTACCCTTAGCCTAAAAAAAGACCATTTTACCCTAGACCCTCCAAACTTAAAAGCTTTCCGTATACCTCTTTTTAATTTCGGTTAGACTCAGCCGGGTAAATCTCCATATTCGGGTGCCCTACATGGTCGGACCCAACCTTTCCTAGCTCAACTGTCTCACCAAGTTAGTTGGCTTGGATGTTGCAAAGGTTCAGATGTCTTGTTTTACGCGAATCAATTCGTGTGAACAACCCGGTCTAATCTAGGCATACTAGATTACGTTAGACATTACTTTAGCATAGTGCATGGTTTTAGTTTTCACATATCCCCGTAGGACATTCGTCCCCGAATGACAACTAAACAACACTTTAAATAAAGAGGAATTTTCATCAAAAATATGTTTAACATATTTAGACGTTACTCTTTGTGAATTTCGGTTTCAACACTTACTCTAGAATAGTGTATATTATTAAGCTGATCTGAAGCTTCAACTTTTGAATTAAGGAACTTCGTTATCAATCGCACATAAATTGATGCACCTCACCACTCATGCACCACAAAAAGAGAATCATGTCCATGCTATACGAAACAGCAACATTACATGCAAACATGAATTCATTTTAACTCACATAGTTCAATTATTACACAAAGGATTTTGGACTTACAACACCAAGTCTACTATTGTACTAAATTTAGAGTTTATTAAGCAAAACAATCCTTAGGAGGAGTGTATCTAACCACTTAGATAACATCTTGTTGGCCTTAAGATTTGAAATTATATGGATTTGTTACATTGATCCACGCCTTGCCCATTTATACCCTATCTTATTTCACAACTGAAACCTCACTACCCTGGTTTGATAGTCTATGGTAGCATAACACTTATGGAGAAAATTCATACCTAAAAACTATTGCACTAATGGGCTTTTGGTTTGTGATATCTGATTTCACATATTATATATTTTGGCACATCTTGAAACCTACTAGTAGCTTCGCATTAATAAACTAACGAACTCCTTCCTAAAACTAGTCTCATCATCCTAGCATACACATAATAACACATAGTCACATAAGTTCAGAAACCAACATGAATGACTCCAACATATTAACTCCATACTAGGAATAAAACCATCCACATGAAAACTAATTTAGGCTAACGCACCTGAGACATCACCAAGGGTTCTTCGCCTACACCCTTAGACTGAGGCGAAGAATCGTTGCCTCATTGGAGACTTTTCATCTTGGGACCCTCTCGCCTGACCTTTAATCCTTCTCTTTTTTTTATCGACCTCGTCATTAACGTACAATACTTTATATCATGTGACCACGTTTCTACAACTTTAACAAGCGTTAGCGCCCTCATACACCCTCCTCCATGAATTTTCCACATCTTCTACAATGTGTCCAGCTTGAGGTTAATATACTTCACTGTTTCTCTTAACTCTGGGCTCGGAATCCCTATCATAGCTACCCTTGGAAGAACTTGACTCCCCTTGGTCGGAGAGTCTCTTTTTAAATATAGGCTTATCCCTGATTTCAGTACTACTCTTTCTTGAAAAATTCTTCTCAGCTTGCTTTGACTTGTTCCCTGCCCTAGTATGCTTCTTCTTCCTGCTTTCCTCCACTTGTTGTACATGGACCATAAGCATGGAAAGTTCCATGTTGGCATACATCATAGCTACCTTACACTCCTCCTCGATATTCTCTGCAATCTTAGATCCTGTATAAATGGGAGAATTCATCCTCGTGAAGTTCCTTAACCTACTAGCTATGGTGCTGGCAGGTGGTTTCTTTCTGGGAACACCTTGTTTCTCTGTCTGGGCTGTCATAGCCTGCGCTTGTAAGTGATGGCTTAGGCCATAGGTACCAGGGCTATCTTTACTTCTCCATCTGTCAACCCGGCTGGATTAACAGACATCTCCGTTTCAGCAGTGGGGAGGAACTTGGTTGCCCCCAACAACTGCTTCTCCTCTTCCCTGACCAGCTTTCCTCCTTGTGTTCATTTTCAAAAAAAAATAGAATTGATTTTAGATACGCTCATAACACCAAGGAATCATACATTAGAGAAGGCACTATAAATAGAAGAGAATATTTTCCGAGCATCTGCAGTCTTTAATTCAGGATAGTGGTGCATTGCACTTTCACTGCTCATGACTTAAAACTCTCGTGTAGTTGATGTGAACTTATTATCTCAAATTTAACAGTAATCACTTGATACCAACTTTGTCACGACAGGAGTCTATCCCCCAGATGAGACCGGCTCTTTGACCCTCAGAGTTTTTGCAAACAATCCTACATACGTCATCGTTACCATTATCTAAATAAATTTTTAGCAGAAAATTTACTTTTTGGTTAGTTGACGTATAACTTAGACCTTCATAATAAGAACATCATATTCAATAATTCATCTACCTAATTTCATATCGTTCACAAACAAACCATCTAATACCAAGATACTCAAATGAATGAAATAGTTCTAACTGCATTAAATGTATATTTGCCAAAATGCACCATACAATGCCCTGAAACCAGTTAGAAAGACACACTAGTGGAATATCCTCCCTAGCTCATGCCTACAGTCTAGGCTAGAATATAAAAGACAGGCATCCTTCGAATGCAAGAAGCTACTAGGACTGATGAATTCTTCACGTGTGGATCCTTCTCGTAGTCGTCGTAAGTCCTCTAAGCGTTCACCTTTACCTGCACCAAAGTAGAGATTTATATGGGATTTAACTAATTATGGGTATATACAAGCACACACCAAGGACCATGCTGTTAAGAAGATCTCTCTCCTAACGATATGAATTAATGAAAAAAGTCCCAAGTCAGTGGACTAATCCGAAATCGGGTTAGACGTCATGCTATGAAGAGTAACATGCCCATCCATACCTATCATTTTGCAACAGCTTATAACATTGGCACATATCATATCCATAGTTCTATCATTCCTTGAGATGCCTGAGACCTTGGCATGACTTGACATTAAGACTTCCCGAAATGAGGGATCACATATGGTACGTCAACTAGGGAGCCTCATTAGCAAACACATAGGTCTGCTTCTCATTCTACCTCTTCATTTTCATTCATTCATATACTAGTGTAAACAAAGCTAATACCTAAGATTGTAGTTTTGTACTACTTTCATCCAGTTCTTGTGCACTGACCATTACATAACCTAGTGTCATTACTTAAGTCAGCTTACCTCTTGAATTATCCTACTAACACCTTTGGTACGTTCATCATTATGTGCATAATTGAGAGCTGGCCTAATTCTTTATTTGGGAACTTTACCTTAACCGACATGATCATGTGAGCATGAAGAATTCAGTTTTAAAACCCCACCCCGAAAAGATTGGAATCATCGGCCAAAGTGAACCAAACATGCTAGCGTATATAGGGATTCCAAACCGTTCTAGAACCCTATATTGGGGCATTATAGGTTCAAAGACTAGAGATGCTAGAGTAGACCCCCACAAACCCCTGGATGGACATTCTCATCTATAGAATTGCACGAACCGCTGCCGTCTCAAAATAAGGAATTGCAACTCATGAGCTAGCCTATCGGTGCTCAGTATAAAGTTTCATTACATTCTTCTCATACATCAGAAGCGGCTTCTAGCTGAGGCATCATATCTCATTAGATGATTTCTCAGCTCATCATCAGTATAAGTATTCTTTAACTCAATACTTGCGTAGAGTTTTCATAGCAGACTGGTCTCCTTCACTAACCTTACCCTCTCATAGGTGATGATGTCTTGGTAACATTTACTTAGGCTCATTTGAGATTTCTCTCATATTTCGACATTATCCTTCTTATCAGCTGTCACCACATTCATACTTAAGCACATTACTCTTCATAAGTACATAAATTACACACCCCTTTTACGTAATGTCATTTCAATCGTATGTCATACAGTTGGCTCGTTAATAGTGTCACACTCTTACCCTAACCCTGGGGTTCATCATCTCATTCACATACATCTTAGTTTCATCAATTTTAACGTATGCTAGAACTTATGGAGTCACACATACACGCCATGAGGCTTCTTCATAGTTTCGTAAAGTGATTCATATTTACCCAAGATTATGTTGGTACCAACTCTGCAATCTAGTGGTCTGCCGAAGATATCGATTTGGATCCTTAGATACAGTATTCATTAAATGTTTTCTCATGTACGACTTATGTGTCAATACGATATTGGGTAAGGGAACCCGATTTTGAATCCCTTGAGCAACACTTAATCTTATATTAAACTTGATATTTGCATTTTTCAGATTTGAGGGACTCTAGTTCGATCCCTATCACTCCCATAATATTTCCTTTCTTTTCCTTCTCTCTTTCTCGTTAAAGGCAAGGAGTTTGTGGGATCAATCCCCCACAAGCTCATTCTTTTTCTCTTAATTTATCTCTTAACTTTCTCACCTATGCAAGAGGTTGTGCGTTCAATCCCCACTCACCACATTTATTTTTTCTCCATTATTTTTCTCCTAACTCTCTCATATATTCAAGAGGTTGTGGGTTCAATCCCCACTCACCATATTTATTTTTCTTCTTTATTTTTTTCTCTTAACTCTCTCATCTATTCAAGAGGTTGTGGGTTCAATCCCCACTCAAAACATTTATTTTTTCACCTTTATTTTTCTCCTAACTCTCTCATCTATTCAAGAGGCTGTGGGTTCAATTCCCTCTCACCACATTTATTTTTATCCTTTATTTTTCTCCAAACTCTCTCATTCATTCAAGAGGTTGTGGGTTCAATGCCCTCTCAAGCGCATTTATTTTTCCTTTTGTTTTTCTCATGAAATTTTTATGTAATTTGCATTTGGTGTGGTCTTGGGTTCAATTCCCAATGATCTCAAAATTTTTTTAAAAATTTAAAACGTAGCTCACTTTTCAAATTTTTAGCCGAGACCAACATTTCCAGCAAGATGGAAATTTAGACTCTTTCAATCCATCTTTCTCTCAAGTTTAATGTTGATTCTTGGAGTAATTCGGGTGACATTTTTCAAGCAACATTACCTTTATATGAACATCACACTTTTAACATTTATATATAAGAAAACACAACATTTATAACACAAAAAACCAAAAAAAAATTTTTGAGGAAGCGACATAGTAATTTACAACACACCCATGCTCAAACAATTACGAAAACCTTTTTTTCGAAATTACATCTTTCAATCATGCCTTACATAATTTTCCAAATACACATTCAATTACATCATCACAACCAAACCTAAAATTAAGCTACAGAAAAACATCCGCACGCATGCTTTTGAATCTTTCAAAGAATCTATGAGAGGGCATGGCAACGTGGCAACCTTTGTTTTCAATTGGCGATTAATTAACCTTTAAGTTCTCTGAAGGGTCCAAGAGCGAAGAAAACTCATAACTTAATGCCGTTTCAAGCACTTGTTTCAATGCCTCCTATTTCTCCCATGCCTCACCATCGCAAATCCAAAACCAATCCGTCGAGAACAATGTTGTTGATTTTTCGTTTTTAGCTTATCTTTTCGTTTGAGTTTTTGTGTGTAAGTTCTTCAAGAATGAGAACTATTATTTTACATTTCTTTTTTCTAATGAACACGTGAGCATTCGCGTGAGAGACGTGAGCCTGAGTGGATTAGGATTAGGCGAGGTCGTGAGATTTAGGTCAACTAGGACTCCTCCTTATTTATAATATTAGTATATTATTACTATTATTATTTTATTCAAACATCTGCTTTTCCTTAATTCAATAAGGAAAATTAATATTAATTAATTTAACTAATTCACTAAAGACACCATAAATCAACTAAAATTCGTTGCTTCCACCAAGGCTCCAACACCGGGTGGAGCAGATATTTGCTTACTATGGGTCATTCGGCCACCTCTACCCCAATTGCCCTTAACATATTAATTAATTAATAATTAGGTAATTACAATACTACCCTTAGCCTGAAAGATTTATTTTAACCCTAGGAGACCCTCCAAACTCTTCAGATTACTCCTTTTTAATTCCGGTTTAAGACTCATCAGGGTAAATCTCCATATTCAGTCCCTACAGGTTGGACCCACCTTCCTAGCTCAAATAACTCACTAAGTTTTAGTTTGGCTTGGCTGTTGCAGAGGGTTTTTAGAGTGTCTGGTTCTACCGCGCATCAATCGTGTGAACCAAGTCTAATCTATGGGCATTCTAGTACGTTAGACATTACTTACATAGTCATTTAGGGTTTTTTACCCATGCTAGACAAAAATAAGGTGTTACTTTCAAGTTTGTAAGTCCCTCTTAAATTACTATTTACAATTCTTATCAAGTGGAAGGTTTGCTTCTACGACATACACTAATGAAAATCGAGTCGCTTACGTAGCCGTTCTAAAGGTTGTACGATATGCCTAGAATGTTTCACCAGTTCTCTCATGGCAGTCCCTTTTATTCTTTGTAACTACTTTCTTCAATAGGTTACAAAGTTTCTTGTTAATATCTTCAGTAAGATCATTGACAAGTTCATTTTACATTGAAGACTTATCTTGCTTAAAACTGAACTTGTCGCATAAAATACTCATGAGTTTATTATTATAGGGTGATACATTATCGTAACTATACATCTTTGTATGCCATATATAAAAAGAATGTTTTGATTTGATAAAATCAACAAAATTTTTCCTACTTCACCTCTTTTAATGGTACAACTTTAGCACATCTAGAGAAATATTCCGCTGCAGCCGAGATATGCATTTGTCTTTTTGACGACTTTGGAAGAGGTACAACAGTATAAAATCCTCATGCATCGAAATGCCATGAGACTATAGTTGGATTCAAAGCCTATGGACATTGATGGATGTAATTAGCATGTAATTAACATGCTTGACACAGTTTAGCATGCTCTAAGAAGTTTATAACCATTGTTGGTCAATAGTAGCCCATCCTCTTGATGCGAAAATGAAGTTTACGCCCTTATTGGTCTGATCCACATGTGACATGATGATCATCCTCCATTATTTGTTGAACTTCTTCTTTCTCAAGACACCACAAAAATGTTCCCTCATAAGAATGACAAAACAGTATTCTCTCGTGAAAGATGAATCGTGGTTCCCTTCTATTAATGTCTGTTCTTATTCATGGATCCCGAAGCATCCTTCCACGTTTAAGATACTGAATTAGTTGTTTTCTCCAATCTTCGTCTTCAACCACTCGAACAAATATATGGTGGATTCCATTGATTAGAACATAAAGACAACCAGGACTAAACCATCGATGACATACAGTACATTTGTTGTCTTATTTTCACTGAGTGCCATTATTATGTCCAAGTAAGCCAAAGCATCTGCATGCAATTTTCTTTTATTGGGACGTGATTTAAGAACATTTGATCAAACCTTTCAAATAAGAAAGTAGAATATTGGTGGTATGACAAAAAATCTTCTTTCTTTACCTCATAACTCCCCAAGAGTTTATTAATGATCAATGAGAGTCACCATAGATATCTAATTGAGAAATAACTGATGTCATTTCAAGGCCCACAACCAAAGCTTGGTACTCTACAGTTTTGTTGGAACATGTTTCACCTAGAATAAATGAAAATGGTAAGATAAGTCTTTCTGGAGATATCAACACAATTCATGCCCCTGCACCATCTCAACGGGAAGATCCATCAAAGAACATCACCCATACCGACAATTCTTCAGCAAAAAATGCATCTTCATTAGGATACTCATATGAAGTTTCCTATTTCCCATAAAAGGGTGATCAACAAGGAAATTAGAAAGTGCTTGTCCCTTCACAACTTTTTGAGGTATTTATATGATCTCATATTGATTAAACAATATAGACCATCTTGCTAGATGAAGGACATCTTCTCAATAGGCATATAATTCAACTTAACTCCTAGTAAGGTTTGATTTAGATAGTATAGTGATTCTTCCTTCTTGACTTCATTATTTTGAGCAAGAAATGGCCGAAGTGATCGCTCTTGTGATGCAATTCATATGTCCCAAGTGTAGGCTTTTTTCCAGGAGGGTGGTGCCCCTAATACAATTTGTGAAGTCACCAAGTATTTTTTGATCATTTCAAAATAAGTTTACCATTATTTCGTCCAGTGTGTAGGCCAATGGAGCATCATCTTTCTTCGATGAAATGGGGGGTGTGAGGGTCGGTATGTGTGATCTGTTTAATTATGGGAGCTAGGAGGCAAGGGTAGGAGATGACGGTAGCCCATAGATGTAGATTCCTCAATGTTCCCTGTGTTAGTGATGTAATCTAGATGGACCTAAGTAATCGCTCGAGTTCTTTGGCTCATGAAAAACCAGTGTGTTGTGGATGGCAGATTTCAGCTGTTTGTGCTGGTTCTTGAGCTCTTGTGATCCAGGCTGAAAAAAAAAATAGAAGAGCGCATTGCTCGTAATAGCGTTAGAAGTTATAAAGGGGTGGCAGAAAAAAGTCTCTCTCTTGGTCTCTCGAGGTACGAGTATCACCTCTGGAGCCTTTTTGCTCTCTGTGTTATGGGCTCACGCTGTTGAAATGTGGCCGGAAGCGAAGAAAGGCGGGAATCATCTCTAGGCTCTATCACGGACTGACGGGAGCGGAGCAAAAACGAAGTGGGAGGGCTCGGCGAAAATCAGAGAGAAACCACACGCATGAATCTATAGAGTGGGGTACGCGAGGCCAAGCAGGCCGAAGCGCTCCAAACCCTGAGGGGCAGGGAGGCAAGCAAGGGGCTCGGAAACACGGAGAGAGGCACCAAACAGCTGGTGAAAAAAAATGAAAGTTGATTGGAAGCGAAAGGGTCGCCGTAGGAAGATGGAAAAAAACGGCTAAGACGAATAAAAAAAAAACGAGACAAAAACCGAAAGGAACATCAGAAGAAAAAAAAAGGGGCGGGGCGGGGAAAGGAAGGGGCAGGACAAAAAAGACGGGGGAGGGGTGTGAGAGAGTTACTAAATAGGATGTACTGTTGTGACGCCGTAAAGAGTAGAGAGTTAAATAAGTTGGGAGAAAAACTAAATAAAAAAAAAAAATTAATATAAATATAACTATTTTAATTCTAAACAATTTAAACAATTAATTTGAATATAAAAAATAACAATTAAGTTAATCAACTATTGTCCCCCCCCCCCCTTCCCAATGGGACCATGCTACTGACCGTCGTGTTTACACACCGTCTTGACCCTCGCCCCAATAATTGTGCAATTCTTATGTCTCTCTTCCTTCCCCTCTACTCAGTATACGGACGTCCTAGGCAACGGTCCATCGAGGTTCTTCGTTCCAATACTTCAACTCTTGGGAATCTGGGTACTTCTGATCCACTTCTCTTAACTTCACGACGAACCCTGCAGGACTGAACCGTCATAAGCTTCGTAATCCCACACTTGGTCAACCTTCCCATCTTCCTTCAGCAGCTGCACTACTTGCCACCTAACGGACGGCATCACCATCACGACGGACCGTCATATGCTCCGTATGTGGTTCTTTGTCTGATTTCTTTTTCTTTTCTTCGCTCAAAATCTCCGCATTCAGCTTTGGAACAGATTCCTACAAACACAGAGAAACTTATATCAAAATTAGCACAAAAAGGCTTTTTGGACACACTAAACTTAAGGAAAAATATTAATTATACGTGAAACCCGGTATAAATCAACCCCTCAACTTAATTCCTTGTTTTGTCCTCAAGCCGACGCACTATGACTCACTAACACATCTTTGTACAATGTATCCATGTTTTTATCCTTTGCAATCATTTGCTAGCATCCCGTTAATATCATCAAATATATGCCTGCTACCACACTATTAGGCTTGCATTTTTGGGATCAGAACATACACAGACTCACCATGCCTTAATACCTATCCTTTTCAATTTCTCACGAGGGGCAAACAATTTCGGTATTGAACTAGTGCCTCACTTTTAAAAACAAATCTCATTTTTTCACACACAATAATGTCAGTTTGATTATAAGGATTACTTTTCAATCACTCGCTCTTCAGAACAAAGTCAACTCATTCATACCTATTGCCATCAAGCTTGCCCTTATTTTCACTGTCTTTAGTTCCTACAACCCTTAGGATCACGATAGACTTTCTAGAGCTTTGTAACTAGGCTTCAGGGTCAGGTAAGGTATATTTTGGTATCTTTGGTGACTTTTTTGCCCTCCTTGACATATCGGCTAAAACCTTCATTTCTAATCATTCATCACGCCCAGTTCTCAATATTCTTTCACCTTGCTATTTTGTTCTCTCTTTTCTTCATTGTTTAAGTGACTCCTCGTTTTTTCTTTCTTGTATTCTTGTATATTTTCCTTTTTCTTTACTTTTTCTTTCAACCAATTCTTGAGTCACTTTACTTTTATTCTTCTCTCTCTTTGTTCTTCAACCCCCCTTTTCAGAGCATTCCTCCGAAAGCCCACCCCAGACTCATGGCTTTCCATGAGTCATGTAACAACCCAAATTGGGGTCCAGGGCCATACCGAAGGTTGGTCATGCTATCCAACCTCAACTTATGATTTTGGCAAAGCTGAGGTGCACATGTCCAAGGATGGGACCAGGGTCCAACACTTGTTCCCCAAAAAGATCAGTTGGGGTGAAAAAGAAAGGTCTAATTTTTTAAGCTATATTAATTGGGATCAAAGAATATAAAAATTTCATTTGGTTTTCTTTATTCGGCTAGAAATGGGCTTATATGAATAAGGGCCTATGATCCTTTCCTAATTGTCGATTACAACTTACTTTTAGCAGGACTTAACCAGGCTTCTAGCTCGTACCATAGTGGACCTATTCAAATTTTCCTCACACTCACTTGACATCTCATCACTATACTAGATTGTTAGACAACCTAGTCGAATTTAAGACTTAGGTTAATGCATGGTGGTAACTTGTATTTCATGCTTAGAGCCACACAAGTTAGTACTATGCCTAGGCATGGTGTTATTTTACGTTTATCAGATATCATTTTAGCCACATGCTCCAGAATTTAAACTATTCGAAAGATATAAATATATGCCTTCAACAGAAAAAGTAATCCTTCTTTTGGGGAAAAATACACAGGCAAGAAACCCCAAAATAGGATAGTGAATTGGGTTACTCAACTTCTTGAACGACCTGTTTAGTCGGTTGAGGCAACAAATTTATTCTGAAACTGGCCAAGAGGTGACGGTAGGCCAACGACAGACCTTATGGATCATGAACGGACCGATCGTGGAGGTATCGTTTCAAAACACTTAGAAATCTGAAATTGGTTACTTAAAATCACTCTCTGACCGTCGTGACAGAGTGCCAGACGACCGTCGCAGGGCTCGACGGCCCGTCACAGCAACACAGGCCATCACTTAAAAACAAGTCTCTAATTGCATGCGCGGACATCCTTGGACGGACCATCGCAGAAGGCTCGATGGCCCGTCACGAGGCTACGCAATACCTTTCTGTCGGATTTCTTTCACACGTTTTAAGGGACGTTTTTTTGACATTCCTGCTTAATATAAAGTTTAGGTTTATGTTAATAATCCTAATTTACTTTGGGGGTTAAAAGAGGTAACCTTAATCATTAGTGGATTATTAGAGCCATCTTTAAAACTTAATTATATAATGATTAGGGTAAAAGAAAGAGGGTTTTGAATAAAGAAAACTAGAAAGACCAGCAAGAAGAGAGAGAGAATCGATACGGGAGAAGAAGCTTTGGGCGGATAGCTTGTTGATCGTCAATTCTTCGGTGACGGTAGTTATGGTTTTTACACTTCGTAGTAAACTCTTAATAGCGATGATATGTGTTTGGGTAGTATTATAGAGTCTTCTTTATGCTTAAATTGTGTGTGTATGCAGATTGATTTTATATATATATTTGTGATGAACAAGCAGATGAACTATTGAATCCCAAATCTTGAAAAACCTAATCTCTTGTTAATGATGATGCTTGTATAAAAGAAGGCTTGCTTAACTAAAGTGATGAGATGATGACGCCTTGGTATAAAAGAAGGCTTTAATGAATTAATAGAATTAGATTAGGGGATCGGAGTGTCACGTACCTACAACATAGAATTATGGGACGGTGTCACGAACGCCACGTAGATGCAGGGGATCGGATGTCAGTACCGACACATAAATTAGTGGGACGGGTGTCACGAACCGACACGTAGATTAGGGGATCGGAGTGTCACGTACCGACCAAGAGGAATAAAAGATAATGATCTTGAAAGATACTAATATACGCCATCTAAAGACATTATCCCAAATAAGTATGGCATGGAGGCTTGAGTCCTCATAGATATGAATTCGGTTGATATTATAAATGAGTTTGTACTTGTTGCTAATCACATGTTAAGAAGATTAGTTGATTTATGTGTTATCTAGATCTATTGTTTTCTCTATTTTGAGTGTGGACGATGATACCTACTTAGTACTTGTGTTGTACTGACCCCCCCTACTTTTAATGTTTTTCCTTTGTGTTTTATTGTTGAGTGCAGCAATGTGCCGTCATCTTCGACTCAAACAGTAGTTCAAGCCAGCTCGTCACACAGTAGACCGGATCTCAGGGGTGACTAATGCTTCTATCTTGGACTGATCTCCTTCCTCCTCATGTCTCATGCCTTGAAGGTTTCGGCATAGACTAGCTTTTTTTGTTTTATAGCTTCTTAGAATACTCGTAGTTAGTATTTGATCCAGATGTTCTTGTGTGATGACTTCCCAGATTTTGGGGAAAAAAATATAAAAAAAAATAATAATAGAGTTGAATTTTAGAAGTTATTGAATTTGTCCTTTTATTATGAGTTTAAGTCTTCTGCATTGCTTTATGTTGATATTAATTGAAATTTAAGGTTTGATTGGTTTGTTCGCTCACATAGGAGGGTAAATGTGGGTGCCAGCGTCGCTCGGTTTGGGGTCGTGACAAACTTGGTATCAGAGCATAGGTTCGTTGGTCTCATATACCACAAGAACAGTCTAGTAGAGTCTTAAATAACGGTAGGGGGACGCCTTACTTTTCTTTGCGAGGCTATAAACTTAGGAAATTCCATCTTCTTTCTTTTCTTTTCGTTCTATTACTTGGATCCAATTGGTATCTAGGTGATCCAAATTGGTATATTACCATCTTTCACTCTATTTCTGTAGATGGTTAGGAACTAAGCACGCTACGGCCAACATTCACATCAAGCAAGACAAGATGGCATCTGAGCCAGCCACTGGGGCTGTAGCTCGAAGTGGAACAGTGGCAAGAGCACGGGTAGAGGTCGTGGGAGGACGTCCTCTTAGAGGGAGAGGACGAGCCCTCCTGCCTCATCTGGTTCTAGGGCGGTGACTCCTCCACCGACTGAGGAAGTCGTAAAGAGAAGGGGAGGATGGGGAGAATGAACAAGTAAGAATGAGGAAATGCCACCCCAACCTACCCAAGATGAATCAATCAGTTTCTCCTTATCTTAGTGGTTGTCTGAATCAGGGTCAGGCACCCCTAAAAACAATGTTTTCTTGCCCAACACCTCCGGTTTCAGAAGTACACAATGCAGCCACTATGGCACTCTTATGAGGCTTCATTGGGACATGGCACCACGTTTCCGACGCCGACTACTGGGCCTATAATGAGACACATTGATCAGCATGAACTTTTCATTAGTTCTTGAAATTAAAAACATCCAGTCTCAAGGGTGCAGAATCTGAGGATGCTTACGAATTTTTCTGGTTGACATGTCTGAGCTACTACAACAAGATGGGTATAGTAGAACGGTTTTTGTTGTTGAGTTCGTGAAGTTACCAGTTTCAAGGGAACGCCAAATGTGGTGGCGGTCACATGTTGAGTGTCAACCACAGGGCACCACCTATGACTTGGGCCTCATTCTCTAGCTTGTTTATGGAGAAATATATTCCCCGGACCTTGAGAGATAGGAAAGGGACGAGTTCTTGGCCTAGAGCAAGGTATGATGTCGGTCAATGCACATGAGGAGCATTTGAGAATGTATTTGAAACGTTGAGGGAGAAAAAGGCTTTATGCCAGTTCTCCAAGTGTGAGTTTTGGTCTATATGCAGTGTCCGTCTTGGGGCACGTGGTTCTAAGGATGGAGTACTGGTGGATCCTCTAAATATCGAAGTAGTGAAAAAATTGGGTAAGACTACTAATGTGGCAGTAAATAAAGAGCTTTGTTGGGTAGGCTAGCTACTAACTACCACCCGCCGAGTTTTTCAAGGTCTCTTCTACTAGGGGCTTCCCAACTGACGAACTTGACTAAGCAAAATGTTCCATTTGTATGGTCGGATGAGTGTGAGGAAGCTTTTTCAAAGCTCAAAACTCTGTTGACTACTGGCAATACCAATTCTCACATTGCTAGTGGAATGCACGAATTTCATTGTGTATTGTGATGCTCTTATTCGGTGTTTGGGTGCGTGCTAATGCAAGAGAATAATTGATTGCTTAGGCTTCAAGACAATTAAAAATGCATGAACATAACTATCTGCGAACTCATATTTGAATTGCCGGCGGTAGTGTTTGCACTAAAGCAATGGAGACACTATTTATATGGGGTTAAGTGTGAGGTCTAACGGATCATCTAGTGTTGATACAGTATGTCCTCTCACTCAGAGAATTTGAATTTGAGACAAGAGGAGATGGATTGAACTACAAGGACTATACGACACACTATTTTGTACCAGCTCGGAGGCTAATGTTGTAGGGATGCTTAAGTAGAAAGGCGGGAAGCATGGGAAGTCTACTCACTTGCAAGCTCTAGGCGGCCCATTGGCTCGAGAAGTTCAGATTCTGGCTAACGACCTTATGAGATTAGAAGTAAATGAGGGGAAGGATTTTTGATTAGCTTGTGTGAGGCAAGATCTTCTTCCGTGATAAGATTAAGGGAAAGCAGTTTAATGATGAAAAATTGATCCGTATCCGAGATAAAGTGTTGCAATGAGAGGCTAAAGAAGCGAAAGTCTATGAAGAGGTGTTTTGAGGATTACGGGACGGGTATTTGTACTCGCGTCGATGATTTGATCAACACTATTCTGGACAGAGGCTCATAGTGTAGGTATTCGATACATCCGGGTGCAACCAATATTTACCGTGACCTAAGAACACTTTTGGTGGAGAAGAATGAAGCGTGATATTGTTATTTTATTGGCCAAATGTCCCAATTGTCAACAGTCAAGTGATGAACACCCAGAGGCCGGAGGAACACTTCAAGAATGCCCATTCCGAATTGCAATGGATAGAATCGCAATGGACTCGTGGTTGGGCTTCCAAAGACATTGGGCAAGTAAATGACTCTATTTGGGTATTGTTGATAGGTTAACTAATCTGCTCATTTCATTCCGGTTAAGGTGACTTCCCATGCAGAGAAGTTGCCAAACTTTACATCTCAAAGTGGTTCGATGCATGGTTCCACTACGCATCATTCATATGAGGTACGCAGTTTAACTTCTAAGTTTTGGAAAATATTGCATGCAGAATTGGGTACTAGGTTGGAACTTGTACCCCCTGCTTGTCTCATCCACAGACCGTGGGTCCAGTCTGAGCGAACATTCAAGTGTTGGAGATATGCCTTCGTGTGGTGTGATAGAATTCGGCGGTGGCCATTGGATAGCTTCTACCCTTAGTTCAGGTTTTCATACAATAATAGCTATCACTCACGCATTATATGGCCCTTTGAAGGCATTGTGTAATGGTAAGGAGAAATGTCGGTCTCCCCTTGGTGGTTTGATGATCAGAGGTTAGACCTGGGGTAACTGTGATCTTTGACTGGATTCGATAGAAAAGTGAAATCTATTCAGAAAAGCTCTTCTAGCGGCGGCAAAGTAGACAAAAGGAATATGGCAGATCGAAAGGTTAGAGACTTAGAGTTCATGGAGGTGAACAAGTCGTGTTGAAAGTTTTCACCAATGAAAGGGTGCTGCGGTTTTGGTAAAGAGGCAGTAAGTCCCCAAGGTACATTGGTCCCCTTTGAAGTACTTATACGATTAGGGGGGGGGGGGTGGCCTTATGAGTTAGCCTTGCCTCCCAGTGCGTCCTGAGTAACATCCGGTGTTTCAATGTGTCGATGTTGAAATATACCATGGGATGGAAATTACATTATCCGTTGGATTCAGTTTGGCTTGATGAGAACTTGTCTTATATGAGGAGGATCCTGTTGCTATTTAGATCGAGAAGTTCGCAAGTTGAGGTCAAGAGCGCTTGCATCCATCAATGTGGCAATGGAAGATCGACCGGTTGAAAAGCCACTTTGGGAGAAGGAGCAGATATGCTAGAAAGATACCCACTCTGTTTATACAGATCAGGTATTCCTTTTAGCTCCCTTGTTTTCCTCTCTTTGATCGTTCGGGGACGAACGCTGGGTAAATTGGTTATCTATGTAACGCCACGACCTGTTTAGTCGTTTGGCACAGATTTTATTCTGAAAAACTGGCAGAGGTGACGGAGGCCACGACGGCCCGTCAATAATACTATAATAATAATAATAATCCATAATAATAATATACCATAATACTAATAATACTATAATAATAATAAGAATAATATAGCATCCTAATATATAATCATAATAAAGATATAATCCTAATAATAATACTAATATAATATATATAATAATCGAATAATAATCCTCATCCTCATACTAATACTCACTAATCTCATCATAATCTATTCCTCCTCTACTCATCCTCCTAATAACTCCTCCTCATCCTCATCCATCCTCATATCCTACTACAATACTAATACTCATCCTAATAATAATACCTCACTCACTCCATCCTCTCCTCCTCATCCTCCTCCTCCTCCTCACTCCTCATCCTCCTCCTCTCCTCCTACTCCTACTATACTCCTCCTCATCCTACTCCTACTCCTAATCCTCCTCCTCCTCCGCCTCCTCCTCCTCCTCCTGAATATCCTCCTCATCCTCCTCCTCCTCCTCCTCCTCCTCCTCCTCCTCCTCTCTCTCCTCTCCCTCCTCCTCCTCCTCCCTCCTCTCCTCTACTCCTCCTCCTCCTCCTCCTCCTCCTCCTCCTCCTCCTCCTCCTCCCTCCTCCTCCTCCTCATCCTCCTCACTCTCCTCCTCCTCCGCCTCCTCCTCTCCTCCTCCTCCTCTTCCTCCTCCTCCTCCTCCCTCCTCCTCCTCCTCCTCCTCCGCCTCCTACCTCCTCCTCCCTCCTCCTCCTCCTCATCCTCCTCCTCCTCTCCTCCCCTCCTCCTCCTCCTCCTCCTCCTCCTCCCTCCTCCTCCTCCTCCTACTCCCCCTCCTCCTCCCTCCTCCTCCTCCATCCTTCCGCCTCCTCCTCCTCCTCCTACCTCCCCTCCTCCTCCTCCTCCCATCATCCGCCTCCTCCTCCTCCTCTCCTCCTCCTCGTCCTCCTCCTCATCCTCCTGCTCCTCCTCCTCCGCTCCTCCTCCCTCCTCCTCCTCCTCCTCCTCCCCATCCTCCTCTCCTCCTCCTCCTCCTCCTCCTCCTCCTCCTATGGGGGCGGGAGGGGAGCCTCATCCTCCTCCCCTCCTCTCCTCCTCCATGCCTCCCCTCCTCCTCCTCATCCCGCCTCCTCTCCTCCCTCCTCCTCCTCGCCTCCTCCTCACTCCTCCTCCCCTCCCTCCTCCTCCTCCTCCTCCTCCTCCTCCTCCTCCTCCTCCTCCTCCTCCTCCTCCTCCCCTCCCTCCTCCTCCTCCTCCTCCCCTCCTGCCTCCTCCTCCTCTCCTCTCCTCCCCCTCCTCCTCCTCCTCGTCCCCTCCTCCTCCTCCTCCCTCCTCCCTCCTACCTCCTCCTCTCCTCCTCCCCTCCTCCTCCTCTCCTCCTCGTCCTCCTCCTCGTCCTCCTCCTCCTCCTCTCCTCTCGTCCCTCCCCTCCTCCTCCTCCTCCCCTCCTCCTCCTCCTCGTCCGCCTCCTCCTCCTCTCCCCCTCCTCCTCCTCTACCTCCTACTCTCCTCGCCTACCTCCTCCTCCTCCTCCTCCTCCTCCTCCTCCTCCTCCTCCTCCTCCTCCTCCTCCTCTCCTCATCCTCCTCGCTCCTCCTCCTCCTCCTCCTCCTCCTCCTCCTCCCCTCCTCCTCTCCTCCTCCTCCCTCCTCCTCCTCCTCATCTCCTCTCCTCCTCCTCCGCCTCCTCCTCCCCTCCCCCTCCTCCTCCTCCTCCTCACTCCTCCTCCGCCTCTCCTGCCTCCTCCTCCTCCTCCTCCCCTCACTCCTCCTGTCCTCCTGCCTCGTCCTCCTCCTCCTCCTCTCCTCCCCTCCTCCTCCTCCTCTCCTCACTCCTACTCCTCCTCCTACACTCCTCCTCCCTCCTCCTCCAACATCCCTCCTCCCTCCTCCTCCTCCTCCTCCTCCTCCTCCTCCTCCTCCTCATCCTCCTCACTCCTCCTCCTCCCCTCCTCCTCCTCCTCCCCTCGTCCTCCTCTCCTCCTCCTCCTCCTCCCTCCTCCTCCTCCGCCTCCTCCTCCTCCTCCTCGTCCTCCTCCTCGTCCTCCTCCTCTTCCTCCCGCCTCTCCTCCTACCTCCTCTCCTCCTCCTCCTCCTCCTCCTCTCCTCCTCCTCCTCCTCCTCCTCCTCTCCTCCCCCCCTCCTCCTCCTCCTCCTCCTCCTCTCCTCCTCCCGTCCTCCCTCCTCCTCCTCCTCCTCCTCCTCGCCTCCTCCCTCCTCCTCCTCCTCCTCTCGTCGTCGTCCTCCTCCTCCTCCTCCTCCTCCCCCCTCCTCCTCCTCCTCCTCCTCCTCCTCCTCCTCCTCCTCCTCCTCCTCCTCCTCCTCCTCCTCTCCTCCTCCTCCTCTCTCCTCCTCGTCCTCCGCCTCCTCCATCCTCCTCTCCCTCACCCATCCTCCTCCTCCTCTCCTCCTCCTCGTCCCTCCTCCTCCTCCTCATCCTCCCATCGCTCCTCCGACTCCTCTCCTCCCTCCTCCTCTCCTCCATCACTCACCTCCTCCTCCTCCTCCTCCTCCTCTCCTACCTCCTCCCTCTCCTCCTCCTCCTCCTCCTCCTCCTACTCCTCCTCCTCCTCCTCCTCCCCTCCTCTCCTCCTCCTCCTCCTCCGCCATCCTCCTCCTCTCCTCTCCTCTCTCCTCCTCGTCCTCCTCCTCCTCCTCCTCCTCATCCTCCTCCTCCTCCTCCTCCTCTCCTCCGCCTCCTCCTCCTCCTCATCCTCCTCCTCCCCTCCTCCTCCTCCTCCTCCTCCTCCTCCTCCTCCTCCTCCCTCCGCCCATCCTCCTCCTCCTCCTCCACCCTCCTCCTCACTCCTCCTCCTCTCCTCCTCATCCTCCTCCTCCTCCTCTCTCCCGCGCCTCCTCTCACTCCCCCCTCCTCCTTCCTCCTCCTCCTCCTCTCCTCCTCTCTCCTCCTCCTCCTCCTCTCCCTCCTCCTCCATCCTCCTCCTCCTCCTCCTCCTCCTCCTCCTCATCCTCCTCCCTCCTCCTCCTCCTCCGCCTCCCCTCCATACCTCCTCCCTCCTCCTCCTCCTCCTCCTCCTCCCTCCTATCCTCCTCCTCCTCCTCCTCCTCGCTCTCCTCCTCATGCTCCTCCTCCTCCTCCCCCGCCTCCTCCGCCTCCTCCTCCATCCTCCCGCCTCCCTCCTCTCCCTGCCTCCCCTCCTCCTCTGCCTCTCCATCGCCTCCTCCTCTCCTCCTCCTCCTCCTCCTCCTCCTCCTCCTCTCCTCCTCCTCCTCCTCTCATCCTCCCCTCCTCCTCCTCCCTCCTCCTCGTCCTCCTCCTCGTCCCTCCCCCTACTCCTCCTCCATCCTCCTCCTCCTCCTGTCCTCCTCCTCCTCCTCCTCCTCCTCTCCTCGCTCCTCCTCCTCCTCCTCCTCCTCCTCATCCTCCTCCTCCTCCTCCTCTCCTCCTCCTCCTTCCTCCTCCTCCTCCTCCTCCTCCTCCTCCTCCTCCTCCTCCTCCTCCTCCTCCTCGCCTCCTCCTCCTCCTCCTACCCTCCTCCTCCTGCTCCTCCTCCCTCCTCCTCCTCCTCCTCCTCTCCCTCTCCTCTCCTCCTCCTCCTCCTCCTCCTCCTCCTCCTCCATACCTCCTCCATCCTCCTCCTCCCGCCCTCCTCCTCTCCTCTCCTCCTCTCCTCCTCCTCCTCCTCCTCGTCCTCTCCTATCCTACTTCCCTCCTCCTCCTCCTCCCCTCCTCCCCTCCTCTCCTACCTCCTCCTCCTCCTACTCCTCGTCCTCCGCCTACGCTCATCCTCCTCCTCCTCCTCTCCTCGTCCTCCTCCTCCTCACTCCTCCTCCTCCTCCTCCTCCTCCTCGTCCTCTCCTCCTCCTCCTCCATCCTCCTCCCCTCCTCCTCCTCCTCCTCCTACTCCTCCTCCCTCCTCCTCCTACTCCTCTCCTCTCCCCTCCTCCTCCTCCTCCTCCTCCTCATCCCTCGCCTCCTCCTCCCTCCTCCTCCTCCTCCTCCCCTCCTCCTCCTCCTCCTCTCATCCTCCTCCTCCTCCTCCTCCTCCCCTCCTCCCTCCTCCTCCTCCTCTCCTCCTCCTCCTCCTCCTCCTCCTCCTCTCCTCCCTCCTCCTCCTCCTA